>JAWUZG010000666.1:0-510000 GCA_036785705.1 Acanthornis magna
GTATTATTGCCTTGCTCTAAATATTAGTGTAGAACTGTTATTCCTTCTCCCATATCTTTGCCTGAAAGCCCTTGATTCCAAAGTTATAATAATTCGGAGGGAAGGGGGTCACATTATCCATTCTAAGGGAGGCTCCCACCTTCCTTAGCAAGACACCTGTCTTTCAAACCAAAACTGAGTAATAAACTTGTGTATTGCAGCAGTTCATCTGTAAAAGTCTTGCAGTGCAGAACTGCAAGTGAAACTGAGGTGCTTCTAGTTGACCATCCTGATTCTTAGTGAAACTAGACTCTGAATACTCTTAGAAGTTAGGAAAATATAAAACCTTCTATCAAGCATTCTTCTAATTCTCATTTCAGGCCCTGAATAAGGCCCTGTTAAGGAATAGCTTGCAAATGGTGTCAACTAAAAAATAAATGAAAAAAATAACAAAAGCATGCATGAAACAAGCACATATAATTTAGATTTCCATAAACTTTATTCAGCAAGTGTCTGGTTATTAGACCTTTGATTCTAAGGGCAGCTGAACAGCTGTAACCCTCACTGAAATTTAACAGAAATTGCAGGAATTGTGTCCTTCTCTAGATGGTTCATCAAAATCTAATCTCTAATGAGGTATCATATAATCCACAACTACCCTGAGTAGAGTAGAAAGACATAGAAATAAAGCAACACTATATTCTTTGATGATCAAAACTTTAAAAGAAAGATAAGCTCCCTTTATTCCTGAGCCGAGGACTATTTTTCTTTCACTTAGTATTTTTTATTTTCCTGACTTCCTAAATCAGAAGATATGCAGGGATCCAAGCTCTAACTTTCAAATATTCAGGTGCTGATGTTGCAAATCATAACATGATGGGAATATTGTGGCTTCTTGCTCTGTTTAATTCTGAGCTGTCCACAGCTATGTGTTTATGCAAACTGTCTTGCCATACCCCTTTAGTTTCACATACCAGGTCACACATAGCAAAAAAAAAAAAAGAAAAAAGAAAACCCAAAATTTGGTTTATATCTTTTGAATTGATGGGTTTTTACTTAGATTCAGTGTATATGACGGCGAGCTGGAAACTGTTCACAGGACTTGAAAGACATGTTCCCAACCAGGTTCTCAGTTTTATTTGCATTTTCATACTAAATTACCCATTAATTAGAAAAAAAACTCTTAAACATAAGAGTTATTACATTCCACTCTGCAAAGTAGCTATACATAGATGTTCATTGCTGACATCAACCCTTTGAGTAAATCTTAACAGAACATTTGAAATTTCACAGTCCTTCATGACATGCTAACCAGGCATCAGCCACACAGACAAGAAATAACTTCCTGGAAAGAAAAATGCGGATTTGTTAAGAAGTATGTGCTTCCAATACGCAGTCCCTTTTAAAAGGCTGAGCCAGAAAAGAGGAGTAATTCAAGGAGATCCAAACAGGAATGGAATAGGACAACTACAAGTATCACATTAAAAAAAACCTTAAAAATAAGTAGATCAAAATAATGACATAGGAACCAAGATTATATCAAGATGCCTACTTTGTATTTTTCAAGCTACTGAACAAAACACAGTGCTGAAACCCTTTGGCCAGTTTCATCAAAACAAGTTTAAGCTTATGTGTTTGCATCAATCTGCCTATATATTAGCTTGCCAAGGAACAAGAAGTGTGGTAATATATTCTTCCCATCTTTTTTCATGAAGCTGCTGCCAATCACTTGTTTTCACAAAACTTTGCAGTCTGGGATGAAATGAACTAATTCAAGTCTTCCAAATTTCATAACATAGAATTGAATTAGCTATGACTGAGAGAATTCCCATTGACCATGCTCTAAGCCATTTCCCTTTCAGATAACTTTGAAAACAAACATATTGCTCTTACCAAATGTGCACTGTGATTGCTGGCTCATATGGAGAAGAGCAAGCAGATAAAAATCGTCCAGCAGAAATTTCCCATACTTTTAAGAATATCTTAATTTTTCATCAGACTTTTCAAAATGGAATTAAATTAAGCATAAACTCTATACAAGGTTTTAGGCTTACAGCTAAATATTTCTTTATTTCACTTTAACCCATAGATGAGATTCTGGTATCCAAACCACTGAACATTCTGCTTGTCTGGTCTAAGAATTAGCTGGATAAACATAAGTCTACCAGTAACCATCCTGAAACAAATTTTTCAGAGACAGCTGTTAAACAAACTCCCATAACAACTAAAGGCCATCCCAAATTTCCATGTTTTCCAGCCTAAGTGTAAAACACATCTAATCTGCCTTCTTCCACATAAATGTATAGCCGAATGCTCTTTAACAAAACAAATAAATAAACAAAACTACACTGTCCTAATAATTCTTATCTTAGAGTGAAAGAGACCAAAGAGAAAGAACTAGTCTCTAAGATTCTGCTGTTAAATCAAATTGCATAATACAGACTGAAATATTTTCACAATTAAACATGGGGGTTGGAGAATAAAATGGAATTATTTCCTTAACATCTTTATTCGACATTTATTCATTAATATAACGTTGGGCTATACTCCAAGGACACTCTGAGACATGGAGATTTGAATCCAATTCATACAAAGATGCCTTCACCCTTCTAAAACTGTATTAAGAAACCTGAAAAAGGTGAATCTGCCACATTTAAAGTCTCTTTATATTGTACTAGTATTAAGAGAACTCCTTTGGCAAAAGTGTGAGACTTCTAAATCTTCTAAGAGAAATTAACTAGGTCACTATGCATTAAACCATGACTGAGTCTGAACAAGTACCCTTAAAACTAACCCTTGAGCATTTTCTGTATGATGAGCTACAGAAGCAGTGTATGATTTTTTTTTTTATCACTGTTCTATAAGAGACAAAGTGCAACTCCCTCATGAGGAATTACCATATTGTTGCAAAGATCATAATTTAGTCATTCATGGATTTGCTATAAAAACTGTATATTTTCTATCTGCTTCTTATCCTGAAGTATATGTCTGATAGTCACTACATTTGAAATTATCTCAACCAACAACAGTTCTTTGTACAGACTTCTTCATCCCAGCAATTACAGAAGGTGGAGCCATCATCTCTCCTGCTTGAATGAGCTGCTGGATCTACGTAAGGAAGTACTACCAGGTATACCCTGACTCCAGAGAGCACTGCTGTGCACCTTTCTCCCAATATATCAACAAGAAGTGTTTATTTTCTTTGACACTAGATCTTGATACCTTGCTATCAATCCTTTGTATTATTCTGCAGTGTACATTGATGTTCTTTTAGACTGTATTGGGGAAAATATTTCAAGTTATTGTAAGCTCGGTCCATATTCTTCCCTTCTTGTGAAATACATTTGCCTTCTCTCTACATTTGGCTAAAATGTTGTGCTTGCTCCTAATGCTCTCAGCTAACACAATATGAATGCACAAATTCATTACTTCCTTGTGTGACAACCACAGCTGAAACAGCAGCAGTCTTGAAAAACTCTACATGATTGAAAAAATAATAACTTCATGCTAAGCAGAATCAAGAGACTTGGGTCACTTGGAGACCTCAGACTAGAAGAATTAAAAATCTCTCTCTACATGAAGGCACAGACTTGAAATTCTATTCATAATTTTAATTTTGCCATTCCCTAAACACCAGGTTACTCGCAGAGCTGTTTCTTCATCCTCAATCAAAAATTATGCAGAGCCATAATGTATCAAGGACAAGAAAAATGGCATTATGAAGGTAGGGGTGCAGACTGCTCTGTAAGAATGAATCCAGCACTACTACTTTCAGAAAACTCGAACTCACCACATTTCCCCATAGTGAAGAACAGTCAAAATGGGAACTTATTTCATAACGATGTGTCTTCTTCTCCAGTAAATTTACTCTTGAAAGCTGTCATACCCTATCTGTAACTTAGTCTTCTCTCCATCACAAGAAACAGAACTTAACATCTTCTCTAACATACCACTTGCATCTAACTTTCTGGACAGTTAACCCAGAGTTCTCTCTCTGGACTCTGATACATGACATATAGACAGAGAATACAAAAAATATTGTCTGAAGAAGACTTCAGTCAAGGCTTATGACAAAAGGTCAGATAAGCACCAGGGAATGTTGCCCGTAGTCTTTCAAAATCAATTAATGGTGTAAGGCAACAGAAAGCAAGTCCTTATGTGGGTCAGTGTAACAGAGGGAGCAACCAGGCAGTCAGAGCAACTTGACGGAATGGTCAGTCACCATGAAGAAGTGGAATCAGTGCAGACAGATTGTTTTGAGGTTTCATGTTGTTTGCTGCACATTTTCAAAGTTTAGGAAGTTAAGAGAGTTATGGGAAAACACACTCACAGAAAGGATTCTCCTATACTGAAAAAGCTGTGTTAAGTATTCATTCAAAGTGATGTTGAATCACAGATAGAGAAATTACCGCTTAATAGTTTTATTGATATCCCTGCTTCTGTGCCCCTTACTGTGATTATGCAAAAGAAAACAGGAGGCATATGGTTTGTAAGTGGAATGAATTGATTTCTCTTCTATAGATTTAGCTAGTGTTTACTATCACTCTGCTTCTGCACCAAGGTACTTATGACTGACTTGACCTCATTGGGAGGCTTTTCTGCATTTGAAGGACTTTTCCACTATCAACTTGCATATGCTTGACAGCAATTCTCAATAAGATTGTGATAGATGTGCTGTAGAAATTGAAAGCCATGCAAAGCTAGATAAATTAGAAGTTTTATTTAGAGTTAATATCCTGCCATAGCACTGTATAATTGTACTTCTTCCTATAGAATAAATCTGTCCAAGAAAAAATGAGATTAAAAAAACCAAACAACTAAAACTTCTTTCAAAAACTTTCTGGACAGTACCAATTTCTTGAAGCATGGTCATACCATGATCTGTCACAAAAAACTGCTGGATAGGGTTTAGCACAATCAGTCTACTTCTGACCAGAGAACCCTTCAGTCGCATACATTGCTGCAAATATCCTATTACATTGATTGGTCATTACCAATTACATCTGAAATAACCTTCTTGTTATGTTCCCATGTGACAATAATGCCACTTAGTTGGCTCTGCTGCTCATCCACTAAGGAAATTCCTAGTAAATCATGTAGATAATTGCTCTCAGCTTACCTGTGTTGACTTTGCTGTTTTTCTCCAAGGTGCACATAGGTTTGCTAGCATGTTATCCCCAGTCTGATGAGGAATTTGAAAAACCTTTGTCATGTCCTACACAGCCTATTAAGAACTAAAACAAGCCACAGTATCCATGAGAAACTTACTTTCTTCATCATTCTCTGACCACACCAGATGTTTTTTACTGTATCATTTAGCAAGCCTTTTTCAGAAAAAGATCCTTAGTGACCTCTAGCAGGCTGTCATCTTCTTTTTCTCTATAAGCAATCAAGCAACTATAACAATAGTAATTTTCAGAGTAGTGAGAACCTGGGCAAAATGCACCGTGTATGAGAGAGAGATGAAAATAGTGACAGCAATAAATTCACAACCTTGACATTTTTTGCCTTTGCTCCATTTGAACATTTTCCAGCAGGAAAGATGTCATTGGGGCTATCTTGTACAAGACACTCTTTCTTTAACTCACAAGAGTTTTCTCAATTTTTATACCACTGTGTATGACACAGTTGCGGAGAAAAACAAGAAAGGCAAGTCAAGAGAGAAAGACAGAGAAAGAGAAAGAGAGAGAAAGAGAAAGAGAATGAGAGGGAGAGAATAAAAAAGAGAAAGAGAAAGAAAGAAAGAGAGAAAGAGAAAGAGAATGAGAGGGAGAGAATAAAAAAGAGAAAGAGAAAGAAAGAAAGAGAGAAAGAGAGACAGCTTTATGAGCAGACAGGCACATATGCACACCTTCTTCAGCACAGATAATAACCCTATTAAAACTTGAGCCTGGGTCTGGCATAGCAAGTTTTTATCCACATAGTTTCTGAATCAGAAAATCATCTTCATTTTCAATTCTTCCTTAAACAGTGAAGTTCTTTTACCGCCATGCTATTGACTATTCTGGAATTGGTTTTGTCCCAAAAATAGTTAGACAAAAAACTGAAACAAATTAAGTGAAAAATTTTCAGTTGTCTTGGACAGAGGAGAGATGAAAGGGAGTGAGCAGTCCTGGAGAATAACACCAAGGGCTGGTCAGCCATCTGCCACATAGCACTACATTACTAAACATCTGGAAGGGAGAGAACAAAAGCTTGAGATCAGTGGAGAGATCACAGTGTCTTAAGAGACAAGAGATAGTTTTTCAAAACTTAGTCAGAGATGTAGCACACATGCCAATTCTTTGTGCAGCGCTGGACAGAAATAGAGACTACAACTAATTCTGATGGCAAGGAGACCACCAGGTCTAGCAATGGCACCCCTCTGTCTTTGAAAATCTCTTGGCATGCAATGACCAACATTTCTCTTTCACCACTTGATTGCAGACAATTTGCAGCATGTCTAAAATTGTTACAAAACCATGCTTCATTTAATTGAAGCCTTGTAGTACTCCAACTGAAAGCAGATGATCAATACAACAGGAGCCTTTCAAAATGTGTCAATGGGAAGGAATTTCTCCAACAGTTTCAGAATGACCCCCTTAGGTCTCCTCTCCATATCAGCAGTGGTTTATATGTAGTTTGCTATCAGATTGGTCATACCCATGATGGTTCTGCCATTCTTTTTGTTTCATCTGAGACAAAAGTGCCAGCCTCAGGCCATTCACTTCTTAATGCAATGATGTTTGTACATACACCGCAAGCTCCACCACAGCATGGAAGTACAGCCTGTAGTCTCTCGTGCTGGATTTCTACTCCCTCCCCTTATCCTCACCATTGCCCTAAGACTTATCTGCCCCAGGCTGGTGTTCTCAGTCTTTCTGGAGATTCAGCTGCCTGCTTTCAGCTTCCAGACCAGAGGGAACTGAGCAATTCCTTTCAGGCAATCTGTACAGTCTAGCAGTTCATTGTGTGCAATGCCTTATTGATTTCTGCCATAGCCTCCGTAACTATCTCAAGGATCAGAGGTTCTGGCAATGGCTAACAAGTTTAAACAATTAGTCCCATTTGTAACTACTTGGTGGAAGGCTTGTCATTCTCAATGTACCTTGTACTGTAGCTTTTGGTGGATTTCTGGTCCCATTCATTTTGCCTCAATGGCCTCTATGGTTAATGGGGGCTATTGGAAAATTATTTTTTTTCTTCAAAAGCTTTTCCTTCTCCTCCCTGCTCTTTGTTTTCAGAACATAAAAGCCATTTAGGTTGTGATGTAAAAAAACAGCAGTGGAGGCAATAATCTGTTGCTCTCCAGTGAGAAAATATGTGTCCCTGTGTACTGTGTGTTGTGTCCAATGCTAAAAAACATCCTTGTCAATCAGGTGCCAGCAAAGTAATTCATTCTGAATAGGAAGGTTTTCTGAGAGCAGTATTATTCTTTTAAATGGTCGTATTAAAAGTCCTAACCCTCTTTAAGGTTGAGAACTTCCCATTAGTATAATTTCACTATATTAAAACCCTTCTTTTTTCTCTGTCTAACCTTGTCAGGGCAGTAGTTGGCAGTTTTGTCATACACACAGTAAAACGACTTCCATGTGAGATTCTTACTATTAAATGGGCCCAATTATGCCAATTTTCATAATAATTACTACCATACACTAGAAGTAGGTCCTATTAGCTTTGGCTGTGCTGTTCCCTTAGGTGGCTCCCTTAGGCCACTCCAAAAATGGTCTGATGTTCACCATCCTCTTCTTCACTGCAAGCCTAAGAGTCCTTGGTATTTCCCTACTCTTCATTGTCTGGAGCAAGCTTGGGTCAGAAATATATCTAAAATAATATCTTAGTGAAAAGACTGTGCTTACCACCATTTTGCTCTCTTTGTCAACCTTGCCAACCTTTGCTCTTTGCCAACCTTGCAAAGAGATGGTGACTTACAAGGTTTAACCAGAAAGCCAAGATGCTCCACAGAAAACTCACTAGGCTAAAGATACATTGCCGCCCTCTAAGAGATAGCAAGCTCATCCTGGGGACCACAGAGTGCATTCCCTACAAAGAAGCATCTCAGCCACCCTCAGGCTCTCTAAAAGGACACCCACATTGCTGGAGCCTGCCACAGCTGAGGCATGACCAAGGCAGTGCTTGTGAGCATTTACTAGTGGACTACACTGCTGTCCAGACAGAATGCTGACCAGTAAATGCCTAAATTCTAGATGCAACTCCTCCAGGTCCAGAGAGGCAGCATACCGGCCTCTAAATTCTGGTTTTACTCCTATTTTAATCTCTTGGTCTATTTTTATTTGTTTTGTTTATTGGACCATTTGTGCCATTTCTCTATTCCGTGTGCTCAGACTGAACAGAAATTTACTTCCCTGTACTTCATCACAAGAGTCTGTGAGGCCACATGCCCTTCATTTTATCATGTCCTGAGAACTTCTGTCCCTAAAAACAATCAGGATGTTTTCAAATATCATCTGGAAGGGGCTAACACTTGCTGTGCTTATGTGTAGAGACAACAATCTCTCCTGTTTCAGACTGGGAGGCCATCAGGAACCCCCAACAGAAGTTTCATTTCCCGTTTGCATGAAGTCCTTTTGGTTTTACACTCTGATGTGCATTCCCTGGAGTCATGGACCTATGTACTTGAGCGTTGCCATTGTGCAAGCCACTGATAAATCAACAGAAATATAAGTTCAACTGCATCTTCTCATCCTGTCAAATATTCAAATGCAATATTCAGCAGCTCAGAACAATTGACACTGCTTATCCTTGTCAGCAGCATGAAAAGCAGCTCTAGCCAAGCATCAGTTCCCACCTCACCAGCAGAGCGATGCACAGAGATCAACCCTTGCTGGTGGGTACGAGGTTTTCTACCAGGGGTGCCTGACAGCCACCATGAATGAACTACAAGTGGACTCTCAACCTCTCTCATCTGAATTAAAATGTGTGTCCTTCTTTCTAGGCTCATTACAACCAGCATAAACAGAAGACTTACAGAACAAGGGTGCAGGGCTTCTCTCCCTTCTCACAAGAAAAAGGCATTGTCCCTACCTATTCTGGAAGTCCAAATGGATATTTCCACTCCATACTTGGGTCTGTAGCACTCCTCTGTGCCCTCACCACATTCAGGCACTGCCAAAACTGTCTCCTGACCTTCATTCTTTCCTCAAATGTCTGTTCTCCAGATGTAAGTGCAATTATAAGTTGTTGCCTTTTCCAGAACCGAGCATGAGCAGCGGATCCAAATATCAGCCAAGTCCAAGGTTAGAGAACTACAGTATTTCCCCCTTTTTCTTCTCCATCCCTGGTGTCCTGGCACACTCCCCCTTCTGTCCTGGCACTCTTCCTTGACTCTCTGTTGCAGGAAAGGTCAGTTAGCCTTTCAATACCACCTTCTCCAGGGATCAGGGAAGCAATGCTGTCAGCAGGGCACTGCAAGGCAGTGGACAAAATAGAGTGGGTACTGGCTTAAAAACGAATAAACAGCATTTAAAACACCACTGTTGATGTCATGTACTGAGGTAACTGATGCAGCTGTGATAGTTACATTGACAGACCAAATATTTCAATACCATCCTTTTCAGCCAAAAAGGTCAATAACAACAAGTTGATGATGCCTCCTTTCCTCTGGGTGTCTGCTGTCTTCTTCCCTTCCCATGCCCAGTGACTAACATCTCACCAGCTGAAAATGTGGCCATACATACCACATACAGAACATGTAGTGGCCCTCTTCTCAAGGACTAAGAAGCACCTCAAACCCTGGGTGAAAACACTTCTCTTCCCTTCTCTCCAGCTCGCATAGCTGGAGTTACCATGCTGGTCCTGGCTGCCTCTCTGCCTCTGCCCTGGCACAGCACAGCTCACCTGGCAGCTGCCTGAACCACAGCCACTGTCCTCAGCCAGACAGGCACCTCTGAAGGCCAGGGCCTGTTCAGGGATGTCCTCCTCTACGCATGCACCCTGTCTCTGGCACATGGTGTGATTTTTTGGGGTTGTCATGTGAGGAGCCAGAAGCTGGATTTGATGATCCCTGTGGGTCCTTTCCAACTCAGGATATTCTATGATTCTGTACAGCAGCATGCCTGGGGAGTTGGACGTAATTGACTGACTGACTGACTGCTAGGCAGAACAGTCTGTGCCCCAGCTGCACCACAGAGCTATTTTATCTCAACACATGGCATTTAGGAAAATCTGGACAGTGAAATAAGGATGTATTGGGACAAGCCATATTGTACAGATATGATAGCAATGTGCAGTCAGGCCAGGACCAAGGATGAGTTAGACTAAGGGATAGAGGAAACCTTCCCATGCCTGTCCAGGACACTGGTTATGGTGCCATGAAGACGCCAGGAAAAATATTTCAGAGGTTCCATGGGCAAGATTTTACCTCATGAAAGTCAAAAGAAAGTAGTATAAAAGCAGTAAAAGAAATCAAGCTGTAGGAAAGAGAAAGAGTAGTCAACCATGGTCCTAAAAAAGTTAGGTGTCTATGTAATATTACAGAATTAAAAGGAAGCAGCTGAGCTTAATCTTTTCCCTAATCTAATCCGCAGGACCTCAGTGTCAATCTCTGTGCATCCTTTTCTGTAGAGATCTTGCTGATCTTGCATCAGAGAAAGGACCTATCATAGAATTTTCCATTAGATGTTTGAATTAAGCAAAAGACATATATAACTGAATAGAGGGGTTCCTTGCTCTCAAGATTCTATAATTTATCTTTAGCTTGTAAATAAATACTTTTGGCTGGCTTAAATTGTCATGCTGTGCACCTCAGTCAGTCTCAGGTCAGAAGACAGAAATACGTCTTGAATGCAGAGTCATTTTAAACATTTTTTAGGTGTGACTTTCTCATTCCACCACCAAGGTGAGGTAAGATGAAGTGTTCATTTGTACAAGGTTTTCCCAGAGAATATTTTCTGGCTGTGGTGTTTGCCTTATCTTGAAGTTACAGCACTTTAGTTACTTAGGCAGCAGCCATAAAGAGGGATATGTGTAGACATCATGTCCTTATCTAATCTCCCAGGGGAAAAAAAAAAAACAAAAAAAACCAAACAAACGAAGAAAAGAGTTAAAAAATCCAGACCAAATATGACAGAAGTGTAAAAGATCAAAGTCCTACCAAGAAATATATCAAAGAAAGAAAGACTTAAACACATATTTTTCCACTAAAACAGGAATACAGAAAATGAGATCTCCACTGTCAGTGATTTTCTTTTCAACTGATTTTTTCTGGGGCTGGCATCTATAGGATGCCATATTATGACTGCTTAATTGTAGCGTGGAGTACAGGAAATTGTTGCTATTTTTTAGAACTGGTGCAATTCTTTGACAGCTTAATACTCTTACACGCTTTACTTCCACCTAGTTGGATGTGTGTTTGTGATAGTAGGAGACAAAGCCTGTCCCCTCACACTGCCTGGTGGAGGGATGAGCAGGAAGAGTGAACAGCAGAATAACACCCTTAAAAATGGCACTTAGGAACAATTACCATAAACATGTTCCTGGATTTCTTATGGATCATCAGGAGTTTCACAAGGATGGCTGGCAGGATCTGTACACTATCGTTAAAATGAAGGAGATTGTTCTCAAGCTTCTGGCAGTCCTATACCCTTTAATTTATTTTAAAAGCATGATGAGTATTCAATATAGGCTACCCTATGAGCTTTATTTTCTTCCTGACAACACATAAAAAGAAATAAACCTGTTTCTGAGTTTAGCTTTAAAAATCCCTTAAAAAATTTTAAAAGCTAAAAATCATCCTGGATTGCATAGTGACATCTTGTGGTGCAAGGAGAGCACAGCTGAGTGAGAGCTCAGAATTGCGATTATTATCTGCATAGCTCCAAAATGCATAATAGTACTTTGTGTCTGGCTTTTGATTTTCTCAACAGAGGACTGCTGCTGGATTATCATCGCACCCTGTTCATTATGCCACCTAAAATGCTTTTTCTGAACAGGGTATTAACTCATAATTAATCATCTCACATTAATGTAAATTTATCCATGCAGGCATATTTAATCAGAGTTCTTTCATTTTTCATAATATTTTAATGACAGAGCACCAAAAGAGACTTTCAAGATATAAAGTTATATGAATAGTGTTTATAATCTGAGTCTATTCAAGGGGTTTGCATTCTTGACTTTCAAGGAAGCTGAAAAATTATGTAATTTGAGCCTATGCAATCTCATTATGATTAACCTGCAAAATAGATATGCCTATGGAATGTTACACACTCTGTAGAAGTCATTCATAAAAGTGATGTGTTTTCCAATAAGAGTAGTTACAAATGTAGGACTTAATTCATTTTAGAAGCCTCAGCACAGCAGTATGTCATCAGAACAATCAGAAGCCAAAGGCTCTCAGTGAATGCACTGAGTGTTTATATAAGTGGATGTATTTAAGTATGTGTCAGGTTTGGGGATTATTAAATTTATCTAATTTAATTTTTTTAATCCTTGCTCTAGAAGCAGTATAAAAGTCTGATATTTTTAATGAGTATTGATGGCAGCTGTCACTAAAAAGACTGATTTGCTGTGAATAATAAGCTTGCACTCATTGTGGCCAATTACTACTACTGCATTTCTGACAACATCATTTACACCTTATCTCCTCCCTAAAATGCCAAAAAAACAGCAATATGCTCTATGATTCTTTGACAAATTTCCTATCCAAAGATAAGTTAGGCATGTTATGAACAACAGAAGCATTTCAGAGTCCTCATGAACTGGGAGCCTTGTGGAAAAAGCAAATATTGTTCACACCTGTTCTCACAATGCATTCAGTTAGCTTTCCCGTGTCCTCCTTTGTTCTCACCCAAACAATGTGTTTTCCACTGTGATGTTAGAGAAGTTAATAAATAGACTGCAAGCAGACAATTTTTTTAAACTACGAATACTAACAATAACATAACCACTTCAAGTAGACCAGTAGGTGTTTTGTGCTATATATAGATTGAGATCAGTTTCTACACTCTCATTAGAAATATTCATTATTAAAGCAACCAATTGTTGAAAAAATTGAATGTTTCTCCAGGATTAGTGGCCACCTGGGAGCAGATAAAAGCTTGCTATAAATCCAAGACCATTAAGACTGTTTCATACTTAGTATGAAGAAAATGCCCAGTACAAAATAATTTATTCAAGATGTTTAATTTTTTCAATTGAGGAAATGTTTGATCCTTCCAATTAAGGATCTTCCTGTGTTTTACAAACAGCAATGATTTCATAACTCAGCATCCACAGTGGGTAGAGTAGAATGGTTATCCCACTTTCTGACATAATGAAACAGGCACACAGAAAAACAAATTTTCAAAAAAGATCTGCCAAAGCCTTTTTTCTCCTCCTGTATGCGTTTGTATCAGGACAAACAGGGCTTATTTTTCTTCAAAGCAAGAGCTTCAGCAGTTACAGAGGACACGGTCTGTGCTGTGAACCATTTGTACCACTTTGATTCCCTTTCAGTCTCACATTTGGCTCATGGTTGTTTCTGGCTGCTTCCCACACACCACTTTCTCTGAGGAAAACACAGCCAGCACTGAAAGAGAGAGCTTGCTGATGTATTACCTACCAACAAATATGAATTTTAACAGATTTTAAATTTGGTAGATGATAGGTTAAAAATATCTCTTTTCTCCTCCATTTTTATATTACATTCCTCCATATAAATGGAAGTACGAGACAATGAGACTTGAGTTATGTAAGTCAGACACACACTCAAAATGAAGAATATTCAGTAATGAACAGCTGAGCCCCCTCAGTGGAAAAGAGATCTCAGAAGGAGAGAGTCAGAGCTTGTTTATTACAGCCATACTTTCTCCTCTTCAGGAAGGGGAGAGGGCTGGGGAGCAAACAGCAATGCTTCCTGGAAAAAGACATTTAAAGGAATGGGAGATAAAAATCCTACGTGCATTCAACAGTTGTAAAATGGGAATCTTATGACACTACTGTAGCTAGATGATGGTGATGGTAGCAATGGACTTATCAATATTTTTAGCACCATGTCCTGTGGGGCAGAGAAGTGACAAGGAACAAAGTGAAGGTAATTCCTTCAAATAGTAGGTAGCAAAATGAAATGGAATGAAACAAGTATTTGCTGTAAACCGAAGGACTTAAAAGATGTTCAAACTATTTCTAAATAAGGCACTGGGTCTACACCCTTTCATTGGCTGCCTGCTGGACTGAAGAAACTCGCAGGTGCTTCTGCAAGTAATTGGTTGTGTGAGGAACAGTATTCTCTGTCAACATTTCTCAGCAGTTCTCTATCAGCACAGAAATGAAGAGGTGTAGGAGCAATACTTATGGCTCGCTGGCATGGCTTCCTCTCACCTCTCCTCTGCATTAAGTGCAGTACAAAAAGCTTTAATGGCCTGAGGTACACTTTCTCAAGATTCATCTACATTTATAGCATGAGCAGTAGCCTCTTCTGAACTGCAAAGTGGATTACAACACTTTAGACAAGGATCTTCCTCATCCAGGAGAAATGCAGAAAACACAGACCTCCGCAGAGAGATGAAGGGAAGGTGGGGCAGGGGGAAGGCTCAGAGCGCTTCTGAACTTCTAACACAGCCCAAACATATACGACCCAGGTCACTACTAACTCCAATCCAAACTCCTGCATCTGTATTTTTGTTACCTGTCCCAACATCCAGAGAAGGAGGAGGAAAAAAAAAAAAAAGTCTGGATGCATAAATAAGCCAGGCACTGCAATCCACTCCAAGTCACTGGTAGATCATCAGAATTTGTTTAGGCACAGCTGGCTGACTTAGACAATGCTCACATTAAATTTGCCCTTTACCACAGGCTGTCTGTAGAGCAGCTATTTTTACTCTGCTCCTATTCTGTATTGCCAACACAATTGTTCAAAATCAAGTGGGCTAAAAATATAAAGATATATAAAAATAATTATTTTTCTGTGAATAACAACTGTGAAATATATTTTCCTTCTAGGCTCCAAGCTTCACAGTAGGATGGGTTCAACTCATTTCATATCTTTAAGCCTTTTTATTCAGTTATGAGACTTGTGGTACAGATCTGTGAAGTAACAACTCTAATGCAATCTACCCCCTGAAGTTGCTCCAACAAGCACCTGTAACCTCACACTTGGCAACGTTTCAAGTTTTTTATCTGAAAAGTAATTCCATGCTACACCACTTTGATAATGTCACTTTAGAGTCTTGTTAGAACTGTCGAGGGAAGGAAGACCAACACTGAAAAGCAGAATAGAATAGAATAGAAGTGGTTATGTCATCAAGATATTAACTCAAAGGAGCAAACAATGCCAGTTGTTTAAAGGCAATCTCCACAACAGAGAAACAGTCATCAGAAAAAGCTATCTGACCTGATCACTTTCCTAAAGCCTTTCAAGTATGTCCGCTCATAAAACAGAAAAAAATAAACAGTCCTTAAATGTTATAATTTTTTTCTGTTCTTGTACTTACTTTCATTTTCTGTATTCCTCATTATATCACCTGTATTAATCATGATAATTTTTCTTTCACGACTGTCTAGAATGTTCATTACTCTTTTTTTACCTGTCCTTTTCTTTCTTAGAAAAATTCCTCTCATGTATCCCTTATCACATTCATGGCAATATCCTCTCTCCTAGGACCTGTTTTGCTTTTCAGCCCCATTTCATTCCTCCCTAATGACCTTGCCTTTTCTTCCCTTGCCTTAGGTTATTGACAAGGGAATCATCAGGTCACACCCTACTTGCCTGCAGGGAAAAGCAATGGGGTGAAGGGAGGGCTGTGACCACATGATGAATGCATGTAAGGCATTCTGGCTGTTCGCTTGTCACACAGGTCAGCTTCCTATTCACTTTCCTGTGCTCCTCTGTTGCTCTTCTCATGCTTCTCCCTGACATAACTACTAAGTTTCCAGGTGGAATTTCATCCCTAAACACTGTTACAGGGCAGGCACCAGACACCTTCCGAAGGCACAGGCGTAGCAGGAGCCTGTAAAAGCAGGTTTTTGCTATGACACAAGAAGTCCCACCTGCAGAAGTTGTACTCAGTCCCAGGAAGGTGACAGATGTTGCGTAAGGATTTCCTTCCATAATTGCACATAGCCCGGCTTCCAGAAATTACCCAATGCGAAAGGATAAACCATTAATATATGAAATAGAAACTGGAAAGAACAGAGTCCATTTGAAATGGACTTGAAATTTTCTTAGGAGAAAGCCTATCAAGTAGAGCCTGCCACGGCTACACTGCCTTTTTCCTTTTAGCACAGGTGATGGCTGTTATGAGGAAGAAATGGCGCTCAAATGGTTATATGGAGATAACATGGTCATGGAAAAATGACTACACAAGAATGTATACTCACTCTAAATATTTGCAATTCCGGGAAACTTTCATTGAGTGTACAAAATCAACATTGTTAAGACATTCAATAGCTCTGTCTTCCTTCTTATTGCACTGAGATCAAAAGGCAGACTGTGTTAGTCATTGGAGATAGAATTTCTCATACCTTTCTAGTTAGTTAATTAACCAGAGTGCACTGAATTCATTTTCACAGTGATCTTAATTTGACAATATGCCAATGCTCTGCTTTAGTGAGTATTTCCTCATTTTACAAATCTCATTCAGCACACAGGGACAATTCTCATTTCCAGTGAAGTTAAACCTCACATTAATCTTTATCTGGATTCAGAACCGAACTCCTGCCATGATGTGATCTGGTTAACTAAGAGAGGCGAGGGCTTTTAAAAAAAAAATACTCCTAGGGTCATACTTGACATGGACAGACCACCTCTGAACAGCTTTTTTTAGGAGCAAATTGTAGTTAGCCTTGGCCTAATATCAACTAAAGAAGAAAAAATGCAGCAGCTCTTCCCTGCATCCCAGTACATCTGAGGATAATTTTGCCAGCTGTAATTCAACTGCATTACGGTTGGTTACAGCAAAGCTTGGAATAGGGAATTTATTTTGTCCCCTTTCTTCAGTAGGTAGCTGAGCCACAGCCTGGCAATATCTGCCAGGAACACTGGACCCCTAGAGATTACTCCTGCCAAGGTTGGCAGCTGAGATACTATTTACAGAGTATTTTTTTATACCAACACAAGTCCACTAGCTTAAACAGTGACACACACAGATTCAGGCTGACCAAGGGTAACTGAACCCACTAAGCAACTTTACTTGCTACTTAAAGCAAATAAAATTATGTAATTGCGTGGATCAGGACATATCACAGATAAATCATTGTTTGAGATACCTGGACCCTAATAGACACAGCAGGACCTCACTCTTTTAACTGACTTATGAACACGTCCTTGAAACCTCAGCAAAGTAAGAACAGATGCATACAGCAATTGTAGCAGAGAAAAGGCTGTGGCAAAAGAAATGGGGGGAAACACAGACATAATGGAAGTGTTTGTGCTTCAGCATGACATTTTATGAGCCCTGGATCCACTTTCCAAAACAAGAGATTAGAAATTGGTGCAACATGCACAGGTCTGAGCTACTGACAATGAGAAGAATCCTTCCCCCACCCATTGGCTCCTGGCCCATCATGACAAAAAATTCAGAACTGGGAAGAAACATATGGTCAGAAAACAGGCAAAGGAATAGTCTTTTGATTACAACTGATGAGCTCTAGGCATGCAAGTCTTGGTATCATTCATTTATAAGCCAGTAGCTAAGAGAGAGTTCACATTTGTAATTTAGATGTTAAAGTGCATGGGTGTTTTTCACCCTCCTAAGTGCTGCTTTGAATGTCTTAAATATTTCAAGTTCTCTCTTCAAAATTACATCAGACATCTGGGATAGCTGACTGTTCTTGCTAATTAATTCTTATGTTTAGTGCTCTGCTGTTGTCACCATTTGTTCATGGACTTTTCATTATCATAATATTTGTTTATCTGACTAAAAGCAAACAATAACATTTTGAAGTACAGTACACTAAATGCAGCTTCCAGTGCAGGCAGAAAAGCATACATGAAAGTCTCTTTAGGAAAACATGTGCCTGCCAAACCACATGCAGCGATGCTTCTAAACGAGTAAATTTAGGTAATTAACACAAAGCTAAGCCAAAGAAATACAACAGGAATGAGCTGCCAGGCACCAATTACCTGTATAGCTAAAAATGGGGACTAGAATTCACAAAGGCTTCTACATCAGAGTAGTGGGGTTTGTTCAGCACTTGGGGTTTTTTCGATCAAAAGCTGGCCAGCTCTTTCTTCCCTCCTTCTGATAAAGCAAGACTGGTGACAAATGCAGAAACAGATAAACTAGTTTCAGTGGAGCTAAACACCTGCAAACTCTCAAGCCACTCTTTGAAGCCAAAACTGACTCTTGCAATAAGGCTTAATAGTTAGAAAATATTATGCATTCTTAATGCATATAGTGGAATGGAAATTTCAAGAGCATTCCTCACCATCCATGGCAATGTGGGACCCAGAAGAGCCTTCCTGCAATGTGCAGATGTAAAACCTATCAGTAGTGTAGCAAAAAGCATGGTCTTTGTGGTAGGTGCTGTGGTGGCACGTGCTCCAGGCCATTCCTGCAAAGCTTCATGGGAAGGAGTGCAGAAGTCTCCTCTGGCACATGGTGGGACATCACAGGCCAGGCTTATCAGGTATCAAGATAAAAAAATATAATATCCCCAGTTTCTTTCATATGGCATGCCGAACTATACCAATATATAAATAAATATATATATAAATTCAGAAATTCTCCCACCCACCTTTTTTTAAATTGATTTAACCTAAAGCACTAACATCCCGATCCTACTAAGAAAGTCTGTAATTGAAATGATGTCTAATTGGAGAGACTGATAAAAGAAGTTCTCTTGATGATTCCAATAACATTCACAGAGAAATCTCAACATTTCTTTCTAAAACCAGCAACCTCCACAAACACTAAGAAAAACTAATAAAATTGCTGGCTAGCTTCTCCACTAAGTTTAAATACCCATACTTAGGAAGGCAAAGCTTAACTAATCCTGTTGCTTTTAAATTTAATGGATTTTTAAGTAACTAAGTCGAAGTCAAATGGGGATTCTCCATTAGATTCCAAAGCCCTTCTTTCTTCTTCCTTTACATTTACAAATATGAGTTGTATGATCACATAAGCAGAGGAATCCTCGTTATCTGATTCATTTACATTAGATTGGTGGAAATATATCTGAAAAAGCCAAAACAAATTTAGCTTGTTTTCTCATTGCATTTACAAAATAAGGAAAATTCCTCAGCTTGCTGACTTGGTCATGAAATAGTAAGAGCTCTCCTAGGAGAAATACACATGGAAACTTGGTTCTCCACTTATTTACCCTAATTCTGCCCTGATGTAACTCCACTGACCTTGAACAAGTCACTTTAGGCTTATGTCAGCAAAAATGAGTGAAGACAGAAAAAACAACTGTTGCACTGAAACCATTATTTACATACTCAAATTCAACTATGGGCAAGTTTTGCAGTCGCTTTCCCCTCTATAAAACTCAGCAAAATCACTGATAGTCAATCAGTCTGCTAAAATTTATGAGATCATCTCTGATACCACATTAGAAGTCTGGAGATATACACACAGACAAGTATAAATGAGCCAAAACCCCCTGGGAATTAAAATACTGTACCTTGTATGTGAACCACCAAAATTACAAACTCTACCTAAGCAGTGAGATCAGGAGTAAGCACAGATCTTACTGCAAGAGAGAACAGATAGGATCTTGGCAAAGAAGAACTAAATGTAAAAATTATATTACTAACACTTTTATTTCCCTGTAATTATATTAATTTTTTTGCGATTATTCACTGCAATAACACTGATCTCAATTAATTCATTTGGTATTAGTGTTGCTATGAGAAACACTTCCAAAAGAGTTCCCTAGTAATTCAGAATTAGTTAAATGTACCATTAAACCAAAATGTGCTCAGTCAATTTCTGTTTTTATTTGCAGGATCTATTGAAAAAATATTTCGTTTCAGTCAGCTTTCTGAGACACTCATCAACTCAGTAGTTTCTTCGACAGGGCGTGCCTGTCATTTAACCTTTCCTCCTGATGCATTCTATTAAACCATAAATAAACAGCAAATGAGCATTGCTTTGGCTACATGAAAGAATAATCATTAAAGAAACCTCTCATAAGGTATGAAATAGAGACAGGAAGCTTTTATTATTTTTTCACTCAAACTTCCCTGGCTGAGGAACTGCCTACAGGAGCATGCTCCACTTATATATATGTCTGGCCTTGTTTTCTCATTTTCAAACCATTTTTACCAATTTCTCAGTAGCTTTTGTAATATATACCCAGATATACCCAGGCAATAGACAATCTTCTACTGACTGTTATAGTACGATTTTATGCAAGTCTGTTCTCAGTCTAAAATGCAATCCAGCACAAGGAAGCATGAAAACAAGAAGTAAATGAAGACAAAGAAACAGGCATCCTGATGTGAAAAACATGTCTAATTAATAAAGTGAGATATGCAGAGAATTTAGACCATTTATCCTAGTGACCTCTGCAGAAGATAGAGCAATAAGACTGGCAAGTTTATGTTTAGCATGCAGAGAAGCACATTAATTTTTGCTGTTTCTTTTGAACAGCTCAAAGCAATTTTCCATAACCTACATTCCTGCATAACCATCTAACGCTTCTGAAAATCAGTGAGAAGGTGTAAACCATAGCAGGATCAGTTCTTTGCTATTAATATTCCATAAACAGCTTCTGTTTCCTCTTATCCTTTTTCTTTATTTCATTTGGTTCTTAGTATATTTTCTTTCCTGAAGGAGTCAGAGAAGTTCATATGTCCTTAAACTAATAATTACCTTTTAACAAACAGAAGTTGCTGGCCTCAGCACTGTGATAACCTGGTTGAATACAGGCTACATTACACAGTTAAGATTAGATGTTTTGTGGATTCCAAATCTCTGCAATACAGAAATTTCATTTCTTATCCTCAGGCCTGGAGTATATTTAAGACTGTTGTAAATCAGGATTTGTTCACTGATTCCACTTCATCGGCACAGGTCTACAAACCAGACAGCTGCAAAGTTTGCTTGCTGAAAAAAGAAAGGAAGGGAAGAGGCAGGCAGGCAGGCAGGCAGGCAGGCAGGAAGCAAGGAAGGAAGGAAGGAATGGTGCGGAAGAAAGGAAGGAATGGTGCGGAAGGAAGGAATGGTGCGGAAGGGAGGAATGGTGCGGAAGGAAGGAATGGTGCGGAAGGAAGGAAGGAAGGAAGGAATGGTGCGGAAGGAATGGTGCGGAAGGAAGGAAGGAAGGAAGGAAGGAAGGAAGGAAGGAATGGTGCGGAAGGAAGGAAGGAAGGAAGGAAGGAAGGAAGGAAGGAAGGAAGGAAGGAAGGAAGGAAGGAAGGAAGGAAGGAAGGAAGGAAGGAAGGAAGGAAGGAAGGAAGGAAGGAAGGAAGGAAGGAATGGTGCGGAAGGAAGGAAGGAATGGTGCGGAAGGAAGGAAGGAAGGAAGGAAGGAAGGAAGGAAGGAAGGAAGGAAGGAAGGAAGGAAGGAAGGAAGGAAGGAAGGAAGGAAGGAAGGAAGGAAGGAAGGAAGGAAGGAATGGTGCGGAAGGAAGGAAGGAATGGTGCGGAAGGAAGGAAGGAATGGTGCGGAAGGAATGGTGCGGAAGGAATGGTGCGGAAGGAAGGAAGGAAGGAAGGAAGGAAGGAAGGAAGGAAGGAAGGAAGGAAGGAAGGAAGGAAGGAAGGAAGGAAGGAAGGAAGGAAGGAAGGAAGGAAGGAAGGAAGGAAGGAAGGAAGGAATGGTGCGGAAGGAAGGAAGGAATGGTGCGGAAGGAAGGAAGGAATGGTGCGGAAGGAAGGAAGGAAGGAAGGAAGGAAGGAAGGAAGGAAGGAAGGAAGGAAGGAAGGAAGGAAGGAAGGAAGGAAGGAAGGAATGGTGCGGAAGGAAGGAAGGAAGTCCTATTTTACCATTTAAGGTACCAATGCCTCTGCTGAAGTTACAAGAGCTCTGCTGTGAAACTCAAATACAGACAGAAATGAGCAGGGTTCATATCAGAACTAAGCCTTGATCAAACGCAGGAGTCCCACATTTCCAAAGAGAACCATCACATGGCAGAACATAACCACATGTTCAAAACCCAAGGGGTGCATTTTTCAGAAGCCAATATCCAAAGAGATCACCATGAGCAAATTTCTGCCATCTCAAATCTGAGTCCAAAGAAAATAGCAAACAGCAGATGCTGCTTCTGGCACAAGTACATGATAAGCTATGGTTTGCCCTCCAGATTTGGGGTGTTCATGATGTCCTTGAACACTGCTCTAGAAAAGGAATACAAAAGAGAAGAGGGACCCAAACAGCAGTATAACTCTAAAATCAATAGCACATAAAATCATTTTTGCAGAAAAAATAACATGCCTTAAATCAAATAATACCTTGGGCCCAGTCCATGGTGATCTAGGCAACTATTGATTTCTGTGGAGTTTATGCTGACATATCATTAGCTAAAAGCCTGGTCAAGAATTCAGAAAGAATGCTAAAAGTGTTAGATTTATCCTGACTGTGGCATTACTAACACCAACACCTAGTGATTTATATCAGTGTGAGATGGAAAAACCCCATAATACAGACACAGAACTAAGCAGCTAAAGATCAGGAAAACAGCAGGCTTTCTTTACTATGAAGGTAACACTCAGAAAAACAAATACATATGTTATTTTATATGAATTTTCATAGCAGTCATTTGAACAGAGGCATGGAAAAATAAGAGAAAATAACAGCTTAAGGTGGCACAGGGAAATAGAGAACTGACTCAAGAAAAACTGAAATTAAAGCCAGGAATAATTTCCTGTCTCTGAGATCTGGTTAGTCTTGGACTAGCACTCAAAAAAAGACTACATAAAGTTCATGGATGTGGTGTTGAGAACAATCTTGCATCATCAGAAAGATAATATCTGAATTATCTATGACTTCTAGGATTAGAAAAAGAAAAAACATCTCAGTAGTGCTAAGCAAAAAAAATGTTGGCACAGCATGCTTCTTGTTAGAGCCAAATTAATAAGATCCCTTCAAAGAAATAAACTCAGAAAATAAGAGAGAAGAGTGCCTAGTCTTAATCAAAACCCTCTGTAGTACCAAAATAAACACAAACTGACTCCCAAGGCTGTCCTCTTCCAGCTAATCTCTGCTGCATCCACACAACACAAAGTAGGCCCAAAACATGTACCCATGTAAAGCCTCAAGAATTGTCAAAGGTTCATGTCTTTTATGAATGTCCCTATTTCCTCCCAGACTGTAGAATTTAGCACACAGTTATCAATTAGTATGTTAGAGAAGGGGGGAAATCCAGAAAACAAAAATATCAGGTCACGTGTAAAACAAAAGAAGAGCTAATGTTTAATGTACTAATATTTCAACTTTGACAGGAAGTACAAAGAAATAAATTAGCTAAAAAAGTAGCAAAAGCAAACACTTTTGCTTCTCTAGTATTCACTCAAAAGAGGACAGAAGGTTTGTAAATTCAGACAGAATAAAAAAAGGGTGCTGAAGACACAGAGATATTTTGGGTAAATTAATCAGTGTAGCTATTTCTTTTAAAAGGTCTTCCATAAAGATGTTTAAATCAAAAAGCAAATAAGCCATCTTGTCTTTTGAAGTTTATTGCAGGAGCTTATCAGCAAGGAGGAAAAAAATATGTTGAAGAAAGGAATATATACAGTAAAAGACCAACACTCTCAATCAATAAATATTTTATTTATAAGTACAGAGGGATGCATAGTCCTGCCTCAGTTTTGAAATTTAATTTCAGTTTTGAGACAGTATGTGAATTTTTTTTTTTTTAAACTTTGATATTAGTTTTTGCTGATACTGGTCCCAGCATATTTGCTAGAAAATGTTTTAACTCCATTTCTACCAAACACACAGTATTTGCTAGGTGCATGTCAAGCACATAGGGCACTGCCATCTCTCTTAATAGAAGTTTGTGGGTATTCCAAGCAATGTAGTCAACAGAAGCCCTCTTTAATGATGTGATGTTGCAAAACAAATAGTTCTTACCTTTCTGGTAAGAACCTCTGAAAAAGTGGATTCTCCAAGCTACTCCTCCTCTGCACACCAAACAACAGTGAACAACATTCATTACATTTTGGGTTTTAAATAGGTTGAAAATAAATATTGGGATAAATATGATATCGGGAATAAAAACTGTTAGTTTAAGTGTCCCAAAAACAAACACTGGATTTTTCCAGTCCTGCAATTTTAGAAAAGAAAAAAAATAGCAATGAATTACTTACTGTTAGTCCCACAAAATAGACATTGTTATTGAAAACAGTAAGGGAAAGGATGTAAAATAAATAGCTCTAAGACATGCTAAGCAAATGTTTTCATTGTGGTATGGTTGTGGCTTCATATGTATACTTTCTATATGTTTAAACCAAAAATATTATTATTATTATGTAATAATAATAGCAATAACAATAACAATAATAATAATAATAATGAGGAGGAGGAGAAGGTCAAGATCCATTTTTATGTAAACATCTAAGAAATAGGGTTAACTTTTGGATCTGGGAGAGATTTCTAGGAAGGCTAACACACCAGCTAGGTTAGCTTTAAAATAGACATCATATTGTATTCAGATAGTAATGACTCTAACTGCCAGTCAGTTAAAAAGAATGTGGAAAGCAATGTATCTATAAGAAATACTAATTTTTTATGTTATCTCCATATTTTGGCATGGATTGTGACATTCATAGAGTCGTGGAATATTAAGGGATCGGAATGGACCTTAAAGATCATTGAGTCCCCACCTCCCCTGCCACAGCCAGGCACACCTACCTCTGGACAAGCTCCATTTCCCCTCCTATCTCTTCTGAAAAATCCAGGAATGTTTCTTCACCAGATCCAAGATACTTCTATAGATCATGCAGATCAATTGTCAAGTAAATTATCTCCCAGAGGGAAACAGTTGTTTCTTACAATAGTTCTGCCATTGCCTGTACCTTAAAGGATGCTGGTTTTCTTCTGATTCTGTGTTTCCTTTTTTCATTAATCCTTCAATGCAGGATCTCCTTTCCAGTAAGTGCTAACTAAATGAAAGGTGTTTCCAACAGTACATAAGATATTGAGAGAAGTTCAGAGAACAACCTACATGTTCAGCTACTAAAGATGCCACAACAAGGGTCACCAAAATTGAAAGCTTGGGGGAGTCTTTCAAGGCAGTTTGGAGCAGAAACTTGGCAGTAACTTTGTGTCCTAGGTTACATGGAAGGTGTAACCAAAAGTATGTATTCTAGTACCATCTCCATAAGTTGTTAAAACAGGTGGGGCAGTGCTCTTTGTGTTCAGCATGATCCAGCCCTGATAACACCATCAGGGGGCTATCTCTGCTAATGGGCCATCAAGGACTGTGGAAGTGACCCAGCCCTGATAACACCACCGAGGGGCTATCTCTGCTAATAGGCCATCAAGGTCTCTGGGAGTGACTCATAGAAATCTATCAGCCCATTGTGAGATGCCCCGCCCAAAGGGGAGGAGCTGAACATTCCCACCAGCATATAAGAGAGAGACTCTGGAACATTGGGCTACCTTTTCCACTGGATCCCCAGAGGAGAAGAGCTCAAGAGCCACCGCTGGACCTCCAGAGACCGACGAGATTTTTCTACAGGATCACCATTTCAACAAGACTACATCCATCACTCCGACAGGACTGCAGCCACCATCGTTAACTGGACTGCTAGCACCACCCTAACAGGGTGACAGGTTGTATTCTAACTTTTTCTATCCGAACTGTTGTTTCTGTATTATTGCCTTGCTCTAAATTTTAGTGTAAAAACTGTTATTCCTTCTCCCCTTTCTTTGTCTGAAAGCCCTTGATTCTGAAGTTATAATAATTTAGAGGGGAAGGGGGTCACATTATCCATTCTAAGGGAGGCTCTCACCTTCCTTAGCAAGACACCTGTCTTTCAAACCAAGACACTTTGCTATTTTCTGTTTAATATATGAACAGTATTGACAGTCACAGTGTCTATTAAACTGTGTTATTAAAGTGTACGTGGTGCTCTGCAAAATCACTGGATGAGAAACATTCCCTTATTCCAATTATCTATCTTATTTAGCAAACAATAGCTCACATAAGAGAAATAACTGGTGAGAAAAGAGGTGATAGGAAGACTTACTGCTAGTCTTTGCTGGAGCGAATAGATAAAGGCAAAGATTGAAAGTGAGCATGGGGTAAGATAGCATTAGGTGCTGGCAAGAACCAAGTCATAAAGCATTTTGAAACAATAGATCTTACAGCTGCAGTCCTGAGGCAAGGAAGAGGAAATGCAGGAGTGATCGGGCAAATCAAGAAGTGAAGAGTCTGAAGAGTGTCTCTTTTCTTCATGAAGTAGAAAAGCAGGAAGTAAAATGAGATGCATCGAAAAAAAGGTATAGTGATCAGGGAGATGGAAAGATCAAAAGGAGAGCTGATCAGCAAAAGACATGGAAGCAGAATTTTAGAGTGAAATATGTGTCTGATTTTCCTTAAAATACCTCTAAACGTATGCCAAGATCATGCCAGAAACAATAAGATGCAGATGAAACCACCTAGTTTTTAATTTTAAAAAAATGAGTTCGTGCCTTGAAAAGATACTGAACTGAAAAGAGTAGGGAAAGTCTTCAGGGCAAAAACAGGAAATCAAGCTTACTCATCACAGGAAGTATTTATGGATAACCTATTTTTGACCAATATTTTTCAGACAGAAATACGTACACATTTGCTATTTAAAACTTCCACCATAAGTTCAACCCATGGGAAACTATACCTGCATGCACAGTAAACCCTTACTTTAATTCACAGTGAATATATGCAAAGTGGGCATGTCTAGACTTTTCAAAGATATATCCGCCTAGCTGTAACTCCTGAATAGTAGGAATCTCAGAAAAATACAGAACTTCCTCGCAGTCTCCCAAGATAAAATTATGAGACAGAAAGAGAAATACATGTCTAGGGAATTCCAGACATCTTGTAGTCTTCTTAATGTCAGATTTATCATTCTGTTCAAATCTGTAAGAAACTTAGAGAAGATAATTAAAAACAAAACATCTGGAGAGCACAAGTCTGAAGTCAGACAGGACAATCCTGCCAGAACCAAATTAAGAGAAGGAGCTGGCCATGGTTCTAACACTAGAGTCCAGAACACTACAGTAAGTCGGCAATCACAAAGAGGTGCATAAACCATAGATATATCTACAGGTAAGATTTTTTCTTTAAGGAGAATAGAATAGAATAGAATAGACTAGAATAGACTAGAATAGACTAGAATAGACTAGAATAGACTAGAATAGACTAGAATAGACTAGAATAGACTAGAATAGAATAGAATAGAATAGAATAGAATAGAATAGAATAGGAGTGTTACATTTGAAAGGGACTTACAATGTTCATCTACACCAACTGTCAATGGTGCCACATTATTTTAAATGCACAGAAGTTTCATTTGTGAGCAGCCATCAGGCTCTCTGTTGTAAGTGTGCTTGCTCTTCTGTAGAAAATGCATTCTACCCCAGACTGCCCTGCAGCTGTTGTATTTCCAGCAACAAACCAGGCAAATTACCACCACTGCCAGCAGAAGAGAATGCTTTTCTTAACTCCCATCTTACCTGCCTGCCTTTTGGAATGACATGTAAAGACAAAGGTGTGTGCAGTCTGGCATACCAACCTGAGACTGCACCCATCCACTCAATGAATGATCAAATGTCAGTGTCAATGTAATAAAAAATGGAATTTATTACTAACCAAGAAGCCAGCCACTAACATGGTTCTTAATCTTCATGTGGCTATGCAAAAGAAATAAATACAGCATCTTCATGATGTACTGAGTACCAGTTTGGCAGGTTAACAGGTGTGGGACAAGTGAACAAGGAGTAGAAATGCTACTTATCAGAGAACATATTGAAGAGAAAGCTCATTTTTCACAAATTATGGGCTTTTTATTGCTGGTAATGCAGAGAATATTAAAGTGAAGTCTATATTTCAGAAATGGGAAGACCAAATGATTTAAAACCCTTTTTATAATGACCTGCCTGGGAGTGAAGAATCAATTTCTTTTACAGCATGAATCTGTTAATACCATGGGAGTGAGGAACATAAGACAATGAGGAAAAGAAAGAATAGGACAGATTCTTTCTTCCATCTATATTTTTATATTTTATGTATCTAGTTATAGAGACTGCTGTCATTATTTCAGTACTATTCTTTAAGAAATTATTCTTTAAAAAATAGAAAAAAGAAAAATGCTTAAAATTTAGAAAGTATTATTAAAATAAGTGTAGTTACAATGTTTTGCAAGCTTTTTATTAACAAACTATAGGTGTTACACTTCTTTCAGAAATTTAGCCCACTTAATTGGACTGGTAGTCTTCTGTAATACTGAAAATTATCCCCAGTACAGTATCTTAAATCTCACTTTCCCTATGAAAATACAGACCAAAACTGTCAGTACCCAAAGCTAGTTAATGTGATTTCTGTCTCAGCACTGGCAATACTGAACTCTCCTTTTTAAAGTCGCGATACTGATCTTCACATGAAAGTACACTGAGTTTTGACAACTTCCTTATTCTTTTTCGGGCATTACATGAAAATGACAGGCCAGAGCTAGTCATCACTACAGCTTGCAGTGTGTTCTGCAAGTCAAAGCTCTGCTGTCCCACACCAAGATTCACCTCTTCAACATCCAGTGCCATTTCTGCACAATTGCATGATGAAGACACTGTCTTCATCCTTTGACAGTAGAGGGTTCAGTGAGTGTCTTGCACCAGGGATAACCACACTGTGCTCATCCTCGTGACTCCGCAGACACCTAGACACAAGTAGGGCACACCAGACCTCTTCTTCCCATAACTAAAGGTACATCTAGGAAAGCAGACTATTAGGCATTATTCACTGCCTCTTTCACCAAAACTGTGTTTCCTTCAGATTTTTCATGATTTTCATACTTGTCTAATCCCACAGTCTCCAATAATCAGTATTCCATATCTGTTTCCCACTACACTGAATCACCAATTGTTTAGTGAGTTTAGACAAGATTGAAGGAGAAATCAAGTCCTATTACTGGTGGGGTATGTCAAAAATCCTAAGCCCACACACCTATGCCAACACTCCACAAAGGGAATCTCTGAGTCACACAAAACTGGCCTTCCAAGCAACAGCAAAACAGAACCAAACAGGTTATTTCCATGGCATCATGGGTCTATTGAGAGACAATGAAATGCTACTAACAGCATCTCAGTGAGATCTGATGACCTTTGTGCAAAACTGTGCAGGAGAATTTTTAATACATGGTATTATATTAAATAATAGATTTTACATATATTGTATGTTGCCTTATTAAATTCCCTACTCCTGCTTGCTATAGGAAGCATAAGGCAACACAAAAACATCAAAAATTGTGTAAGGCAATGAAAATCTTCCTTATGGTAGTCAAACATCATGTCTGTCAGAAGGATATATAACTCTCCTTGTGCTGAGCAAATAAAGAAGGATTGCAGTGCCTCTTTCTCTTTCTCTCACAGAAAAGCTGCAGAAAAGGGTTTACAGAGGTACAACACTCTGCAAGGTTCTTTTTAACTCTACCACTCACTCCCTTACCTTTTCAAAAATTCAAAAACAGCTGCTGAATTACAACACTCCAGCCACCCTGAACATAAAGGATGTAAAAGCTGAGATTCTTGCTAGGCATATGTTTCTGGTTATTTAGTTTACACTTTGCATTTTAAAAAGTTCCATAAAATTGAAATTATTAAAGTAAATTCACAAATTGCAAATATCAATCATCAGGATATCAAAAGCAATATGTAATTATCTTGATAAAACTTAAAACAGCTAGAAAGCAAAGACAATATTTATATGAAATAAATAATTTTTTTCAGGAATACTGGTCCTAATAGCATTGTGTTAGCACACAAAACAGCTTTACATTTTATAAAATACATTTATTTCTTAATGACACATAGGGACAGTAGTTTGCAGGAAGTTTTTCAGTGAAGTAGACATTCAAGGAGAAGACTGAAAGCTTAATATGTAAACTACAAAGAGATTGTTTGGAGTTCAGCCTCATGGAAGAGCACAAAATTCACTGTCTCTCAACAAAAATAGATCACAGCAATGAGAGATTAGTATAAATTAGGTAAGACCTCCATCACATGGCAGTACCAAAATTTGATACCATTTGAAGTTACAATCAGCACTTCATTATTCCCCTCAGACACACTTCTTCATGGCCACAAAGTACTCCAGTACAAGCAGAAGGAGAAAAACTAAGAGAGAAACAGGACTTAGAATATGAACTATTTGTGAAAATAATACACTTTGAATGGAATTACCAAAATTTCACTAACTTAATGTTTTCTCTAGGCGGTTAGACATGCACTGGCTGAGAATCTCTACCAAATGTGCAGGTTAAATGCACCACAAATAATATTTTTTAAAATACAATATAATTTTCCCTTACAAATTTTCATGCTCTTCAGTGATCTATCACAAACAGATATTACACCGAAAGCTTTAACCTGCTCTTGGGGGTTTCACAGCCAACCACAATGGAGCAGCAGGGGATGAGATTGAACTGTTCCTGCACTTAACTTAGTTTTGAGATTTGTTTACTTTGTCTACTAGAAATACAAGACCCTCAACACCAAAGATCACCAGACTTACACTAACTTCAAGAAAGATTTTACTATCTCCCCCTCATATGGATGTAGTGCTAAGAATTCTGCAGCAATGTTCAGAGGAAGAAGTTCTCCAGAAAGGAAAAGAACAGGTGATTAAATTCAATATTTAAGAGTGAATGCTTGCCTTCTGTTCACATTTTGTACATAGTACAGCTGAAGCCACCAAACAGCTACACATTTCTGGGTGATGTCTGACACCAGAAATGTTTCCTGATTACAACATAGTATCACACACACACACACACACACACACACACGCACATATATATATATAGCTAATTTACATACAGTCTGTTTTACTCTATCTAGCTGAGACACAAATAAATGAATAATTAATATGAGCACAATTTGTCATCTGCCATTTGAAGACAATCCAGAGCTACTCTGATGACAAAGGACTGGAATAATGAAAGAAAGGAAAGAAATTTATCATACATAACCTACTACTGATTTTGCTTTTTCTGTGAACTCATCAAGGATATCTTTTGCACCTGTCACATCACTTCAGAAGCACTACTTTTACTCCAAAGTTCAAGATAAAAAAGACGTAAGCAAAGAGAGACAAAAGATAAGGGAAAAGTATGTAAGGAAATTTTTAAAAAGTAAAGAAGGGACACAAAAAAAACCCCCAAACCACTGTGAAAATGAACAGGGAAAATAAAGACCAGTTGAAATAAAACTCACTAAGTTGGGAGGATGGGAAGAAAAAGAAGTAAGATTCAGTAAAGCAAGGCTTATGTACTGAATGTTATAGTTTCATCAATTTCCCAGAGCATTAAAAGCTGGTTTTGTGTATATAGCACTTTAAAAGTCACAAAAGGAAATAGGAAAATAATTAAATGCACTAGCTTTCCTGGATTTTTTTTTTTAGAAGATAAATGCTGCTAACAGAGCTTTTTGCGATGTTTCAAGATGAATAAATAACACCCTTTCTGCCAATTTTTTTTATTATAATGTCTTTCTCCTGACTTTTTAAATGCTTTCCTTAAAAATGTTTTAACGCTTTTTTTTTTCACAGAATGTTTTACAATTTTGCCTTCTTAAATTTCACCAGAGACTCGGAAATCAAACCAATCTTACTGATTTGATAGCTGCTTGTACGTGGTCCGATGGAACACAACGTGGTAGCATCACTCTCTCTGGAAGGAAAGTTTATTAGCAAGTTTTCCCTCCCCTGTTTCTCCGGTAAGGTGAGGTGATTAGCAGGAGCATCAAGAAAGCTGTCAGCAGGTGGACAGAGAGAGATGTAAGGTGCCACTTGGTTTTCTTAGCTTGTGACCTTTGCTCACATGACAGTGAGAAACAAAACCACATCTTTGACACAATATAATTAGGACCCTTGCATTTCACCAGGTCAGGAGAAGAGACAAAAGAACAATACTTGTTTTGCAGCCCCAGTAATTAGTCCTGGAGGATTTCTCCAACTGCTACTGTTGGCAAAGAGAGACTATGGAAAGAGCCACCACTCTTCCTGTATATGCCGGCTGAGGAGCCTGCTTCCTGCTTGAAATTCAAATGAGCACAGCTCTGACCTTTACTGTCACATTTTTTATTTCGTAGACAGTTTACAAGGCCTCTCCACCATGCAGGTCATGTTTTAGTTTAAACAGAAATACTCTCGTAGGTGTTAGAAGCTAGTTAATGATTATACTGAAATCATTCTAATTAGGCTCTGTTGTTACATGCTGCCCTTTGGGGGCTGCTGCTGTTGCCACATAAAGTATTTTGTAGAAAAATAATTGGCCTGAGATCTTCTTTACCCTATTTTTTTTCTTTTTACATGGTTCCGTATTTGGTCACAAGAAACATCACACAAAAATTTAACAATGGCTCCTCCCCACCATCCCATGGTTCAAAAAATGGAGGGGAGGCAGGAAGACTTAAGAGCACCCTGACACTTCTGAAATTTATTAACTATTATCTGAGGAGGGAAATGTGTATTGTTTTAATTTCCTAACCCACTACCATGCCATCTCTCTAAAAACCTGATTCACACTGCAGCCAGGGGAGGTTTGTGGACCGGGGAGGCACTGTTATGCTTCATGCACTGATGGGGTGAGTTGAGATTAGGGAAAGCAGGAGGGAATTTTAGTCTACTGAAGAACTGAAAAATAGGACAGAGAAGAGTACAGCAAGTAGCAAGTGAAGAAATGCAAATGGTGTAGAGAAGGTTTCACTTCAACCTTTTCCATTTGGCAAGGGACATTAATATCACATGTTAAAGTGCTAGAAGGGAATCTCAGCCATTACTTCTCTCTCAAACACATCCTCTTTTGAAAGATGTCATGCAAATGCCACTCTTTTCTGTGTAACTTACATTTTTAAAATGAGAAGTGGTTTTGGTTTGGAGGGCAAGGGGGGAAAAAAAGGAAAAATTAAAGAAATCTGGAACCTAAATTGAAGAATCTCAAATCACCATGTTACTTGAGTGACACCCAAGATTTAGAAGCCCAGAATTAGTCAATCTGTAAAGTTCAGATGAACTCTCTGAAGATGTTCAAGGCCCTTTGAATAAAAGACAAAAAAGTTCTTCCTTCATTAACTGTTGTTTTCTCTCTATCCTTATTTATGAAATTGTCTCTTTTGTTATGGGTGACTGAGTCATTTTGCATAAGCAAAATGTTACTAGTTCAGGCTGTTGAGTTGTAGTCTTTTGTCTACTAGCAATGATGTCAACAGCAAAGTTATCAGGACAAATTCTGCAGTATTTGTAAAGCAGTTAATCCATAATCACTGTATTCAAGGGAACAGATTTCCAGTTTGTACTCCAGATACACAGTAGAGTTGGCCCATCACCTGCAAGTATCTTCTTGGCTACTACTACTGCCAATCTTACAGCCGTGGCAATACATTACTAATACCTTTATCACTGCCTAAATGAAGCATCAATAATTCAATTCCCATTTAAAAAAACAGGAAATTATTCATGCCATCAGCCTTCACCATCAATAACAGAAGTAAACCTAACTATCTCATTATCCAATTGCAATGTGTGCAAACAGAACTGCCCGTTGTTGACAATAAATATTTGATAAGTGAGAAAACAGGAAGGATAAACCAAGGATGTATGGAGTGGCTGCTTTATAGTTACCACAAGAATTGACCCAGATGGCAATGGTTTACCCTGCTTACACCTCAACTTATTTTCTTTTCATCTCAACAAGAAACTGATCCCAGCTGGGCTGGATGTCAACCATGGATGTAAACCATCTGTTCTCTTCCTGTCTTTGTTTGTGGTATTAAGTCAAGCTAAATACCCAGGTTCCTATCAATTTCTGTAATTTCCACATTGTTTTCTTTTAAATTAACAACGAAGTAATAAACACAGGGATCAATTAACAATATACAAATAGCAAAATATTTACCTGCTAAGGGTGTTTGAGCATGCTGTGATTTTACCTGTGTTCAGGAAAGGCTGTTGCTAATTTTAGTGTAGACTCATCTTTATATTTACCAGTGAAATCTAAGCAATCTATTCCTACAAAGCAGAGTTTGGTGGAATGTAGTATATTTTATGTATGAATTATAAAACTTTCAAAGAAATTAGCAATCAGGTTTTGGAAACATCAACCGACACAGGAATTGGACATCCAGGATTTAAAAGGCAGCTTCTCTCCCACTTAAAAGATGTTTTAAGCTCAACCCCTTTCAACTGAATATTCACCACCACTTCCCTCAGAGGACAAAGGTTCCTAGAAACATATCATGATTTATTACTGAACTAAAATCACCTGGCTACTGCTTCAGGTTATACTCTGCTAAGACACATGACCAGAATAATTCTCCAGAAGATCAGTCAACTCTTTTACACTGGGCAACAGCACATCTCCAGTGAGATCAAAGAGCATCTTTCACATGGCTGACTGCAAAGCCTAAGCTAAGCCAGACTTTCTGCTGGGGTATGACACCACCCTTTGCCTCCAAGAGCCTCAGAAATGGTCCAAGTACCTTGTGACAAAAGCATCCAAATCTGAAAAACCATCTGCAGTTCGAAAGACGAGCCAGTATTGTTTCACTTCACAGGCATCAAGGGTGCTTTGCAAAAGTGAGAGGACAAGAAAAAGGTATCACTGGTAAAAGGGTTAAGAAAACACAAAAAGGGATTTCTAGTAATCATTTTGCAGGCAGTAAAGTGATTTGTTTCCAAAGGAACAGTGCAAGGTCAGTGTCTGACTGCACCACACGAAGCCTAGATAACTCTTACGGAAGAGGTCAGCTTGACACAGAGAACTGTAGCATGCCCTGTGAAAATAGCTGGGAGCCTTTATAATAACAGAGCTTAGGTGTGTGTGCACTGTCCACCAGACACATGCTCTGGATGGTGTTATTGTGCTGATAAAATTGTTTACTGAGAGAACAAACCAAACATTTTTAAACATTTAAACATAATTCATTTATAAAATATTCATCTGTCTAAAAAAATTCCATTATAAAATTGTAAATAAAATAAAAACAAATAATTGAATGCAAATAAAAGAGAAAATTATAAAGGCAAAATGAAAAAAAAACCCACAAGTTCCAGACTGCCTCTGCAAAATTACACATCAGTGAGGGGAAATCATAAACACACTACCACACCTATAGCATTATACCCACCAGCACAAAAAGCACAACAGCTCACAAAAAGTAATACAGCTTGGCCACCGCCCTACCACACATTGACCAAGCAGGACAGGTAGCTCTTGTAGGAGTCAGTGTTAGATACAAGAACTTCTGGAGCAAATAAGGAATTCCTCGGGATATTTTGCTCAGTACTGGTTGACACAAACATTTGGCTTGCACAGCGCTTCTATTAGCACATCCAAGTCTGCTCCAATATGGCTCTTCATTTTTACAGTCATATTTTGATCCAGAAGAGCTAGCTGCATTGTAATTTCCATTCCTCTAACCCACATTTTCTGGACATCTTTCTTCAGAAGTTTCTTTTCTCTTAAAAATTTGGTGAAGACAATTAGGGTGTGTATGGGGCCCAGTCTGAACATTCCTGAGAAATAGCGAATGAGGCACAGTGGGAAACAGAGCAAGAGATTCAGGGGAAACATTAGATGGGGACCAGAAGGTAAAATACTTTATATCAATAATAAATTGAATATTCATATTTATATAATATTTTTGTTAACTCTGTTGTCTGCAAGTATTTTTATGAGCAATAGGAATACACACTAGCCTATTCAATGGAAATTATGAGAGAATTGCTTGAGCTGACATTAAAGGATGAGCAAACCACCCTGTCAAGACCATACAAGATCTAATATTGGATATTTAATACAAGTACAGATATTGCCGATTCCACTGTAAATAGAGACTGAGAAAGTCAGATGACAGAAACTGGACTGAAGTGTGATGCAGGTTGCACTCACTAATAAAATGCTAAAATGACAAATTGAGACAAGAACATAAAAGAAATTGTCAAAGCACTAAAAAGAAAGAAAATATGTCAAGGTGATGGTATGAGTTATCTATTGTAATTCTGTTGAGACATTAATACACGTAGCTGAAGAGAGTGGTGCCATTGCAAAAAACCCAGTGCCCCACATCTATCCCATGCAGATGCAGTATTGCTGAAAGGGTCAGGCCTTTCCAGATTAACAGCAGAAGGTGTTGGGTATATTGGAAATATATCAAATGACAACCCTGTTATTATTGAAACTCTTGGGTGTGGAGGGCTATCTGTTCAAAACTAACATTTTAGGATATCAGCTTTACTTTGAGAAATACTTCTGTGTCCCTAACAAGTTTGTTTACTAGAGCATCTTTTTTGTGTGCATTTGTTTTCTTACAATAAACAATTTGTTTAAATTGTTAATTTGTTAAAAAATGTGCAATAAAGTCTCTGATATTTTCAGCATTTACCACTCCTAGAAGTACATAATTGTACAACTTTCAACTTTGTTTAAATTAAAATCTTGAAAGGACCTTAAATTCCCAAATCAAAAAAATAAATCATTATTTTTAATTCTCTCTCTTTTTTTCTTCTTCTTTCTGTTCTATCATCTATTTTTGGTCTTTGCAAAATGTAGTTTATGGATAATATCTTTGGTTAGCACCAATTTCCTTTTGATCAAACTTGTCCCACCTGCCACCTCCATGGGTATCTCTCCCTCTTCCCACTCTTGACAAAGACAAGCACTGACTTAGACAGCCTTGGCAAGCTGCTAATGCTGTGGATTAGTGCATTCTGCCTTGAGTGAAATCAAGTTCTCTGCCCTTCGGGGATAGCACAGCCATCAGGTTTAATTTCATTTTCTGATATTTTAGCAGTCATGTCAGGACTGCTGCAGACAAGTGAGAATGAAACGCCTTTTTGACAACAGTCTTCAGCACATCCCAGGAAAAGACACGTATATGATTTCATACGAGAAACAGGAAGTCTGAGGCTATCAAACACATAGATGATGTGACTAAATCAAACATCAAAGTGATAGATCTCAAATGTAACTGGATATGCACTTGATACATTTCACAGTGTTTCCTTTTATTATTTTCCATTTTTCCTACATTCTATGGGACAATTTAATGCAGTGCATTTGTCCAGAAGTGAAATTGGTATTCTTTTATGTTTCTAAAATGCACTTGTACAGTTAAGCTAAAGGAAAATAATTATATCACCTCAAGAACACCCCCCCCCCAAAAAAAAAAAAGGGAATCTGATCTATCAAAGCAAAAAAAAGTTAAAGAATCCATACCTTTTTTTCCAAGGGGGTGAACAATTTTTGTTTCTTCCTCTGATAAAAATTCAGAGGTTTCTGAATACATAATGATATGCCAAAACTAAGTGAAAATATTTAGAGTAACCAGTAGGAGCTCTTCCTTTTAGGTGGATTGAGATTCTGAGATCAAATCTTTTTGTGCCAGAAAACCTCTGCACCTTTATCCTGAAATACACATTAACATGGTGAATGTCATCCCACAAGTGCATGAATGTTCTCCCCAGTCACAACACAATATTAAAACTAACTAATAAAAAGCAGATGTAAGATCATTATTTGTAATGAGTGCTTTCAAAACTTGCTACCCACTAGCACCTGATGAAAACCTGTAAGGCAGACTGTGAAACAAAATTATGCAAAAATGGCCATAGCAAGCAGTTTCTGGACTTCTGCATCTTCTAACAAGTGAACCATTGACTACAACTGATTGCTTTAATAGGTTTGAAAACCTATTAATGCACTGAATTCAGGGGCAAAGCACTTGATGATCTCAATAAACTTTAGATAAGACTGTGTGAATAAAGTTAGAGATCTCAGGTGCAGAAAATAAAATGCTTTTGGAGACATGCATGAAGGATTCAGAGTAAGGATTGCATAACTGTCATTTTTGGATTTGGGGAGGGTGGGAGGGATAGAAAGGGGGAATTAAAAAGGATATCAAGGTGCTAGATATAAAATTCAGACATACTTATGCAATCAATCACTGTATGTGAATGATCCTAGCAGAAATCTTCTGTAGGCAGGTGTCTATCTATCTGGAAGATAAGGGAAGCTTAATAGTTATGTCCAAGTTAAATGTTAGAAGTAAAAGCAAAGCTTCAGCTGTAAACCAGATTTCTGTGCTATGAATCATAACTTCTCCTAGGAATACAAATAATAGGAAATAATTATATAACAGGTACATGTAAATGAAAAATATTTTAAAAGAACTACACTTATTACTAAGACAAGTTCTGCTCTTCATGCATTTCAAAGCTTCCATTGGCTGCTACAGTGGCTTGGTAGTGTGACAGCTGAAGCCAAGATACAGATGAACTGGGAAATCACTGTCAGCTACTGATGACCCACACCTGTGAAATGTAGAGGCCTGGTTCCCTGTAAAAAACTTCCATTTCTTGTGCTGACAGGCTGCACAGGCTGGACTGAGAGAGGTCCTGAATTTGGAGGGTCAAATTTGCTGTGATACATATTTCCCTATTGATAATGATGGAGGGAGGGCTGCAATGAGGTGTTGGAGTGTCCCCTGGCACAAAAATTTGATGCCCAATTAGGTTTAGAAATAGTGACAAAGAGTTGATGCCCAATTAGGTTTAGATAAAGCTCTTCTCTGTAAACCTCAATTACCTGTGATGCCTTATGACATTCAGCGTTTACAAAGTATAATTACACAATAGTGTCTGACATTTAACGTCTATGGATAATTTAAAAGACTTCTACTTCAAAAGGGCTGCTCATGAGCAACAGTAATCACTTCAATTAGCTTGGCACCATTACAATGTAACAAGACCATTTGACTGCCTATTAGAACCAGCCAAGCTCTTCAAGTGTGCTAATTTAGCAGTCATTGCTAATTTCTGGGCTTTGCCGCATTTGCATAGGAAAACATAGCCCTGTTAGTCAGAAAGGGAGTTTCATTCCCACAGCAACTTCCTATTCTTAGTGAGGTTTTTATGCTGTTGTTGTTTTCAGCCAGAAACATATTTCAAATAGTGAACTATTGAGAGAAACAGGGCTTTGATTCACCAAGGGTCGTTTTCAGGATCTAGGTCTTAATTATGAATATAGTTTTCAAGTTGGTTTTTTTTAAAGCCACTTGAGATAAGAGATCCCTGGATTAAAAAGAAGGTAAAAAAAAATCTCTATCTCTACCATGATTCCTTTGTGCAGTATAAAGGATTTGTCCCGGGAGGACTATGAGGTATCTTCAGATTTTTCCTGGAGCTCGTTGAGACCTCACCATTTATTATGGGGACTGTGACCAGACAGTGTTACATCATCATAGATGCTACTCTCTTTTCGACCAATATATGGTATGATATTCGGCAGAAGCAGGAAACCTCTATAAAGGGGAAGAGTTCTCCAGGGACCAATCTTATCAGCTTAGTAATTCCTTTTAAACTATTGGGACTAATCAGAGGACCGAAGTGGAAAGAAAAGAGTTATTTGCGCCTCTACCTGAGAATAGGTTGACTGGGATGGCTATGATAAGCCAGTAAAAGCTAAAAGTTCAAATCCTATAAAACAATAGTTCCCAAATAATTTTTTTTAAAACCATCACAAAACCCAAAATCAAAACCAGGCAGGGTCAGGGCTAGTCCTCCTGATGAAAAATCTCAGCACAGATGCTGCAACACACATGAATATAAGCTGAGCAACCCACTTATTAATTGGAAAACTTAAGCCCTGCCTTATACTCAAATGTATCTTGTCTGTGGCTTAAGGGAAATGTCATAATGTCATCACTGCCTTCAGTTACAGTGATGTTCATTTTTTAAAACACTACTGAGACATCATTTCTGTAAGATACTATAAATAGAGCCTTTACTTATAATGCATGGTATTTCTACAGTACAGATGGTAAATTAACTCAAATACAATAAAGGAAATACCTACAATAAGATTGTTTATGACAAAGGGATAGCCAAAAAAAGAAGCATCCTCCTCATCTAAGTCTAGTGGAGTTTTACTAACTTTACCCTAATGACAACAGTAGTACAAAATGCATTAACAACACCTAAATATCACTGAAATCTGCTCTCTTAGTACCAGGGAATTGCAGTGGACGCTAGGCTGAACATGAGCCAAAAATACGCCCTCACTACAAAATATGACAAACCTCATAGACACTACATTTGGATTTTGGCCAGAAGGTGGAGGAAAATTATTATACTGTTTCTTTGGCACCGCTAATTTGGCACCAGCAATACGGTATTCAACTTTGGTACTATTTTCCCCATATTTTAAATCAGTGACTATATTTTTAAGAAAATAATCTTCAACATAAATGCTGAAATTACATAAGTGTTTCATCTGTGCATCCCTGGTCTGGAATGCTTACAATCCCTACCCCCACCCCCCACCTACCAATATTCTCATATGACTTCTTGAACTCCCTGCTCCAAGCTAATGTATATCAAATGTATATGACGAAGTTTTCTATGTCTTTATAATAGGAGTTACAAAGACTATGAAAAATGTGACTGAAGATTATTTAGTTTCCACAAGCTTCTGTGATGAAAAGTTAACCCCTATCTCTTTAATGCATCAGCAGCCATTCCTTATAGTCAGAGGGAATGACACCACTAATGAGCAAAATACTTGATGACTTGAAGGTTGAAGGACTGAAAGGCACATCATTATATTGCTTTTTTTAGAAAATGAGGTGAGTTCAAAATCCTGACCAAGTGTTAATAAGAGCAAGCAATTACCTCAATATAATATAGAAATAAGGGGAAATGTTAGTTAAAATTGCCTTGAAGTGGCCAGGTGGAGAATTCAAGCAGGATTTGGTGGAAGAAGAAGTTCCATGCAACATTTTCCCTTTGTATTAATTTACCTCCTCAACCACAGTAAAATTGAGCGGTGTGTGTTTTTACATTTCAAGATGCTTGCATTAATTTCTATCTTATTTTCAAAGATAAATGTTTAAAAATATTTTTAAAAGTTTATCGTTTAAAAAAAATTTTACATTAAAAAAGGTTTAACGAAAGTTCTAAATTAATTACAGGTATAAAGTACATGAAAATTATGTAATACCATAATGCAGGTCAAGGAAGATTTGATTTATGGATACCATATTTTGACACATGCAATTTTGCACCAGTATAACATTTTTGTCATTTCCCAAAAATGGTAGGCACCAGCGATTCTCAGGACCAGCCTTAAAATACAGTATTAGCATCAGTGCAACATCCGACAGTATTAATCTGGAAATTCATTCCATATAAAGGAAGTCCTCTGGCTTCCCAGAGCTGGATAAATACTTCCTCTGTGTTATTCTACCTTCAGCACCAAAGGTAAGATATGTGAGCAGAGAAAGAGGGGACATGACTAGATCTCTGCTTGTGCTACAGTGATCCCTTTGCTGTCTGCCCAATAAATCCATAAACATACACAGAGAGCCAGAGCTGTTGTAAATTGCAAAAGATGCCACCCTTGATCTTGTCCAGGATTAAATAGGAAAAGAATAAAAGTGGACATTTCCTTCCAGTTCTCCAGTGCAACAACAAATATAGTCTGCACAAATTGCAAGGACTGCTCTGACAAATACCACAACCACCAAGAGGATTTCAGACCAAATTTTTAGCCTCCACTTCCTTCATTTATTCTTTCGTAAAGTAACACAATTCAAAGACAGAAAATACTGAAAAATGGAAAAACATATAATCAGCTTTATTTTACCTTTCATAGAAACAGTCAGACCAATATCTTTTCTTCCTTTAATTCACACAGGAAAAAAAAAGAAGAGAGAGAGAGAAATTGATTACATACACAGGCAGGAAACCAGACTGGTGTATTTATAAGAAGGAAAGAAAATACCAGCATAAAACTGATTCATCAGCAAAACTTCTATGAGAAAAGGGCACATGACATATTTGTTCAATATTGGAAAATCTTCTTTAATTTACTCACTGTAAAAACTCCCTCAAACTTGCATCTTTTATAAGAGACAAGGCTCATCAGAACATCATTTTACAAATTCTTCTATGGCCCTTCTGGTGTTATTTCTTACAATAAACTGGCCAGTATATGATTACTCTTTACAGTACAATTTTCATGGAGTCGTATGCTCATTTCAAGGTCATGCTCACTGCGCTCTCCTGAGGTAATTTGTTTGGTGCGGAAGGGGCCTCAGTTTTTCTTGTGGTCCTTGTGTTCACTCCAGCAGAACCTCATCTCATCTGTGTAGCAGCTTTCTCATTCTGCAGCAATTTCCAGCCTAACTTCTCAAAGCTCTCTGTAGACTTTATGAACTTCTGCCACCTCACCCCTTCCTGGCCTTCCAGACAGGGTGAACCAGAAGAGCCAGAACAAGTATTCTGACTGGTGCTGCACTATAACACCTCGAAGAGAACTAAGAAATGAACCTGGGCCACAAAAATATTATGCTTTGTTGAACAGAATGGAAGAGATTTTGATGAATCCCTTTACTCAATGAACTTTTTCCTTCCAGCTCATGCCATGGGTGAAGGTGGTTCACTGGATATTATGTTCAAAGGTTTAGCGTGCCTGCAAAAAAAGATGCAAAAAGACCAGAGGAACAGGGAGCAAAGGGAGTGAGAAAGCCAAAACACTAGGCGCAGCCACAGTATCAATAGCAACGTTGTGGAGGGACAAAATCTGGGTTCCGCCCTGTCCAGGGTCAGCTCGGCCTCCCTGGGGGGAGGAGAGTCTGAAACGGAGGTGTAAGCACCACCCCTAGAGGACTGGGCTGGGGAGTGGCCCTGATTTCCTCCACCCCGTTGGGCGGAGCTGGGGTGTGGTGGTAAGGTGGGCCCCGCCCTTTTATCCAGAACCTTCCAGACAGTTATCCCCCTGATTAGTTGGTTTGAATTGTTCCCACCCCTGGTCCTGTTCAGTTGGTCCCGAGGCTCCAGCTCCTCCCCGTCGCCTTTCCCTGATTGGGTGCGCCCTCCGGTTAAAAGGCCATGCACAGCTCTTGTCAGGTCAGATCGGCTTGCCGATAGGACCTGCCCTGTTATCCCGTTGGATCTGTTCAATAAAGTGGGTCCGTGGCACCGGTCTCCTCCCGTGTCCTTCGTCTCCTTGAGTCTTTATCCGGCGCCTAGCCCTCGAGGGATTGACGCCCACCGAGGTGGTGAGGTGGACCGAGCCGGGGTGGCGCGGAGTCCTGACTCGCACTAGCGACTGCACTTCAACACAACGTGACCCTGAAAAAACTGGCAGAGATCATGCTTTGGGACTGAACAGTGGCTAGGAGGCTGAGGAAGTAGTAAGCAAAGAGCTATAAGCTCCTGCTGTGCAGCTTCTACTCTATTGGGGGAAACAGAACTTCTATGTTCTTTTCAAATATGCATAACAGTATGTGTAACAAAAGTACCTGACTCTACTTTGAGTTTCTCCCATTAGTGTTTTTCCCAAAGACTAACCTTTAGCTATCCAGAAAGCAACCACAGTCCAATGTAAATCATCGTATAGCTAAATATGATAGGATAAGCCAAATTCTTCTCTCCAAATTTCATGGGAATGAATGGGAATGATATTGCAGGGGAAGACTAACATCTTGGCTCAAATTAAACACCTTTTTCGTGTTACTCTCTCCAGATAGCCATTACTTTCTCTTGTTTTTACTTACATCTAGCATATAATTGCTGAGGGGTCACACACTTTGGCACGTGACAGTCACAGACCTCTTCTTCAGGACTTTACATGACTTTGCCTCCTAAGGAAACTTCTAATTTTCTCCTCATTGTACCTAATTCCTCACAAAGCCACCAGAACCATCAACACATCTCATACAATACAGTGATCTTACACCAGGTAAGTGGGAGATGATGGTATATTATATCTAAGGGGAGGAAATAGCAAGCCTGATTTTCATTTCTTTTCTTTTATTCTCCCCCTAAGTAAGGATATAGCCATTTCCTTCTGCAGCCACAGTGTGAAGAGGCATGGTGACATAAGCCAACACCCATCCTCTGACTGTCCCCATACACTGCCCTTTCACTCAGTGTAAACAGATGTAACATTTATTCCTCTTGCACAGGTGACAGACAACAAAATATTCAAGGGGCCCTGAATTACAGTGGAAACATTTCTGTGAAAGACACTGCCATATTTCTTATCCTGTGCAAGTTTAGCTTACCCCAGCATGGGGATAAAGAGCAGAGTATTAGGCAATTGGCACCAGCTGATTGATTGTTGTAGGATCATATCTAACACCTGACTGGTCTGATAAAATGTGAATTTTTGCATCCATAAAATCAGCACCAAGAATGCTGGCAGTGAACAGTACAGCTAAACCAAATTTTCCATGTTTCTGTAGATTCATCCTGCCCATGGTTATGGGTAGCCCAGTAACAAATCATGTGGAAGATTTTACCACCATCCTCCTACCCAATGTCCAAACCACATGACTACAAAATTAGGTAAGTGTGAAACAAAACCTTTCAACCTGGTAATAGCCAGTGTTAATTTACTGTCTTCCACTCTGTTAAAGCCTTTTCAGCAGCAGACTGGAGAGAAAAGCTGTCTTGTTCTTGCCTGCAGGGGTGTTTGATGAGCTGAAACTTTATCTACACTGACAAGACAGTAGTGAGCAAGTGTCAGAGCATTTTTACTCAGATCCCCACTCCACCTTTGCAATGCTTCCTGAATCTCTGGGGACTACAACACCTAGGAAAAGGAAAAAAAAAAAAAAACAAAAAAAAACCCAAACAGATAATAAGACACATCATTCTGACTTTTCACCCAACTTTGGTTAAATATCTAGCAGCCAGAATATACCGTCATATCAGTCTAAAATTATATGACCTCCCTTCTCTCAGAAAGAAAGACCTGAACCTGAAGTTCGGTACACATCTTGGGAGGTGGGTGAAGGGGATGCTACATGTGTGCAAAAGCCTAAGAGGAAGAGACGGCAGCCTATGCTCAAAGAGGGGTGAATGCACCCCTCTCCAAAATAAGAAATAGGAAAGGAATAAAATACATGTGAAGGGAATTGATTTAATTTAATCACCAGAAGTAAGTTGTAAAATCACTTCTTCGCTTCATGTCAGATGAAATATTCAATGATTCTCAAGCCCTCTCCTGTTCTTTCAGCTGAGGAGACACAGGGCATCTTTGTCAGCAGAGGCAGCTGCTCAGGAGTCTGAGGCAGACCTGCCATCTGTCCACAGATGATCAGCTCATCCCTGATGCGGGTGAATATGCCCTCAAACAGTGGGGGAGGTGAAAAATAAATGCACTGGCTTTACACCAAGCAAACCTGAACCACATTTTAAGAGACAAGACAGGCAGTACAGACACAGGTACAAAACTGAGAGGTACTTTACAGTCAGTTAGCAAAAACCTGTAAGAATGAAGCTCCTACCATAAATGCAAGCAATCTCTGCTTCAGTCCTTGTTGAAAGGATTGGAAATTCAAGGGAAACTGATTTAATACAATTGTAATAATTTACCCAAAAAAGAAAGCACTACCAGAGCAAATCAGTACTTCATTATATTCCTATTCTTCCAAGCTCACCTTTCTCGAGAGAAAAGCAGCACACGATGAGCTCAGTTTTACTTTCTAGCCTTCATTCAAGACACTGCTTCAGAGACCAACCACATATCAAAGGATCTATAATGTGCATCATTTAAGTATCAACATTAGGTGGCCCAGTACATCCAGTAGTCCAGTACATCTTGCATGTGTGCTGCATGATAACATGATTTTAGTTTATGTCCCACTGCATAAGCCACTGTGCACAAACTAGGATACTTCAAGAGATTTCAAATTGACTATTTGAAATAGTCAATTTATTAATTGACTATTAATAAATAATCATTGTCAGTCTAACTTTTAAACAGTATAAATATATTCTCTATTTCAATATTCTGTTTCCTAAAGATACACAAAATGGTTAAGAACACACTGTACTGCATAACCTACCACAAGAGTATTATGAAACCTCAAAAAGTCTCATACAAAAAGAAGACAAATTCCTTTAAACTGTTCCTCATTGTAAATATTAATATATAATCACAGCTAGGATCCATTACAGCTGTCCTGCTATGAGATCGACATTTCAGCCATTAATGCACATGATTTTTGTCTTATGACAATGGTAAGAAATTTTATAATTTTTATAAAATTCTAATTTAACCTAACAACCAACAAATACTTTAAGTAGCATAGAGTCATATTTGAAATAATACTCTTTGTAAAGTTGCTCTTACACTAGCTGTTCTAGAGGCAAGTGTCTGTCTCTCTGTCTCCCTCCTGGCAGCAAGGCCAAGCTTTCTTGTCCCATATTCTTTGCCCGTAAAAATCTGCAATCATACTTTGGCTCTAACTACTGGGAAAAACAGAGCTTAGTGCTATAACCCTCAGGGGTGTTTGTCTGTATTGGACAGCTGGTGGTCCCGTTTAAGAAATGCGCAGATATCAAGGGTCTCATGCTCAACTAATTAGTTGACAACTGAAATTCAGAGTTGGAGACCCCTAAGGATAAACCCTTCCTATATACAAACACACGGGGCGACAAAGGCTTCAAGATCATTCAGAAAAGGAACAGCCTTGGATTCATTCTGGACAGATTCCTTAAAACGTGAATTCAAGGGTAAGAATCAAAAGACCTGGAACTCAGGTCAGTGGCAAGCTCCTGCTGTCCAAGGGAATGACAAGAATTTAACAGTTTGCTTTCAGGAAACAAGCTGGAGCTCACAGCCCAGTCGCAGCACTCCCAAGTGAAGGTAGAGCTCTGGACCCTCTCAGGCATGTGTTGTCCAGCTGGGTCAGAACACATAGTCCAAGTACTGCATTATCCTGCTCCTAACTCTTAGCAGCACTAAAAGTAATGTATGTCCTATTCTTCAGCTATCTAATATTAGAACTGGGAAGTTTTCAGGTTAGTAATTCCTCTGAAGTATGCACTATCATTATGTGTTGCAATTCTGAATATTCTTGTTAACTATCAGTGTCCTGCCCCTTTTCTGATTCGTATTAACTTTGGTTTCAACGTCAACTTTATAGCAAGGAGTTCTCCGTTTTAATTAACATGGTATGAAAAGACATTTCCTTCCCTTTGTTCTGAGCCCACGGTAGAATTCAGCTGTAATGAGTCAACTCTTAAACTGCATTTCCTAAAACACTAGATTTTGTCTTCATTTCTAAATATATAATTCTAGAATAGGCTTCAGACACGTGGATCTCAAATCCAATTCATCCATATTCAATCATTGTAGTCAAGAGATTAAAAGAAAATTCTTTGTCCTTTCTCTGATTTTATCACTCAGGCATTGCTACAAGAAAGACCAATGGACACAAGAGTGATTTTCCCCTTGGATTTGGTTCCCACTTTCCCCTTACCGCAGCCTTACCCAGGCTGAATAATATAAAATACAGATTGAAGTGAAAGTGACATTTTTCCTGATTTCAGTCAATCAACTACAGAACAACTTCTGACAAAAGAAATACTATTTGGCTATGTAGACAAGACATGATTTATCTCATTAGAGGGCTTTTCTGGTTTAGAATATGGAAGGCAGAACAAGTGAAGCCAGTAGAGCTGCCAGCAAGGATCAGAGTTTTCCCCATTCACATCCCAGCTAGCAGCCATGGGTCTGCCCACGTCCACTTGTCCATATGTACAGTATCTCCAGCAGACTTCCCTCTCCCACCAAGAGAAAGCCTGTTGGGCTGGTACCACTGTTACTACTTTCTTCACAGCAGTCATACTTTCCTGGCTGTATTCCTGGATTAAGTGTATTTTAGTCAAGAGTGTAGACTAAATAAAAACATGGGAATTTTTCTTCCTTCTTTATGTTTTACCCCACCATTTTCACATGCTGATTCTGGCCACTAAATTAAGTCCTATTGAGTCTTGCTGTTTAATCACACCTGGACATTTATAGCCACAGAGTCCTTGACCAGCCAGATCTGAAGCCTCTAATGTCTGTCAGTGAAGAGAAAGTTCATTTGACTGACACAGACTATTAGTAGTATTGGTATCCTTTTTATTATAGTATTACATACATGTTTTTGCCTTTCTCTGCCTAATCCAGAGCTGATAATCCTTCAAGAAACCCTGTGTGTGTACATATGTATAGTGTGTGTATATATACGCAGCATACACAGACACTCACACAAACACAAGCGAACGGAATCAATAGCCCTATAACTTCTAAAGGCATCTAGCCACCACAAGCAGCAACCTCCTATCAAAGGGGAAAGTAAATATACAGGTGCAGAGTAATCTGTGCGAGTCGAGAAAAGCACAGTAAGAAAGCTCAGAGGGGGAGCAGCCCAAGAGCTGCAACAGAAGAGAGCCCTGACCCACTCCCTTCTGGAGCTTCTGGACACCCCAGCAAGTGCATCCTGCTGCCTCCAACAATCGTGCAAGGTGAGAGGCACAAAGTGGTTTCTCAAGCACCACAGCAAGCAATATTACCAGCTCTGTTGCACAGACAGAAAATTAACATGCGTGCTCCCCAGGCTGCCCCAGGCGGATAAACCTGCCGCCTGTCAGCTCGCATCCTCGTAGGCAGGAGATAGCAGCTGGGGCAGCCGCCGGTACACGCTGCCTGACAGCACCCTCTCCAGAGGCCTGATATTATTACAGACCGCACCTCTCTCTCCACACGCTGAATTAACTTGTTCTGACTGTGTGACAGCTCTGACGACTGCCCGCACGGATGCAGGGAGCCGGGGTCGCATGCTGTTGCGTGCACGGCCTGTCACCAGCCGTGCCACTAAAACCAGACAAAACCTTGTCAAGGGAGATAAACTCCTCCAGAGGCAGAGGTAAGCAACTCAACTCATGGCACAGCTTGTGAGGGTTTTGATCAAGTTCAAGGACAGTATCCTCTGACAGGGAAGCTGGGTGTAGGTGGGAAGGCACACATGCACGCTGGAACACACGCATGCATGCACACACGAAAGGATGAAAGCAAAGGCAGACAGGTTCAGGTGATGGAGCACAGGCAGGAATGCTAGTGGGGGCACAGCTCGCTGTCAGCAGTCTCATGATAAAAGGGGCAAAGGAAAAAACTTCCTATTCTGCCTGGAAAATGACATCAAAAGTGGGGGGGGAAAGCATGTCCTCCCACTTTGAGGTTCTGGAGTTCTGGATGTGACCAAAAATTAAGCTAAGGAGAAGAGAATGTGAGTTTGAAAAGAAAAACACCCTGTTAAATTTAGCAGTTAGCTTCTGCTGCAGAAGATACCTCTGCTTATGGCACATCTGGCACAGTCTAGTAAACCTAGCTGAAAAATTTGTTTAATATTAAACTTTTTTCTTTACCCTTCTTCATGAGCATTTATCCTAAACATGAAGCCCACAGGCGATTGCACTGACAGTACTTTCAAAGTGCTCCTACAGAGTCCTCCCTGCTCTGCATCTCAGTGAGCTGTACTCCAAGATAAGGAAAGAGTGGTAGGGCTAAAAAAACCCACTGTTCGTTACCTTCTTTTGATTTGAACTACAGAAAATTTCCTTTCTATGTGCTCTTCTTCTTCTTCACCCTAAAATACCAAGGAAATGTGTTCACTCCCTGTATTATTTGCCACAAAAATACTAGGTATCTGAAATATAGAGGTTTTTTTCCTATTCATCTGAAAACACTCAGCTTACCAAGCATGTTTGATCAGTATATATGGAAAGCAACTACTGGAAATAATGTACACTTTGGAAGTCATATTTAGTCCAGATATGGTCTGTCTGCTTCATATTTCTGCCATGACACAAAGAAGCCTTCCCACAGTCTAAACACCTAAGTAAACAGAAGCTTCTACTGCTGTACATTACCAGCATAGCACAAAACAACTGGAATGTGCTGCTTTGGTCCACTGACTTTGCTAGCAAAGGGGAAATGGAGGATTTCAACTGGTAGCATGTTATTTTACAAAAATCTTACTCTTTTTATGAGCTCTGCAAACAGAACCTACCCATGGGAAGGATGTTAGCACCATCTAGAATAAACGAAACATTCTTTTATGTCTTCATCCCACCAGTATTAAAAAATTAGTTTAAATGGGTACTAATTAACGTGTTAAAAAGGCAACCTTTAATGCAATTAATCTTTAAGTATCAGGGAAGTGTGTCACTTAGAGGCAATTGGTTATAAGAGAGGATTTCTGCATCTTTAGTCCCAGGCCAGCAGTAATCGGAAGTTATGGTTGCTTTTGGGTTTTTTTATAGCTCCTGTATGGAAACAGTTGCTGATCTTTTTCCCAAAAAGAAAGTACAGAAATCAACTCAATTGATACACATTCTAACATTAACAAGTTCCTGACTACTACTCCCACTTAGGAGCAATAACAGTGGGATGGCACAGGTTTATTTTGCTTTTGTCTGTGCCATAGCCTTTTCTGCAAATGTCCAAAATAAGAAAGCTTTCAAAGCCTTGTCTTCCATAGAATATCAAAATGTCATTGAACAAGTAATAAGCCACTTCCTGCTTATTTTACAAGACATATTTGGCAATAGAAATCTTGTACTTTTGAAATGAGTGAAATGCTTCTTTGCCAATTGGTGGGTTTTTAAAAGCTTATCATGTAAGGAAGCAAACTAATATTAGTGTCCATTTGCACAAAATCATCTGGAGTAAAATATTTTCAGGATGATACTGATGAGAGTGTAGTATTGGCACTTCTAACAGCAACGAGTATGAACCAAAATCCAGAGGTAAACATCCCAAAGACTTGAAGGCTTTTTTCTGTTGGAGTTCTATATATGTGTGATCTTACAGAAAGTTCTTAAGGGAGTAATCTTCTGTTCCCTAGCAAGCTGCAGCCTCAGGCTAATGGCTGGCCATAACTTACAATGAAAGAAAAGAAAATGAGAATTAAACTACTTTATTCTGTCTATTCATTCCATTCATTCACAGGAAGCCTGTGATTTTCAGAGGAAAGTCTGATGAGCAGTGAGTCAAGAGTTCCAGAAGTGGAGGATCCTGTCAGCATAATTTTTTTTCACTTCTTTTTTCTAGGTTTTTTGTTCCATAGGCTTAATGAATTGTCATTCATATTTTTGAGTCACCTCTCATTCATCATGCCTATCCAGCAGAAAAAGCGTAAATTTCCACTGACCTCTTCGATTCTGACAATCTTCAGACTTCTTCTAGAGTATAATATTCCTTTTTATTTTCAGAGAAAAAAATAATCAAGGTTATGTTCCTTAGGATCATGTAATGAAAATCCTTTAAAGCATGGGAACACAAGCATATCTGGCTGAGAACAGTGTAATCAAAACCAACTCACTAACTTTTTCTGTCAGTGTATCAATTTGAAATAATCATGATACTCCTGATCTTTATTTAGTACTGAAGTGGTACAGAGTGTCTAGTCTGTAGGAGAGGTTTAGCACATCATGTTTCATACAGGGAGAGCTGTTCTCAGAGATGTATATCTTTTTCATCTCTCCTAGCCATTAGCTGGGAATTGCTCTCTCCTACACTTCAGGTTCAAAAATAACTTGAGATTTTTACCCACCATTCACCAAGGGAATGGTCTCCCTGCTACTGAGCAGTGACTAATTATCAGTTTAGCATTATCTTTAATTGCCAATTATCAATAAAGTACAACAAATAATAGTACAATAAATACGTGCAATAAAATATTGTACAGCCTTAACGTCTAATGCTGAAACTATGACAGAACTCTGATCAGCAGCTTTTTTGCACCTACCATGATTTGCAGATAGAATAGACCTCCTGGATTTTTGTATTTGCAACTTTAGAGGATGTTGACTGAAGCAATTGAGAACTGCTGCAGCAAAAGTACCACGAAACACATTATCTGTGAACTGAAGTATTATATATGCAAGTCTCCCAGCAGAGCATGGTTAGCACACGGTAATGACAGTTCAGTGCATTTGTAAACATCAGCTTCTTATTCCTAACTCCAAAGAAGCTACTACACAAATACATTGCAAAAGAATTCAGTTGCTCAAAAAAATTCTAAAAGAATATGCGACTTCTGGATGCTAACGGCAGGAATAATACTATTGAGGTTCTCCACTTTTGCCCATGCACTAGTGCAGCTCTCCGAGAATGTGACTGCTCCTTGCAGCTTGAGCAATGAAAAGCCCCAATTTCATTTTCATTTCCATCTCTCATTGCACAGCTTCTGACTGAGATGGAGCTCATTTTCTTCAGAGCAGCCCAGAAAGCGCTGCGTTTCTGATTTGTGCTGCAAACAGCTCTGAGAACACAGCGATGCCTCAGCTACTGCTGAATGGTGCTTGCACACTGCCGAGGCTTTCTCTGCTTCTCATCCTCCCCGTGCCTTCCAGGAGAGCAGGATGGGGCTGGGCGAGTGGCTGGGAGGGGACACAGCTGGGACACTTGACCCCAAGGAGCTGTGCGACGGTGCTCAGCAAGAGCAGCTCCAGGAGGGAGGCAGGAGGAGCAGTCAGGTTTATGGCACCTGCGTTCCCAAGGCAGAGCTGGGTGTGCTGAGGCCCTGCTTGGCAGGAGTGGCTGGGGATCTGCTACCCAGGCCAATTCCTCCTTCTGCTCTGCCGGCACGTGCAGCTTTGGCTTCACGGGTTACACTGCCTGTGCCTTCATTCATGAGTCTTCTCCCTTTCCTTGGATTTCATTCCCACCCGGCAGAAGAGGGGAGTGAGGGAGTGGCTGGAGTGCTGTTTGGCTGATGGCTGGAGCCAACCCACCACATATGTACACAGGTACTGTTTCTTTTCAGCAGAAACTCCTAATAACTATAGAAATCACCTAGAACAAATTAAAGTTTATCATTAAGGTTCCAGTATATTATTTTGCATCTTTTTAAAACCCATAGTTATGTAGCAGAACTCTGAACACATATCTGTTGCTCTCATTCATAAACATTTCTCACAAAATACTTAACTGGACAAGTTTTTCTTAGTACTTAAAAAAAAAAAAAAAAAAAAAAAAAAAATCTTTAAAATACCAGATATCTCAGTATGAATTATTGTCCAGAAAAGTCATCAGTAAAGAAAATGGTGTTCTTGACAGTGGACACAGAAAATGGAAAGTTTACTGCATTAGATCTTTCTATCTATGTTTATCCCAGTTTCTAGCATGAGGGAAGGCATCCCAGACATGGAAGCTACCCAAAATGCTGCTGTTCTGCTTTATGCCCACAAAGCCGTCAGCCTTTGTTTTGATTCTGTGAACATATTTTGTAACATGGCTTCCACATCCAGACATGTTCATTTTGCAAAAGAATTTGACATAAAATTGCTTTTTTTTAATACTGTGAGATTCACCTCATCCAGGTAATGGTAGTTAACCACAATTACACTGTTAGGACTGTAAACAATGTAGAATATAGGCGCTTTAATTGGGACTTGAGGTGCTGCTTTTAACCTGTGGAATGGGGGCATTTCTACACAAGCAGTTACTGGTGAGCAAGGGTGGGCTGCTGTGCCTCAGCTGCTCACCGTGGACATCTCTCTGTGACAGTTCCAGAGAGGATAAAACAGTACTTGATACAGACTAGAGTTTGTCTTCTTGCTACACTGGACCGTTGCATCATGATTTAGACAGAAAAAGTCCTGGAGCTGCTAAGAGAGGGAAAATAAGATTAATAGTTGGTGTACCTACTTGGTTTTTTTCATCGTCCCATATAGCAAACCTCTGGGTTATGTTGTACTGTTAACTTGCTTCAAATCTTCTGACCCAAAAAGGTGCTTTCATGGTGCCTTATTAAAAGAACTTCACAAGATTTCTGCTGCTTTGGTTCCACTCTGTTTCATTTCACTTGGGAAGGGCAGCCTCACCTAGAGTTAATTCTCTTAATCTCAGAGAGCCTTAACCTGAAAATCACTGCCAGGGTGTCCACAGCTACAGTATCTTGGCAGTCATATTTTCAGCCTATTTATAGTATGAGTACTTTGTATGGTAATATATGACCACTGTGTCGTAATCTGCACTAACCTAATCAATATGGATGTACTTCATATTGGAGTTCATTTTGTAATTGTACTTGCCAACACATGGTTTTATGAACATAGACTATAAAGCAATTAAGAAACATATAAAAATAATATTTTTGACATTTTTACTCATACTAAAGTCTCCTAAACATCTATGTTTCTTTGGATTATAAGCTTAAATATTTCAGGGCTCCCAGCAGGACACATGAATCTAAAAAATTGCTGTAATTTAATTATCTCTATTAATGAAAATCTCTAGACTTCTGTCACTGTGGAGCTTTATGGTGAACTTCTGAATATCAAAATTTCTTTTGCACAGCTGAGCCTTATTCAGAATCTGGCCTTGATGAGACTCATTTCAGTAAATTAGGCTGAGATAAGTAATGAGAATTTTAGATCATTAAAAAAGGAAGTCTATTGAAAAAGGAAGTAGTTGTTACACCATTAAATGCTGACATAAAGAATTCCTAGCATGAAATATGTAAATTTACTCTTGTTATAAACTGTTGCAGAAGAATAACACAATGTCCAAGTGGACTTAATATTTGGTGGCATCCAAGCTATTTGTGGCTCAATAAGTACCAATGCAAACTTATATAATAAAATAAATGTTGGTCGTGGTTTAAGCCCAGCTGGAGATGAAGCACCATGCAGCCACTTGCTCAGCCCCCTCTGTCCCCCCCACACCTCAGTGGAATGGGGAGAAGAACTGAAGTAAAACTTGCATGTTGAGATAAGAAGAGTTTAATAAGTGAAAAGAAGGTAAAATAAAATATCAGTAAATTATAACAATGATTATAATAAAAAGGAAACAAAAAAGTCATACACAATGCAATTGTCCACCACCCCTTGACTGATGCCAGACCCCACTTCCCAAATGCAGATCAGCCCTCCTGTCCAGGTAACTCCCCTAGTTTACACACTGGCCCTGACATTCCACGATGGGGAATATTCCTTTTCTGAGCTCAGGCCACCTGTCCCAACTGTGCTCCCTCCCAGTTCCTTTTGTGTATGTCCTAAGTGGCAGAGCATGAGACAAGGAAAGCAAAGTCCTTGACTCAGGATAAACACAGCTTAGCAAAACCCAAAATATCAGTATATTATCAACACCGTTCTCATTCTGAATCCAAAACACAGCACTGCAGCAGCTGCTGGGAAGAAATTAACTCTACCCTGGCTGAGACCAGAACAACAGTTAAACAGTTCCAGTTGTCTTTTATGTTTGTGAAATGAGACCTCTTCCATCTTCCAAAACGAAGAGAGAAGAAAAGCTAACAATAATGCATACACATACACAAATATCTCGTACTTCAAAACAGGGATATATGCCAGTATTATGTTCATATCTGTACAGAGTATTCAATTTACTACCAATTTTGAGATACAAGATAGGAAAAACCTCTCTAACAAATACCTTTTACAAAAAGAAGACAGGAGAGTTCTGCTCTTTTTCACAGTAATCATATTTCTAGGACCTTACACTGCTTACATTGTTTTGAAGCTGTATATCACAGTCAGCCGCAAAGCCCCTTTCCTCCCATGCTTACACTATTATGCATGTGCAATTCATAAAATATTTACATGTGTTGCGTCTTTTTTTTGTTTTGGAAATCAAAATAAAGAGAAACCATAAATTCCCTCAACAGCATGTGTACGCAGAAACACATATGTGAAGTAGGGTAATTTGTTTATCTTTTATCACCTTGTTGGTAAATTAGAGGCCCTCTCATTACATCTTGATTATGTCTGCAATTATCAGATACCAAATGTCGCTTCCACCATCTTTCCACTGTTTTTCTTGTCTTTTTCTTCTCTTCCTGTCTGCTCTCCTTCTTTCCTCAGCTATTTAACAGCTTATAACCATTCCCTATTGCATACTGGCTGAGAAAGCTCTTTCAAGTCCCAGGTGCAAATCAATAAGTTATAGTGATTCATAAAAATAAGACTGTCATCATTATTGTTCAATTATTGCTGTGTCTGAGGAAAGATTCTTCAAGTGCTGGAGGTGTCTTCACTAATATTTATAATCTGCACTGAACAGTGTTAATGAATGAGTGGGTGTACATTCTGCTGAAATGCAGTGGTACTTGATTTATACTAAGTCCAGGTCTGATTGTTAAAACTAAATCCATTAAACTGTCTCTTAGATCTGCCTTAATGTACTTCCCTGCATACAATAGAGTTTAAACATTACTTATCTTTTCATTATTGGTTGAATATTTGTCTTTATTATATCATCCTATGATAAACGGGACTTCAGATATTTTGAAAAATAGCACTTTATTAAAGCTTCACTTGTCAGAAAAAAAAAAATCTTTGAAAATTATCAGTATGTTTGCTAAAAAGTAATCAGTTGATGCTGAAAGTGTAAGAAGAAATTCAAAATATTCAAACCTAGTTCATAAAACCAAGATTTTCAAGGAAGAAATACATGTTTCATCTTGGGGAAAAGAAATTCACAGTTTTCATTTGAAAAGAAAAAATAAACTTTGTTTACCTAAGCTGTCGCCTTCTAAGTGTCTCCAAGGTAAGGGGGAGGGGTTTCTCTGGCTCAAAATTGCTCTCTCCTAAAAAAAAAAAAAAACAAAAAACAAAAAGCCATTAAACAAGTGTAAATGGGAAACAGGGTGGGGAGAACATGGAAAACATGTAGGAAATCTTCAACTTCCAGCTCAGATTTCTGCAAAGGCCATTGAGTATTAAACACACAGACTAACTACAGCATTTCTTCTCATCTACAAGAGTTTTCCATTCACAGGATCTACAAAGCCAGCCCACGACTGACAAGTCCGTCTGGGTTGTATTTCTGATACTGTCTCCATGCAACACTTTTATATTTCTGATCTGTTGTTGACCACAGTCAGAGAGAGTTTCTCCATCACTATTCATCTATTTTTTTCAATTCATTTTGCTCAGCAAGTAAAGCCTCAGTAAAGTCTTGTAGGCTTGATTTTATCTTAAGAGGAGTGGTCGGTCATTTCATAGAATGCAGCTCATTTACTAATAGATAATCTTTCTTTTTGATGCAGGAGACATTAAACAATGTCTCACTGTTCTTCTAGACAAATATTTAACTCCCAAAATTTTTCTCAAGCCAGTAGCATCATCCTCTTCTCAAGCATTCTTTGGCTTCGATATTCTAGCCCTCTCCTCTCAGCCCTGCATTTTTTTGTCTAAACTCATATTACAGAGCTTCATCACCAACTGCCAATTACCACATAGTTTTCTACAGGGGGGTGTGGAGTTGTGCATAGTAATACATTATTACCTGCCTTCTCAGGCATTAAATAAATCAATTTCACAATCTAATACTGTCACTGCTGTGCATGACACGTTAGGGTCAGAGCTGTGCCTTTCCAGCAATACAAGATAGCTGGAAGCACACCTTTATCAGCTCCCTGAGGGTTTCTTCTTCCTGTTGTTTACGCCTGGCTTTCCTGGCTGTCCTCGACCAAGGCGCCAGCCCCAAATGCTCAGTGGTTCAATGGCCGCGCCGCTCCAAGCCTGGCGTGGCTGTCTCACGCAGAGGTGGGGCTGCCCACAGAGAGGGACCGACGAGGTGCCGATGGAATAACGCAAAAGTGGCAAAGGATTGCAGGAGGGGGTCTCCCCCGAACTCTCCTTTATTAGGGGTAGGGGCGAGGGGATCCGGGAGGGAGAGTTGTGGAGGGAGAACTCCAAGGAAATGTCCCTGTGCAGCTGGTTTTAAGAGAGGGTAACAGCCAATGGGGTAAAGGACAAGGGGAAGGTACAAGGGTCAGGGGTCCAATAAAAACATTTGGGGGGGGGGGTACAACAGCTCAGAACCAATAAAACTTCAAACATAACAGAACTTTCGGGAAGAAGGGGCTAGCCCAAGGCTCTGGACATGCCTTTCTTCTAGAACAAGGGGCGGATCTTAGATCCTGGTTCCCCCCCTCGAGTCCTCCCCTAATGAGGAGTCTCCTACAGAGGAGGTGGAGCTGGAGCGTGAGGCAGCAGCAACCAGGGTTGGACCTCCCACAACTTCCTGTGGGTTGAAATAACCCAAAAGGTATGTAGAACACTAGAGCTAAAAGTTGTCCGTCTCTGAGGACAGTGTTAGACTTGAGAGTCCCATGCACATGGCGATACCTGGACACATGAAAAAGGGCAGCTCCTGTGCCTCAGAAAGGACAAGACTCTTGCGCAATTTTTACATTGCACACACATTCCTCACTCGGAACTCCATCCAGAAATGCAGTGTAGACCCAAGTGTATAAACACCTGTAACTTATTACAACATATTTGGAGAAGATTTATGAAAGTTTCAGAGATTACTCTTGCATTGAGTTTTCAAAATTTCATAGTTCTGTAGTCTTATATTCTGATCTCTTTGGAGCCCAAGAACTGAACTCAGTTTTCCACAAATGGTGCTGTCAGCACAGGCAGCCTGGGTCTTTTTCTTGTGTAAATCTGGACTTGGCTGACATGGAAATATATCTGTTTGGACTGGCAGAAACCTTTGGATATATTTGAACTCAGTTTTTCCTAAGGTTAGCAGGGAATTTCCCTTAAATCAGTGCCTTAGAGCTGGTCAGGATATAAAAGGCTATGAAATTGTCTTTCTTGCTATAAAGAGATTTTCCATTCTTGTAGTGCGTTTCTTTCCCTAGGTCTGACAAAACGTGGCCATCTTCAGAGAGGGCATCTGTTTTCCTCGCTGGAACAGGCTTTGCAGGTTCCTAGAACTAGCAGGTAAAAGGAATTTACAGGTGATACAGGTTGGCTATTGCAAGCCCAAGAAGCTACTTGCCGATGAATTTTGGTTGTTGATAGTACTATGAGCCCTGCAGGAGAAGATTCCATGTTCTGCAAAACATTGTGGCAATTTAGTGACTGGACAGAAGTGATAATTGAATGTAGGTCACTGAAGATCAGTTCTGGTCTCAAAAATCGTACATGTTAGAATCTGAAAATGCCAGAAAATCCCATTAAAACATCATGTTTTCATAATTAATAATGCTCAGACTTGTTGGTATAATTTTCTTTTGATTCACTTCTTTGATAGAGGTTACAGAAATATTTATCACATCAACTAAATAATATGGGTGGCTAGAAGAATATGTACAGAATCCACAAACATCAAGAACATGTTGCAGTACTTTTTTTTCATTGTTTTTTATTTTATCTCAGCATTTTCAGATTTTTAGACAAAACACCAAAAATAAAATAGAACAAAGTAAAAAAAAGACTTCATCTTGTACTGGGTTCCAAGGCAGGTAATAATTAATTTCCTTTTGTTACAAAGAATGCTATTTTCTGAGCTCATTCCAGTTAGGAGGATGGGGAGAAGGGTTATATCATGTCCACATTATACAAAAAACACAGTAGATGCTGACTTTGGACTTTTGGGAGCACAACCATTTTTTCGCTGTGTTTGCCTGGAAAGATTTTAGTAGTGGGGGGGCTACACGATGAGAAGCTACCGGAAGTTTCCCCTATGTTGGTCAGAACCAAAGCCAGATGGCTCCAGGATGGATTTGCTGCTGGCCAAGGCCAAGACAGAGCCCATCAGTGACAGAGGTAGTACCTCTGAGAGAATATATTTAAGAGAGGGGAAAAGACCTGCTGTGCAGCAGAAGTCAAAAGAGTGAGAATATGTGAGAGGAACAGCCTTGCAGACACTCAGGTCAGTGCAGAAGGAGGGGGTGGAGGTGCACCATGTGCTGGAGCTGAGATTCTCCTGCAGAGATAGAGCAGTCCACGGAGATCCATGGGGATGAACAGATCCACTTGCAACCTGTGGAGAACCCCACACAGGAGCAGGTGAATGGAAGCTGTGACACCATGAGAAATCCATGCTTGAGCCAGGGAAGGATGTGAGGAGTCCTTCCACTGTGGTGGAAGGAGCAGCAGAGACAATGTGTGATGAGCTGACCACAACCATGGTTTTCTGTCCTCCTGCACAGCTAGGAGGAAGGAGGTGAAGAATTCAGGAGGGAAGTTGAGCCCAGGAAGAAGGGAGAAGTGGGCAAAGGGTGTTTTATTTCTCATTACCCTACTCTTACTTGATTGGTAATAAATCAATTTTTTTTCCCCATATTTTTTTGTCCATGGCAGTAATTGTTGAGTGATCTCTCCCTGTTCTTACACTGATCCATGAGCCTTTTGTTTTATTTTCTCTCCCCTGTCCAGTGGAGGAGGAGAGAGATTGAGCCATTTTGGTGTGCACCTGGTGTTCAGATGGTGTTAAACTACCTCACTTTTCTAGCTCTGATGGCTGACTTCATCCATCTTGCTCTTCAGTAGTTAACACAGAAATTTCACACCAAACGTGCCAGGAGATTTTGATGTTCCCATGGCATATTTGTGCCTTGCTGAACCTGGCCCACCTGCCAGATCATCCTTGTTTAGGTAGTCTTTAGGTCGCCTGGCCACTCCAGCCTACCCGAATTTACCAGGTTAATGGACATATACCTAGGAAATCCTCCTCTGAGCAGAGTCCAGATTTTAGAGTTCAACAATTCCATCCTAATTCCCAATTTTAGGATTATTACTCTGCCTCTTAAGAAGCAGTGGTGTCTGTATGTGTCCTCTTTCAGACAAACACATAGCCAGTGTCTAGTATGAGAAAAATCTGGTATGTCTTATTACAAGACTCATGATAGCACTTCTTGAACAAATTATACCTTTATGAAATTAACTTCTTATTACTAGCAATAATTCAGATCTGTTTGCAGTAATGAGAATACAGAAGAGTGAAAGAACAGATGACAAGAATTAAAATCGAAGCCAAAAAATTATATAAAACCTGTACTATCCCCTCACCCTTGTACAAGATTCCTCTAAGGGAATGCCAAGGTTCATTAATGAGACAGTGGAAGAAACTTGTTATGACAAGTTATTTTGCCCACAATTAACTTGCACAGGGAGCCGTGTTTGACTTTGGCTGTGCTAATTCCCAGAAAGGTCATGGATTCCCCATCCCGGGAGGTGTTCAAGGCCAGGTTGAATGGGGCTCTGAGCAGCCTGGTCTAGTGGAAGATATCCCTGCCCATCAAGCTGGATGACTGTAAAGGTCCCTTCCAACCCTAACCTAGCTCCCACCTAGTGTGCTTCTATAACGTGCTTTAATGTTGTGAGCATAAACACACTGGTGCTTCCACATCTGGGAGGTGTTTGGAAAAGGAAACATCCTTCTATTAGCTATGCACTTTCTATCTGAACACATATTTGCCATCTTATGGCTTGATCTGGTTTCTGGTGTAGGTACCAGTCTTTCCACTCATCTCAGTGGTAGGCAGAACAGAATTTTAATTATCTTTCTATGGAAAAGAAAACATTTGGGGCTAGTAAGTAATAGGAATACCTCATACTTCTGTGTACCCTAGAACTCCCACTACAGTAAATTGCCACAAGTTGTGTTTCCCTGTGGTAAAACTCTGCAGAGCAAAGTAGTTTTCTTTGCTTGGTGTCACTGTGCACCTTTAGGGTCTGGACACAACCCAGAGGTAAGCATGTTATTAAAGGAGGACTACAGATAAGAAACAATAGGCCAGCAAACTATCTGGTTAAAAGACTGATTATACATTCTACAAACCATGTTTTTTAGTTAAAAAATGTGCTTATTTTAGTTGAATAACTCTTTATAATTCACCATGTTGATAAAAAGAGGGAATGGTTAAGTAGAACTAAAGTTTCGCTTCTCAGTCTGAGCAAGAAAAAAATTAGTGATTAACATATTAAAAAGCCCAAACAAACACAGAGGACAAAAAATACAAAAAAATTACTTTGAAAAATAAATGGACTGTGCAACTATGTAGTATTTCTCATCTTTGAAAAGAAGCTTATATTCTAGGGGGAAAAAAAGGTAGTAATATCTTTTTCCTTGTATATATTTCCACTGTGCAGAGTTGAAAACAAAAAAGGAGCCCTCAAGAATATATCCTTTCCCACTAGATACCATATTGTGATAAAAACTTAGAAATCAAGTCCTGATGGAGAGAACAGCTGGCAAAGAGTAACTCTCTAATGGGGAGGAATTATGTTCTGCTGATATTCCTTGAGAAAGAAAAGCAGGACTTGATCCAACATTTCCCATCATGAACTTGCCAGTAAATCAACAAGTTCCTGAATGGCTGGCTTTCTTTTTGCTGAATTCAGACCCACAGATCCAAAGCTTTCAAGGATAATTCAATCCTAAATATGCATAGGGACAAACCTCCTCACGCAGCCTGTGAATCTCCCCATTAAGTCAGTGGGACCAATACACAAGTGCCTTAGAGAGTATTATTTACTTTTCATCATATGCCTGGAGTCTTATGTAACTTTGTAAGAAAAACAGGTAATCTGTCACCAAAAGTCATTTCTGGTTATATACACAGTCACTTTGCTTGCAGCAATGTTTTATCAGTGTTGTACAACTGTCCTTATACACTGCTTTAGTAATTTAGTGTGTTGTGCATTAGATTGGGAAAATACTCATTAAAGGTGTCTGGAAGTATTATATCCAAGTCTGAAAAATAGATCTGAATTTACATTCCCTGGGTGTGAGTTTCTCGCATAGCATCTAACAAATAGACGTAGCTCTATTCTCCCTTATATTTTATCTTGGTGTAACTCAGCTAATTTAATTAGCTAATGTAATGTCTGTTAGTATGCATATAGTGTTAAACATTAATTTTTCCTCAGAGGTACAGAATGAGTTTGAACAAGAGACCAGACTTACTGAAACAGTAAGCCCTAGGGACATATGGGACAACACCTGCAAAAACACACAGATTTCTAGCTCCTGCTAGGTCACTGAATCCCAGTGTCTTCAGTTAAAGCTGGCCATTTAAACACTTTTTTTTTGTTTGTTTTGATGCCACATCAGCTGCAAAGCTACAAACTTTCACTGCTTCAACAACTAAGTTGTCTTAGCCCAGTGCCTGTAAAACCTGTCCCAGCAAAATGCACAGGCATTCTTGCATGCAGCCAAAGACTTCTGTGTATGTAGCTATTTATCTATCTGTGTGCATGAATATGTACATAGGCAGAAGTTTAGAGATATGGCTCGATGTGCCTACCTGTTACTATTCAAAATCTTGACCTATGATATGCTACACGCATGAGACACAAGACTGATATGGACAGAAGACAGTAAGGCTTAATTTTTAAAAAGTTCCATGTGCGCTTAATATTACATCCAAAATAATAAAAGTTTGCGTGGTTCCTCTATCTAGCAAAGTTATTGGCAGGACACAAAGTACCATATTTTAAGAAAATAGCGCACTGAATTTGCAGTGAGCTGACTCAAAACTTGTAGAGAAAGCCCTGCTCCCAGAAGTCTACCATCCTTACAGCCAGTTCACCACTTCTCATAGTATGCCATGAGATATTGCAGGTGCTTTGAATACATTCTGCATTATTCCACCCAAAAAAAAAAAGGAAAGCAGAAGGAAAAGATAAAACAGTTGTCATTAACTTATGGTTGACCATGAATTTGAAGTAAAATGTTGAAACCATAAGATGCTTCTGGATGTCTACAGTATATGACAGAAGTTTGACAGGCAACCCCTACAAGTGTCAGGCCCCCAAAGCAATGAAGCAGAAAATAAAAGTGCTCCTAAACACATTTAAAATGATTCATCTCACTGTTTCGCTTTGAAATGAGGAACAAAAATGGAACCATTCCTATTCCCTATTGAAAGTAATCACAGTTTTATATCCTGCAGTATTTACATAGGGAGAGCTGTTTATTTAGAATCCTTGGTGATAAGGACACGACAAGCTCATAACTTATTATATATTCTCTTTTCATTTTGTCTTTTTTTGGGCCTAGAATTATGTATATTTTATGATAACCCAAAATGACTTATACATAAAAAATACAGACTTTAAAGATAAAAAGGATTAGTAGCAGGTAATGCATTTTCCATGAGTGGCTATAGGGCTCTCAGTTCCAGAATGTACAGGCTGCATACAAATGAATTGATAAAAGTCTGAGGCTGCGGATGGGTAGAAAGGCTCATGCTTTGCTGGAGATGATTCTTAAAGTTACAATAAATCAGACAGACAGTGTCGGCCTTTGAGGATAAACCTGTGATGGCTTGTTGTGCCTCTTTGAATCGCCTCAGAGGCCCAGGGACTAAAAAGTGCCTAGATGTCACATTAAATCTACCGGGAGGATGGAGCACTTCAAAGAGGAACGCAATCAGATCTGATGGAAAATACATTTTCTGAAAGCTACTGACAAAAAAGTAATCTTTGATGTGGATGTTGAATAACAATTGATATTGTCTTTCCTGACATTTTTCATTATTGCTGTCTTATACAGCCTACTTCATGTATTAAAGCAATATTAACTGTTTGACAGGGACAAATCCTCAAACTATCACATAAGCAATTGTTTCTGAATTGTCTTAGCCCACTGCCTGTAAAAGCTGTCCCAATAACTGCTTTTAAATATGATGGTATACTCTTTTCCTTGACTACCTAGACAGTGTCTGAGCCTTGGTATAATACAATAGATTCTAGGGGATATTAAAAATGGTTAGGTGGTTATGAGGTGTCATTTGATTATAAGTAAGGTGCAGCAGTGTTTTCTGAAGGTGACTTTTAATGAGAGGTCTATAAAAATTTAGTCCTTATTATTCCCAATATACAATACCCATATAGCTAGTATATCTACCCAGACATTTTGAATCTCCTACAATTCTTGTAGCTTAAAAGAAGAAAAAAATAAATGTACAGGAGATATTTGTTATTTATGCAAAGAAATAAAGAACTCTGTAGCCATACAAAATGCTATAAATATAATGCAGATAAATCACCCAGTTTTTACTGGAGAGAAATTCATTCAGATCTAAAGGCTACATGTCATTTCAAAGGGCTGGATCCCTCCTGAGGCTTGATGTCTTAACTCCCTACTATAACAGTGTGCTGCTTCACCAAAGATCTCTATAAATCTAGAGTCCCTAATTCCTAGATGACCTCAAGCTACTGTCTAGGTAGATGGAAAGGCAGCTGTAGCTCTAATCAAGCTGGTACACAGGGGTTAACTGCGCTAGCACCAGGGAAAGGCACATGCACAGAGACCCCAAACCTGAGAGTAAATTGCAACAGTGAGGTTATCTACTGCTCTCAGGCTCTCACATGTTACTGGCATTCCCGTTGCACCATAAAATAGTGAAGTTGTGGCTGTCCCTGTTTATTTCCAATTTTCTTGACAGTTTTCAGTTTTTCATATACCTGGAGGGTGGTTTCACCAGCTTTTTCTCCCTTATCCTGACTACCAGTATCAGAGCCACCACCAGGAGCCTTCTGCAATCACTCACTTGTTTCACACAATCAATTTTTTTATGGAAGGGTGCCATAGCAAGGTTTTCTGTGCAGTCCCGCCCCAGGGAAAATGTTTAATGGTTTATAGTTAACCTGTTGCATAGCATGAACAGAAAATAGAAGAGTTTTTTAAGATCAATTGAAAGAACATCTCTAGCAGAAGAGGGTAAGCAGCATCATTGTCTGACTACACAGTGCACAGCAGTAACGCATTAAATATTTTCATTAAGCAGGAGACCTCTTTCTGCTACACAGAAACACACTTCTGTTGCCCTCTGACAGGGAGGGACAGCTTTCATTTGCCACTCTTCTGCATCACTCTTTGCCTTGCCAGTGTGTGTTCTCTGGAAGGCCGTCATCCCCAGGAGGATGAGGATAAGTCATGCTGCCACAAACATTTCTGCCAAAACCCAGGCGATGCGTGGCTGGTACCGAGTTGTCAGATTCCCTGGGGCCAAACAGTCAGACATACTTTGTTTCCACCCCGAAGGCAGTTGCTGTCTTCTCATGAATCAGACGCAATGAAACCTTCTTCTCCTTACAGCTGATGAATGACTCTACTCCCACCCTCAAAATAAAGGAATAAATAAATAAATAATTAAATAGGAAAAAAATACTTAAGCAACATTCTCAGCACCTTCAAAGGTTATTCTCTCTTATCTCCTAAGCCTGATGGTTGCTTTATTATTTCAGAGTTGTCTGAGGCCAAAAACATCCTGTATATACTTCAATCTGAAGTTCTCATTGGCCCCTTTAGGACTCCAGCTCCTTGACACTTCAACTCCGGTTCCACCAGGAGGGATTTCTTTTCTTTCATGCTCTCCATTGCTCTATCCCTGGTGGGAACTCATCCACTCCCAGGTTTCCTAACACCTTTCTTCTGAGTTATTGAAATGAGGCTGCTTGGCTAGCTGAAACTTCTTTGAAGTCTGGGAATACTTCAGATGTCAAGTCATGAAATTTCCTCTCTCTTTACTTTAGACTGCTGGCTGTGTTTGTAAAAATCTATGAACTACTAACCATTAAAACCCCATACACAGTGAACTCCTGGCACTAATTTTGTAATCCTACAGTAAATGGGGGAAGGAAAACCACAGAAATTACTATAATATATCCTCTGTGGAAATATTAGAAGGATAATTGTTGTTGGGGGATGGGAAAATAAAGACCCATTAGCTGGAAAAAGATGTGTAAAAAGCTTTTAGTTTTGCTTTTATGTTATTGAGGTCAAACTAACAATACTCCCTCTGCGCGGGTCGTAGTTTGACAGTAGAGGAGCTAGCACCACATCAGAAACAGTGCAGCCACAAGTTTTAAGGTAGCCAACCAGTAAGAACTCACTCCACTGCTTCACATTTTCCGACAGTTTTCTGAGGGGTTTTTACTGGGCATGCAGGCTTTACAACAGATACACCATTGTCTGCCTACAACCAGCAGACATCTCATCCCACGTACTCTGACAGTGACAGTAGCACTGGCACGTGCCCTCACGTCACTTGTGCTGCTGCTCAGTCCGGTGGGGTTCTGGCAGCACAGAGTTCTGACACTAAACACAGGGCAGCTGCCACTTCCCTTGCTGGTTTGGGGCTTAATTATATGAAGCACAGAGATAGAGTGTGCAACTGCTGAGTTCAATAAATGACAGGAAGGCGAGATCAGCAGGTCAGTTTGTGAAAGAAATCCAGTTTTGCACTAATGAGAACAAAGCACTTGTAAGACAGCTGATTTCCAAGAAGAGAAGCCAGAACAGTTGTCTGGGGCACCAGACCCTTTCAAAGATGAATTTTGGCTACATTGAAGAGTCAGGGAAAGGAGGAAGAGGGAAAGGGTCCAAGTTGTGACTCCTTCCTGTGATTCCCACGAGCAGCCAATTGCTCCTGCTGGGTAGCCGACATCCAACACATCATCAGTACAGCAACTACTATGGTTCAACCCAGTTCCAAGAGGAAACCACAGTTCTCTGCTACAGCTGATCATTTTCATATGCACAAAGCATGGGAGTGCCATGACATCTTAGAGGCTTCAAATCACTGCTGCCAGAGAGGAGGAGCCCAAATATAGCACTTCATTTTGCTCATGCACTTGCTCAGCTTTTGCACACACCTCTGCGTATTGAGCTGGGCTTAGAGATTCACAGCTTTCCTGAGCAGATCTGTGAAAGGATGCAAATTGCTCCATAATTACTCAGACGCCTTATAGAGGCCTGTGCACTCAATGTCCAATTTATAACCAATCAGCCCTGCACAACAAGCACCTCCACGTACAATAACAGCTGATTCTGTCTGACTCTCAATTCTTAGAAGTTACAGCCCTGCAGGATGTAACAAGACAGTTTTATAAAGCTGTGCAAGTAAAAAGAATCATCAAGGTCACCATTTCCAAAAGCACCTAGAGCTGAAATGAAAGGCTAAGCAGATGGTGTGTGGCACAGAGTCAAACCTCTCCTAGTTATGGTCCTTTTTTTCCCAGCTCCTCTGAAAAAATGTGTGTGCAAAAGTTGTCTGCATAAAATCAGCTCTGATTTTCAATATTTTGTTTAAGATCATTAAAACAATATCTGTTAATCTGCCATGTTTTCAGACACCATCTGATGAGCATGTAATTCTTTGTTGTACCTTTGAACTGGTAAGAGCTTATGGGTAAGTAGATATTTATATGGCAGCAAGTTCTGGAATTCAAGATTCTGGATTCCTTATTTCTTTTTGACATACACTGATTTAAAGACCTGGACTATTACAAGAACACAAGTATCTTCTTCATAGGGGTTATACCAGGAGCAGTATCCTTGAATTCTGTTTCCTGATTCATCAGTGACTTATACTTTGTCCTCTCTGTGGTTTTGGTTTTGTGGGTTTTATTCAGACTGTAAATTAAAGGACTAGCATAATTAGCAGTTAATTAACTATTGGGTAATAAATCCACTACATTAACATGGTGGGTTGGCTCCAGTCATCAGCCAAACCGCACTCCAGCCACTCCCTCACTCCCCTCTTCTGCCAGGTGGGAATGAAATCCAAGGAAAGGGAGAAGACTCATGAATGAAGGCACAGGCAGTGTAACCCTTGAAGCCAAAGCTGCACATGCCGGCAGAGCAGAAGGAGGAATTGGCCTGGGTAGCAGATCCCCAGCCACTCCTGCCAAGCAGGGCCTCAGCACACCCAGCTCTGCCTTGGGAACGCAGGTGCCATAAACCTGACTGCTCCTCCTGCCTCCCTCCTGGAGCTGCTCTTGCTGAGCACCGTCGCACAGCTCCTTGGGGTCAAGTGTCCCAGCTGTGTCCCCTCCCAGCCACTCGCCCAGCCCCATCCTGCTCTCCTGGAAGGCACGGGGAGGATGAGAAGCAGAGAAAGCCTCGGCAGTGTGCAAGCACCATTCAGCAGTAGCTGAGGCATCGCTGTGTTCTCAGAGCTGTTTGCAGCACAAATCAGAAACGCAGCGCTTTCTGGGCTGCTCTGAAGAAAATGAGCTCCATCTCAGTCAGAAGCTGTGCAATGAGAGATGGAAATGAAAATGGAATTGGGGCTTTTCATTGCTCAAGCTGCAAAGGAGCAGTCACATTCTCGGAGAGCTGCACTAGCGCACGGGCAAAAGTGGAGAGCCCCAGTAGTGTTCTGGCATCCAGAAGTGGCATATTTTTTAGCACCATCCCAAGAAACTAAGGCAAGCATTTCTCCATCACTGATATATTTCAAAGGTTGCTCTCCCCAGCATATTTTCTTAATGATATTGTCTTTCCCACATGCCCTTTATCCTAATTGATAGCTCAGCAGGAAATATTCCTCCTGCCTGACAAGGTCTTCATAAAACTCCGCATTGAGGCCTCCATTGCCAATCCGAGTGAGGTGCAGAAGATGTTACCTAGCTGTACAAAGAGCTGTATCTTTTCTCCTCCAGAGGCAAACAGACTAAGGCTTGTGCCCCAATAACATCCTGACATCTGTCAGCTGGGGGAATGTAAGACCCAGCTTTGATTTTTTATTTCACATTCATGTAAATGGTTCTTCTGCTCTGTAATTACTTTGCTGATAATTACACAATTACTCTCATTTATAGTATCATTTAAAAATGAATTGATGTTAGCCTAGTCTAATTTGCAAAATAAATTAAGCAAATTATTACTTGATTTTAAATCAAATAAATCTCCCCCTCCATTCAGTTTGCCTGGATGGTGCCACAGCCCACTGTGATGCTGCTGGACATTGCTGGCGTTCATGTGGTGGATGCAATTGTTGGAGCCCCCTATAATGCAGCAGGGGTAAGATTAGGAGCTGTCACTGCGTCTAGTTGTGTGGCATTTTGCTTCTCCCGAACTCATGTTTAAGCTGACCACTTTGATCTTTCTCATTATGAAGATTTATACCATCATCTAGTGGAACTCCCCTTAAACTACAACCCTTTAACTCTCCTGCTCTGCACTTTACATGCAGTCTGAGATGGTAAGAGCGGGCAATGAGGTTCTTGCATTCAGGTTACTAAATATAGGAGGATATTTGACATCTCCCACAGTAGAAAAATTTGCTGTAACCACTGTAATTAAAAATCTTGCTCAGTATTTGCCTAATGTCACACTAAATCCATATAATGCTGCTGCTTGTCTCCCCCATATCACCCATCCCCCAGTGTTATGCTTCAGAATCTAGAGACATGACTACAGCAGCAACCACAGCTAAGTTTTTTGTACAGAGAGGAAAAAATCCTACTTAAAAAAGCACATTATAATCCAAGAGAATAAACATGCAGCCTATGCTCTCCACACAGGGTGATAAACCATGCCTGAATAAAAAAGGTGTTTCATCCTAATTTCTCATCACAATTGAATAGACAGCATTTCCTCTTTTCTTGTTGCAATCACTCTTGTGTAGCAGTACACGTATGCTTTTATCAGGCATAGAAATAAGTTACCATTCTCACACTTAATTCTCTCAGCTCTGAAAAACAGCATCAAACATATTTCCGTTTAATTCAGGAGTTCCCCTAGACATCTTCCAAATTAATTTGTTCTTCCAGAAAAAAATGGGGACTCACCTATAGTCCCATACTACTCCAGGGCATCCAGAGGAGCTTCACAATCAGCAGAAGAAGCACACTAATTCCATGGCATGGAGCTGATTAAGAGACTGGATCAGAGGCAGTGTGGCTGTACCCGAGCGCATCCGTCAGGAGGTGCATTTCCTGCTCAGGGCTCACTCCTCACACACTGGTTCCTGGCTGTGTATCTGCCCCCACAGCTGTTGATGGAATGCAGTGGACACCTCTCCCCAAACCTGTGCAAGGTCAGGAGGAAGAGATGTGCCCCCCAAGCTTGTGAAGTGCATGCAGTGTGGTGCACACAGCCGGATCTGCACAGTATTGCTCATTTCTGGTTAGGTGTGGCTGTTGGACCACAGGGATCCAAGGAGTAATTGCAATGACTATCCACACACCAGCGGCCCGGTGAGGTCAGGCCCCAGGTCTTGCCAGGATCCATCCCATGTGTCCTCTTCCTGTTTTCATTTTGTGATGGTACTCGGTGAGCAGCTACACCACTACCCCAGAGCCAGAGCAGCACCTTCCATTTCTTTTTGGTACATACAGATATTTTGACACAAAATGTTTTGTCTCCTTTCTACTATTGCAGCAGTAGCCAGTTGATGCTGCGGAGAGCCTTTCCGGGAAAAAGTGCTGACCATGCATCCATGTTGTGGATTAGTTTGCTTTCACTCTGACTTAACACTAACATAATTTTCTGTGACCAAATGGCTGATGCCTCCCTCTCCCCAAAGGCACGATTATACCCCTTCAAGCCCCAGCATACGAATTTCAGAACAGTCCAAAGACAACGCAAAGGAGAATAGTAATCCAGTACAACAGCACTTGTTTTATAATAGAGTGTACTAGAGAGCTACAGTACAGCTGTTTCATCTAATCTGAAGCATGTGCAGTTCATATTAATAGTTAATTTAATCTGCTTTTAAATCACAGTAAGGTGAACAACAACAAAAAGGCGTGACCTGTCTTTCCTGGAGGAGCCGAGTCACGTTTCTCTCCGACTTCTCCATGTGACAGAGCAGTACTACAATTAAAGCACAATAATGTGCTTGTTATTCAAGTCAGGCATTAGTTCTAGTAATGGGGTGCTTGGTGGTGAGATGGATTTCCTTGTTAGGAGCTAAGCAGAGGATTAGCTGAATTCTCCACGGAGAAATCTTGATTTGTTCAAGGTCTTTCATGTTTTCTACAGAGAAGGGATTATGTCTACTTAAAGAGGGGGCTTGCTTAAAAAGCTACAAAGTATAAGAAAAGGATTTAGGGCAGTCGGGCCTGTGGTTAAGTAGCTGAGGGGTAGAGGGAGTTTTAAAGCAGTGGATTATTTAAAGCCATAAAGTTCAAAAAATAATTGGTTTAGCACTACTGGGTCAATGCAGAGTAACATGCTGGAAAGGCAGTTAAGCATAAGCCAATATTCATTTTACTTCGGCTAATTATTGCAAGGATTCAGAGGAGAGGGTAAAAGCAGAAATGTTCTAGCTCTTTTCTTTGGGGTCCAACCATGCAGTGTAGCTCTGCACTCCTTTGCTTTTCTATAGATAAATGTTGTGACATGCATTACCCACCAAGCACAAGAATTGCAGAGGGCTCTTTTTGAAGCTCTAACACTGTTCCCTTAATGAGGCCATGAAGCAAACCATTAAAAGCCTTTTAGAAGAGTTGTAAAAATCACAGTCCTCCTGCAGCCTCCTGCCTCAAAGGCAGCTCTGCTCTTTCTCCCCCTCCTTCTTCAAGCCTCTGGCAATATCATTAATCCACTTTGACTGCAACCTCACTCTCACGATCATCAGTGCCTCTGAGAAACCTAAGCAGAAGCCTCCTGACCTCCAGCATGCTCAGGGGAGTGGCACAGCCCTTGGGAGCCTTGCCAAAAGCCTGCCGATGCAGGAGGCACAGGGAACAACCACACTTCACTACAGAGCATCCCTGGCATTGAGGGAAGGGATGCAGGCTGCAGTTCACCCTCTGTTTTCACTGTAGTCGTGCTGGGTTCACAGCAGAGAACTGAGGACGGCAGAAGTAAATCCCACCACAGCTGGAGAGAGAGCCCTGGGCTGTCCTAGACAGACAGGCCAAGCCTAATTGATTAAGGCATCCAGAGAAGTTACTTCCATGGGTAGAATAGCAGAATGAGTCATCGCAATCGGAGCACAACACACGCACACAAAAATAGTGCTGGATGGATGGTTTGAAGCAGCTGTTTAAAGCTGCTCAGGCTGGACAACAGCTCAGGAACCAGAGGGTGGTGAGAGAGAAGGTTTCTTGAGCAATTCACTGGGAACAGTTCAGTGAGTTTAATGAAAGCTGTTGAAGAGAAATAAGCATTCACTATGCTGGTGGGAAATATACTTTCCAGGCAGAAATACTCTGCATTAATTATGCAGAATGGAGAAGAGGTAGGAGGTGGCAATGCAGAGTTCATAAAGATACAGAGCAGTGAAAAGAACCAAAGTGCTTGGATTTGGGTGTCATATGAGGAAACTGAAATGGGCTTGTCCTTGCTGTGTACATTTCTCATTTATTCACATTTGGCATGCTGCATTCAGTCCACAGCCCAAAATATATTGACAAACAGGTGGGGAGTTTACACCAGAGCTCCTCAAAAACTAAGGTTCCACAAGTGAATAATGAGGCAGAATTACAGGAGCTAATTCTTCATGATAGCCTGGCTCAGTGACATCTCAGTGCATGGTGGAGAGACATAATAGGAGATGTCAAATATTCTAAAGCTAGAAAAACATAAGTAATAAATGGAGTTACCTGGAGAATGCATAGGATGTAATTGTATGAATGGATACTGAGTCAAGAAGATGTGCAGAATGAATGTCAGAAAATTTACTGAAGTAGCAAATATTCTTCCCAAGGGAAATTGCAAGCCTGATTATTCTGGAAAAGCAAGATTTGTATAAATTTAAGACTAAGAAGTGTATATGAGAGAAATGCCACAGGTTGGAAAAAAGAATAAATTTTTGTGTCTGATATGCACAATATGGGTCAAGGTACATAGGGATCGGGACAAAGCAAGTAAGATATTTGACAAAACATATGTAGTGTTTATTTTTGCAGATTCAGCTAAGCACCTGAAACCCATTCATATCCATATAGTCATCCTTGCAAGGGTGCTGCAAGGTAAGAGGACACATTTATTACCATTCTATGGGTCTCAAAGTGACACAGAGACTAAGAGCTAAATCCCCAATGAGATCAGGCATTGACATACTCATAGTTACAGACCTGACCTAGCTCAAGCCATGAACAGAGGAGTGTATTTGCCAATAGAGTTAACATATGTTTACTTTCATTCTCCTCTCAATGCAGGAACACCTGCCATCAGCTGGTGATTTTTTATCCTCTGCCATGACCAGTAGACTAGATTATTTAAAGACTTGTCTGCTGCATGATTTAATTTCCAAAAACCAGTAAACAGGACTTTTATTTTATCATAAACCATGTCCTATTCCTAGCTCATAGTATAGGTTGCCTATGTCAGACTTTCAAGAACCAATTGTTCCTCATTTTGTCTTGACCTACTGACCCTTAAAACTGAAATATCAGCATTTGCAAACACTGTATCATGAGGGGAGACTAATTTATTATTCTTTTTTTTTCTTTTTTCTTTTTTTTTTTTTTTTTTTTTTTTTTTTTTTTGCAAAGTGCTTTGGATGAAAGGCAGGATAAAATTCAAAATACTGGGGTTTTTTTCTTGCACGTTTCATGCCACTGAAGAGGTGAAAAGGATCCTTTGAACAAAAGCTGTTGATTTATCTACATTTTAGTGGCTTCTTTTGTTCCCTGAAGCTGCATATTTAAACTTTGCTATGCACAAATTTATTATAGATACAGGAGGGCAAAGCAGTCTTTTTAAAACTCAACTACTCTGCTCAGACCTAAGTTTTGGGATGAAGTAAAATTGAATCCGCTGGCATTATAGATAATTGCTTTTTCTGTTTCAACATTTTTATGGATTTAAAAAAAAATACAAACAAATAATAAAAAACTAAATGGAAGTACCAACTACAGTCATGGTTATTAAGACTGATGTAAGAGTATCTAGCTCCCATTTATTACCTTTTTCCTGGTAAGAATAATTCATGAGTATCTGACAACACTCTGTAAATTCCCACTTTGCTAGCCTAACACAATAATTTGCCATCACTGCCTTCTAGCATCACACATGGCATCTCTTCTGCATGAATACCCAGCAGCTATACTAGAGATGCCAGTGAGTCATCATTACTGGCATGGCAAAGAAGCATTTGACTGTCATAACTCCCAGTTCTCAAACCAGGCACACATTTTTCACATCCTGATTCATCTTTAGAAGTGGAAGTGACTGCGTGAGGGACTGCAAATAAGCAAAAGCGTTCATACTGGTAATGACTTATAACTACTCTGACAGATGGGTAGTTTTGTGATAAATTGAAAATCATGTGGTGGTGGTGTTTATGATTAATTTTGATTCTTCCTTTTTTTTTAACTTCAAATCAAAACAAGACTGGAAGGAACAACTTGGGTCATATAGTCACTATTTAATCTGGTGTGCAGAACACCCACTCTGCACAATGCAAGTCACTAAGTGGTTTTGGAATCCTTTAGCAAACTAATACATGCTGATACAGAATACAAGCAGCCCCCAAGAGAGTGGCACAGGATGCCAAGCAAACAGAATCAGCCTCACTTTCAAGCACAGCTTTTCTTATACCTGGTGAGGTATAAGAACAAGGCATTTCTGAACAAGGAAATGCCTGTAGCCTTCTCATCAGGTGCCTGGACGTGCTGCTGCCAGCTTGTCTCAGAAGCAATGTGGTGCCTGCCCCACAGAAACCTCACAGCCCTGTAATCCTTCTCACTGGAAAAACAGCTTGAAGGGACAGCCAGAACAAATCTTGTGTAGCCATGGTGACTAAATCCAGCTGGTATCTATTGGAAGGTTCATCCCCTTTCCCTTACATATAAAAGCACATAGCCCATGTAATACATTTGACACCCTTAGGTATTCCTGTCTTTATGATTTTATCCTTCCTGTTTTAAATTGCCTTGCTTCTCATGTAGCCTTTTGTTATTTAATTAACATTTAGAGTTTCCAGAGCACTATCTTCATCATCTCTGGTCCATGGAGAGGGACAGCGAAGGAATAAGGCATTAGGAGGGTGTTTGAGGAAGGAAGACTAAAATTTAAATCTGAATGCCATTCAGCTGAATTAAAGAAACAAAAGCAACCAAAAATCACTCCACTAGAGATTTGTAGTTTTCTATACATCTGAAGAACAGGTACCACCTAAATTATAAAAGGAAAAGGAACTTCTTTATTTGTAAGAATCGGTTGAATTTTAATGTACCGTATAGGTGACATCTTCATAGCACATCCAGTGAGAGATTCATCTCAAATCTCTGTCCCATAATTTCAAATATTTCCAAGTTCAAATTTCCTTCTTTTATAAGTAGGCTTTTGTGCCTGATATGCATATTTTTAACTGGACTGATATGGCACAGTAGAGACATCCAGTGGTTTGTTAGACTATTAAACTCATGACTGTCACTGAAGATTTAGTACAGAGCTATTTCCACTAGATAATGGTAATTTTAATTTCACTTCACACACAAATTTAAGATTTGATATTAATCAGCACTAATTCGGGAACTTGCAGTAATTTGACATCAGATATTTAATTTAATTTGCATACATCTAACTAGTTTCTAGTGATTTATGTGAAACACAAGCTCCATTTATACTAAGGTGTAAATTTCAGTCACAGTGAAAGTAATGTTGTTGAAGTCAATGGAGTATTATCAAGTTATTGTCAGAGGATATGAGCCTATCTAGTTCAGAGAACGGGAAAGGCATGCCTATTAGGAGTTTAAGATTCCTTAGAAGAAAAGACTGGTTTGGCTTGTATTTATCATGCTATCCATCTAAGAGTGCTGGGAGACAGAATAAGAATGTGGGCTTGCCCATCTTTGGCAACTCATTAAATAGCAGCAAATACATTACAGCACTTGAGGATGGAAAGAAGATTGCTGGGAGCCAGCAAAGGTCTGGCAGTTGAGAGGAAGAAGGCAGCCCAATAGACAGAGACAGAGATTTAGCAGCTGAGTGATGGGGCCAGAGCTCTGGAAACACAGAAATAAGAGAGAAATGAAATTTTGAAAGCAGATGAGGGGAAGAGACAAGCTACCATGAGAGTGAACTTTGGATCAAAAAAAGACGACATCAGAGAATCAGAGTCAGTTCTGACTTACAATCTGTAAAACTCTATTTACTTTCAGTGAGGCTGTACGGAACATAGGTCAGGGCTGCTTGGGTAGAATAAAATCCTTAAAAAAACAAAGAAAACCCTAAAGATAGCAGGTGATAGAGAACTGCAAAAGTATGCAGCCCATCAAAGGTTGCAAGACTGTGATTTAATAAAGCACTGCCATTGCTAAGAGCTTGATCTCAAACACATTTAACCCAGTAGTAGTCTTTCCATGGGCTCTGGATCAGGCTCTGAAACAGCATTGTTTGACTGGCTGATAAAGTGAGTAACAGCACATATCTCTTCTATTGACAAAGGTGAGGAGGAGATTTTAAATTGCTTTAGTTTAGACGAGTTATTTACAAACAAAAAGCAAAGCTGGTGAATACACAGTGGCCTGTCAGAAGTAGATAGAGGGAAGTTAACACTAAACAATGTTAATTAGTAGTTGGCACGAATGCAACAGAAAAATTTAAATTAAATGCTGACTATATTTACTATTCTCACTGTTTTTTTACCCTTGTAATAGATAGACATGCACATTTCAGAGAAGTGAACACTAGTTTAAACCAGTGTCCTGTACCTTGTGGTAACAAGCATGCAGAGAAGGGAGGAGTAAGAAAAAGGACAAGTAAATCCCTACATCCCATTCTACTGCATGTTTGTTGGTCACTGCAAGGAAACAGTTGGTCACCACAGGAAACAATTTTTTAATACAATGGGGAATAAGCAGCACAATTTCAGAGAGCATAAAGGAATATATTACCTGGTGCCAGGAACATTCTCAGTCTGACCGTTTCCTTGCAGTTAGACCTACATGTAGTTCTCTAAAGACCCTCTTACTCTGCAGATGAAACAAAATTGCAATTTTTTAATGGACTCTTCTTTGGAAAGCTGGGTATCAGGAGAAACTGCAAAGCATCTCTGCAAGGTAAGAATTTGGCTTCACTCTTGGCCTTGATTTGATACTGTACAATTGCTTGCAAGACCTTAATTCCCGCACTTGATTCCTTAACACTAGAACGTTTCACTCAAGCTTGTTAGCAAAAGCCAAGAGTTTTTCCACCCCCTATCAGAAGTGCATTCACAATCCTGAATTTGAGGGAAAGGTAAATGGACAGATACTTTCTTCAACTGAAAAAATAGCTCTGCCTGCACTAATGCTTTTTAATATCTGCAAAGTGAGGGGTTGAACATCAATAGTTGACAGAGTGTTGTGTTGACAGAGGTGACAGGGCAACAATTTAATTTTTTATTGAACTATGTTTCAAAAATTCATTAAGGGCACAAATGATAAGCTAACATCCACAGTGAAAAACAGATCTCCAGGCTTCCAGGACGATTAGCATCTACCACATTCTTCTCAAGATACAACTGAAATATTACAGGTAACATTCAACAGTAGTTTTTCTTCAGTATCCAGTAGGTCAAGAATCGACAGCACTTTTTTAACATCTGCTCAAGCAAGAAGCAAAACAAAACAAAACCACAGTCTTCTTTAAACTGCCTACCAGCTTCTCTGTATCAGCTTGGCAAAGTGAGAGCAGCTTTAGGGACAAAATAATATTCAGTCTCCGTGCTTATTCACACATTGCCTGTTCTTTTGATCCCATGATCATGTGGCAAACTATTTTCTGAAACCATCATTATTGTGGGGAACAGAACTTCCTCATGTCTGCTGGATCATTTCAGATAGATATCAAATGAAATACTGCTCAAGTAGGTACTGCTGAAAAAATAATTTGCGCCTTTATTAAAAGTTAACAGAAGCTGCCAGCACAGGAATGCACATATGTAACTAGCTTTGTACATGGTCAGTAAAAACAAGTACTTGAACCCCTCACAGCTCAGAGAGTTTCATTACAATATGTATTTGTGTAAAGACGAAAGCTCAGAAACTTTTTCATTTAAGGTATCTTTTCATAAGCTGTTGACCAGAATAAAGAAATGGGAGTAGCTTCACAGGGTGGACTTCTAGACAGATTTTCCTGGTTTCCATTTCCATTCTCTTAGATTTCCACATATGATACTCAAAAGAAACTCTGAATTCAGTAATAAAATTAGGTATTAAATGTTGAATTAAATTTGAATATATTCAATTATTCTGATCCCTTGGGAACTGAAAATCTATTACTCACGACACAGACCAGAAGATTTAAGACAGAATTGTATTCCTGATGGGCTTTAATCCATAAAACTAAAGACAGAAACAGTGACTTGACGGGAGATATTTCCACCTCAGGCTGAGCTGAGCTGACCAGCACTCATTTTAGCCCAGTTTTCACAAGATCGCTTTCATGTAGCATTTTTAAGAGATTTCTGCTAGAGCTCCTTAGAAGAATTTATTTTGGACTTATTTTCTTTATTTTGATGGCCGAGCAAAAAGACAAGCTCCATCACTATCATTACTGCAATCTGCGCATTTATCATTAATACCTTGGAAGAGAAACATAATGCCTTTAAATAGATGTCCTTTCATTATATGCCAGCTGCAGAAGATGCTAAAAGAAGGAAAACAATAGTATTCAATACATACAAAATGCCATTCTCTTCCCTAACTCAGGCTGCAGGGCAGCCCAGGATACAGTTGAGGCAGCAGGAGATTGCAACTAACTTCTCTTCTGAACTCATGGTAGCTTTCAAATACCCAGGGCTTTGAACCAAATTGTTCTATCTCTTGAAAGACTATCTTTAACCACTTCTTCAGAAGTGTCAGTCCCATCATAAAATATAATTCTCTGGATATGCTTTTAGATCCTATAAATTATGTGTAGTACAGTGTGTGGTATAGGAAAATTGTATTCTTTGCACATATTACCCCAAAAGGCACAAGACAGGTCAAATATTACCAGCATATATCTGACTGACTTGCATCAGCTCAGAAGCTGAGCACTCACTGTCATTAATGGTGCAGGACCCTTAAAGCAAAGAGAAGTTCTTTTTTTGCAAATGAGGAGCCTTGAGCAGAGGAAGTGTAAGTGATTTCCCCAGGTCACAGGGAATCATGATACTCTGCCAAGAACTCTCTCCAAATCTCCTTAGATTTCAATTCTGGGCACTGAGGTCGTTCTAGCTACGCTCCTAATAGCCACCTCTCTGGGACACCTGCAGTCTTTCTGGGTTTTAATTCATATGTGGCTAGTTAGGAAAAAGACTAAGGGATTTTTCAGTGAAGTTAATCTGCAACATTCCCAGAGTCCTTTTAAAAAGTCTGCTTCAAATGGAATGGACAGCTACATTAGAAGAGATTTGCTATGATGAGTTGAAGAATGCAGGATTCAGATGAAGTCTTGATTAACTTGCCATCCTAATTGCCACTGGAAACAGAAGGAGAAGGGTATTTTATTTTTAAATTTTTATGTAGGCAATATCTAGTGCAGAAGAAGAATGTATGCATTGTCTTCCACTACATGTGTGAGTGGATGAAAATGAATGTGAGGCTTCTCATGTTTTCTGTTTGACAGAAAAAGACAGAACCAAAAAGAGCTTTTTGAATACATATGCAGGAGATCAAGCATTTATCACAGGATTTATGTTTTGAAATTGATTCAGAAGAGGAAATGCTGACTGGAACTTATCCCTAAAACCAAACCTAATTTTGAGATTTGGAGGAACCCCATTCAGTTCAGAAGGATAGAAGAGAAACAAGTAGATTCCCTGTTTCTTTGTGTTCCTCAATAGGTCTAGATCAGCAATTACTTTCCATTCTGCCATCTTTCACAGAACTCTCAGGCCCATGTTTCAAAATCAAGAATTTCACATAGTTATGAGATTTCTTAAATTGGCCCAAAACTTAAAAGACTGATAGGAGTAGAGGAACTTGATTGGTGTGGCAGAGCACTGAAGAAAGAAGTCCGAAAAGGAAAGTTAAAAATTAAAAAAAGCTGCATAGGGGAGATACCTGGAGCAATTAAAGTTATTTACCAAAAATCTCTACCTTTTCTCTACCCAAATATGACCAAGAGTTTAGAGCTATGCTGACTACTTAACTTGCTACATATTGTACTGTAATGTCAAGTAATACAATTCGAATTCACACAGCATGACCATCAAAGCAATATCACTTACAGAAGAAGCAGATACAAAATAAACAGTTACCTGATGCTGGAATATGATAACTTTATCACTTTGCTAGATTTCTAAACTTGTTCTCTTGTTCAGCAATATTTCTTATAGAAAATTGACATAAATATGCTTATATTTTTAGTGAGTTATATCTGACTTTTCTGCCTCAGTGCATCCATGCATCCCTCTGCCATAGTTTGAGCCCTTGCACAGTTAATTTCAGCCTTTTTTGCTTCCATATACACCCACTGTCATTTGAACCTTGTGCTTCTCAAAATCCCTGTCTGCAAAATCAATTTAAACCCATCCTGGATGCAGAAGAGCTATCACTTGAAGGGAGCTTTATGTCCTATTTCCCTGCTCACCAATGTGGAGACATCTGCCCTCCTCTGACTGCTCTCATTCCCACCAGCTAGCCCCAGCTGCCAGAGAAAACCTGTCCACTTTGGGAACAGAAAGGGAAACTGTTCTTCAGCCAACCACTCTTTATCATTGTGTTAATAACCATGTCCCCATCTGTCTTCCACATCCATCTGCTGTCCTCTGTCTTACACTGGGCTTGGAAGGTCCTCGGTGAATGCACAGCCCTTGGTGACTATACTTTTGTCATACTTCCAAATACTGATTAGATTTAGCCTTGATCCATGCATAACAGATAATTTAAGAGAAGAAGAAGGAGGAGTATTGCTGTACAAAGACATTTGTCACCTGCACACCACAATACAGTCCTGGAGAGGCCACCAACTCTCTGCTCCTGTTCTGAGAAGTGAGAAGGAAATGGAGGAGCTCACGTATCTGTCTCCACCTGAAGACTGAGCTGAAGACCCATAGCTGGCTGATGGGATGTAAGTCAAATGGATTTTAGGAGCCCTGAAGTCAGCCAAGGGGGGCAGTAAAATGAGTAGCCAAAACACATGACTGAAAAGAATCTTTCGAGTGAAAACAGTGTGGAATCCATGGAGGATTTACATGTTTTCCCAGGAAAAAAAGAAAAAGAAAAGAAAAAAAAGACGTCTCTGATTGATTATTTTCAGGGATCAGTGGCAAAAGCAAGGACCTATATTCTACGTATAGCCAACATCCTTAGCGCCAAGTATCAGTGTGCTAGGAGTGTTCAGATCTAGGGGTATTTTTTATGCCTTCTTCAGTAGTAGTGTTTCATTCTTTAGAAAAATAAATTTACAAGATCCTAATACCACAGTTTTAACAACATTTTGTGTTTCAGCTCTTTCAGCATAGCCATAAGACAGAATGACTTTTGCAGGACAGTGACCATGAATAATTGGAAATTCTCAAGATAACACCCTGGTTCCATGGTTCCAAACCAATTTCTGTCATTCAAAAAAGATACACCAAAAAAACAGAAATATTTTTCTCTCCATTAGTTTATTCAGATAAAGTCATCCAATTGAAATATTCTCTTGCTATTTCTGAAATCTGTAAACATCACAAAATATGCAAAGGAAATCATGTGAAATGCAAAAACCACAGGCACACATTTGTCTTGCTCAATCCATTGGAATCTGTCACTGAACAAAGGAATCAGAAAAAACAAAAAAGGAAAAGAAACCCACTGTGTTGGAAGAAAAAATGTTCATGCAGACATTCAAACCAATAAAAGCAAGGAAGTTCTGAATCCAGGTCACTGTGGAGTCTTAAACACAGGCCTATTGTGTTTTGATGCAGCAGAAGCCCATATGGTCTTCCATTAGAGGGTCTCAAAGCAATGGGCAATGTTACCATACCATATGTGCTGATTGGAAATACTGTGATGATTTATGTTAGCAAGCATAAGGATTTTTTTGCCTTCCCATTTTTTTTCTTATTCTTGTTCTCTTAGCAAAAGCCTAGGAATGGGCAACCTTGTCATTAGGGCTTTCGAGCATTAATACTTAACTTGTCTCTGAAAATAATTATCAAAATAACTATAAGGCAAACAGACCAGGACTACATGTTTAAAAGTGAGCTCTCTAACCTGGAACTACATGCTTCCACCAAATAAAAGATCTCAGTTTCTACTTCAGCTTCACACTGCTTCTAATCAATTCCCTGTTAGGAAGCTACAAAAAGGCAGTGGCCAAAAATGAACCTTACGGAAATTTACCTCTCAGAAACTGAACCTCACAATGCAGGTTTGTTTCTCAATTTCTCCTTTTAAAACAAAGCAACTGGAAAGAAAGTCAAACATTAAAAACATCAGTGAGTTTAAAAAATTTTGCCTTCTGGAATAAAGAAATAGCTAACCAAACAAACCAAAAAAAAAACCCAGCATCATCTCTCTTTTCTTCCACCATACAAACCAGAGCTGTCCATGACTTTGCTACCATGGATCAGTTCTGTGTATAAAAGTCACCACACAACACCCAACTAACGTGCCACTCATCCTCTTCTGCTGACTATTGCATACCTTGGTGAAAGACCATAAAAAGGACAAAACAGCCCACTAAACAGAGGAACAGATTTCTTTCTCCTTTCCATGCTCTAACAGCTCTAACTACCCCACCCCACCAAATGTCATTGTCAAGTGTAAGACACTTCCCTGCCTGGTGAAGACATAGGTTACCTACAGACTAAAACAGTTGAATAATTAATTCAGCTGACAATTGTTGCTTTTCCATATCTATCAAATGTCAAGACAAAAATTGCTTAGAAGGAAATTTCAACGGCACAAAGATAGGAGGTATTCAATCCCTTATAAAATCTTGGGCAACTGCCAACCAGCCACAGTAATTGTTCTCCTTCCACTCAATGTAATCCTCCAATTCAATTTTCCCTACACTTTTTTCTAAATCTCAGAGAAACACTAGGTGCTCCAATGTCAGATGGTGCCGTAAGCTGTTGATCTAAGAACATGGGGGAAAAAAATTGAGGTAACTCACCCAGTTGTATGTACATAGCTTTGTGTGTAGAGATGCATATGGACTGCGTGTGCAAACACACTGACATAAGGCTCTAGGAGTTTTACAGATTCTTTCTGTATCATCAGCACATTTGCAATTGCCTACACACAATGTATAGGCAATATACAAATTAAATCAGAAATTAAATAATCTGTTCAGATATTTTACTGAATTGACTAGCTAAAGCAAGGCACGTTCTGCCAGAAAGCCAGTTACAAGGATGATCCACACAAATTACCTAAGGAAAATCATAGGAGGTTCTGTTCAAGCCAGGTGAACTTGGCTGGGCAAAGCAGAACAGATAAAAATTGAAGAAAGAGGGTAAAGCCAGAAAATATGTGGTTACCCAGGAAAGTATGCAAAAAGACGTGTTTGGGGCAAAGTGCTGGCTAGAAAGTCAGCTTGCTTACCACAACCAAAGAAGCAGACTAATCTCATGCAACAAATGTAAATAATGTCTTTCTTCTAAGTAACACTGAATGTACCAAATACTGCTCTTAACAGAATTATTAATCATGGTGTTTTGAAGTTGTTTAAATCTTAATGATATGGTCTTCAAAGTGCCAGATCTCAGAAGGACAGAACTTTGTTTTGGGAGACTGGATGACAGGGCCAGACAAATGCAATGTGCTCAACAGAAATAGCAGAGAATCTTTCTCCTGGAGTGAAGTCCCTCCCACTGTAAATAAAAATCAGGTTCATAACCAACCTGAGGAACCTGAATGTATATAAGTCCATGGGACCTCATGTGGCGCACCCCAGAGTCCCGAAAGAATTTACTGATGTTGTTTCCAAGCCATTCTCCGTGATATTTGAAAAGTCGTGTCAGTCGGGTGAAGTCGCAAGGGACTGAAAAAAGGGAAATATTGTGCCCATCTTTAAAAAGGATAGAAAGGAGGTGAGTGGGACATACTGCCCTCTCAGCCTCCCCTCTGTGAATGGGAAGATCATGGAACAGATCCACCCAGAAGCTGTGCTGAGGCACATGGAGGACAGAGAGGTGATTCATGGCAGCCAGCATGGCTTCAGCAAGAGCAAATCCTGCCTGACTACCCCAGAGGCTTTCTGTGGTGTAGCGACCCCATCAGTGGACAAGGGAAGAACCATAGATGTCATTTATCTGGATTTTTGTAAAGTCTTTGACACAGCCTCCCAAAACCTCCTTCTCTCTAAATGGGAAAGAGGTGGATTCGACTGTCAGATGGGTAAGAATTTGGTTGGATGGTCTCACCCAAAGGGTAGTAGTCAATGGCTCAGAGTCCTGTTGGACATCAGCAACAAATGGTGTCCCTCAGGGGCCCAGACTGGTACCAGTGTTATTTAACATATCCATTAATGATTTAGATTAAGTGATTGAGTGCATCCTCAGCAATTTTGCAGATAACACCAAGCTGAGTGGTGATGTTGCCACACCTGAAGGACAGGATGCCATACAGAGAGACCTGGACAATGTCAAGAACTGGGACCATGGGAATCCCATGAGGCTTAACAAGACCAAGTGCAACGTGCTGCACCTGGGTTGGGGCAATCCCCAGTACCAACACAGGCTGGGGTTGAACAGATGGAGAGTAGCCCTGGGGAGAAGGACTTGGGGTTGCTGTGGGTGAGAGGCTGGACATGACCCAGCCATGAGCACTCCCAGCCCAGAAAGCCAAATGTGTCCTGGGCTGCATCCAGAGCAGTGTGGGCAGCAGGGCCAGGGAGGGGATTCTGCACCTCTGCTCTGCTCTGGTGAGACCCACCTGGAACACTGAATCAGCTCTGGGGGCCCAGCACAGAAGGGACATGGACCTGTTGGAGAGAGTCCAGAGGAGAGCCACAGAAATGATTTGAGGAATTGAACACCTCTCCTGTAAGAAAAGACTGAGAGAATTGGGACTGTTCATCCTGGAGAAAAGGCAGCTATGGGGTGAACTGATTGCAGCCTTCCAGGACCTGAAGGGAGCTACATGAAAGATGGAGAGAGACTCTTTACAAGAGCATGTAGTGACAGGACAAGGAGGAATGGATTCAGATTGAAGGGGGGTTGGTCTGGATCAGATATTAGGGAAAATTTCTTCATTGTGAGGATGGTGAAGCACTGGCACAGGTTGCCCAGAGAAGTTGTGGATGCCCCATCCCTGCGAGTGTTCAAAGCCAGGCTGAACACTGGGCAAGCTGGTCTATTGGGAGGAGTCCCTGCCCATGGCAGGGCCATTGGAACTAAATGATCTTTAAGGTCCCTTCTAACCCAAACCATTCTATTATTCTAAGATTCTATGATTCCACGACTCATTGAGCAAGTCTTTGATTTGGCTAATAAATAGATAGGGCATGGTGTGACAGATGGATGTCAGTTGCCTACCAAGTTTTCCTACCATTCCTGTCCTCTGCAGAATATGGAGGAGAAAATAAGATGGAAAAAAGTGGGTCAAGATAAAGGCAGTTTAATAAAGCAAAAACAAAGGTTGTGCACGAAAGCAAAGGAAAAACAAGGTGTAGTCCTTACTTCCCATCAGCAGATGATGTCCCGTCACTTTCCAGGAAGTGGGGCTTCAGGATGCAGAGTGGTGGCACCAAAAGACAAATGTTTTAATAACAAATGCCTCCTCCCCCTCCTGACTCTTTCTCTTAGGATGCATTGCTAAGCAGATGCCACATGGTATGGAATATCCTTTCAGTCAGTTTGGGTCAGCTGCCCTGGCTGCATCCTCCCCACATCTTGCCCACCTTCCATGTGAGGGGAGGAATGTTGGAGAGCCTGTGCTAATGCTGTGACAGCGCTTCTCAGCAGTAGCTAAAACACTGGTGTATTATCAACACCTTTCTAGCCACCAGGGCAAAGCACGGCACTACAAGGGCTGTGGTGGGGAAAACTGGCTTCACCTCACCCAGAGCCAATCCAGTGGATCCGTCCTGCCCTAGATTACTTCTTACATTCATTTTTGTATTACAGCAGAATGCCTCACAGGGAGGCCTAAATAACTCCATTTTATCAGTTCTTAAAATAGAGTCAAATGTCATGCAGAAGTTAATGAACTTGGAAAAGAACAGTAATCAACCTGCAAAAAAATCTGATTTTTTTTATCCCTTTTTATTTGATCCTAATCGCTCTGTGCTATAGGTGGTCAGTAGACACAGGATTGGAAGATAAATAAATGCACCCTGGCAGTTGCCTCAGCTGCCACTGTAAGTGCTTTCTGACACATAATTAGAAAACAAATGGAAGATTAGCTTAATAATATTCATTAGCATCTAGGGAAACTGAGAGTGTTTCATGTTCAAAGCATGTTGGGCTTTTAGATGAATTTAAGAAAATTCTGTATTTCCACCCTTCAGTTATGAGAAGACTGGGGGATGGGGGAAGAAGGGGAGGGAGGAGGGGTCAGGGGAGAGAGGGGGAGAAGGAGGGAGGGAGAGAGAGAAAGAGAGAGCTTGCATGGGGTTAACCCCTTTCTCTCTTGTCCATGCTATGAATTGATGGGGTTTTTTCAACAAGTCTTTCTCCTAATCTTCAGAGAAGGAATGGTTAACAGAAAAGCAGGGCCTCCTTTCAGGCATTGTTGTTCTTCCGTGCTCCCCTTCCTTTTTTTTTTCTCAAATTATCCGAAGTAAGGATTTTAATGATATTCAGAAATCACGGCTGTCTTGCTGAATCGCTGTAGGACTGACCTCCCTTGACAGTTCTTAAATTATTCAGCTATCAAGGGCCTGCTAAACATTAAATTAAGCATCGTCTCTCCCCTGTCCTAAACCATTAAGTTATGCAAATGCACAGATAATGGGGCATATGACAGCTGGAGGCATTAATCAGGCAGCTCTGTCTCTGGGCTGTTGTTATGTAGAAACCGCATCTGCCAACAGACAGAAGAGACACAATTAGATCTCACTTAATGGAATGAGAAGAAACTACCGAGCTCTCTACACTCCTGTTAGGTTGTAGACCTGGGAGGGAATAAGGCACTTGGGAAATCTCACTCACTCTCTGTTTCTCTTGCTCTCCTTTTTTTTTATACCTGTTCTTCCAATTGAAATGAAAAATTACCTGTAATTGTTATCATTTGCAAACAAAGCCTGTCAGAAGACCCACCCGCTGTTTACAATGGATGTTTTTCTTGTTCCTTGCTAAGGTTCTTTGGGGAATTTTCCTTCATTTGTTTTTTTAACTAATGCTCTGTCTTTTGCTGGAGAAGGGTGGAGGAGAGAAGGAAGCAAATAAATGGGTCTCCCTTTACATCATTCAAATTACTGCTTTGAAAATTAACTGGCATGCTCAATCACAGCAAAGAAGCATATTGCTGAGGCATGACTCAGTTTGCCATTTGTACATATGTGATGATTTCTTTCTTATTACTTGCTAATTATTGGAGACCAGTCTTTGCATGCAGATTTTTCTGGCACTTTTAGCACATTTCTCCCCACAAAATTGCTTCTCCACTCTAATGAGGTGGGTGGGACTGGTGCCCAGAAATTGTGGGGTGTTCTCAGAATTTCTTAAAGAGATTTAGAAAAGAGACTAAATAATTTAATGCAGCTTACTTAAGAATAACTTTAAAAATCCTTGTTCAAAATTTGGGCTGTGATGGAACACGGATCAAAAAATACTGAGTTTGTGGGTAAGTGTGCACTCATGAGGCACTGCGTTAGAAAGGACCCTGTTTCCCATACAGACTGATCTCATGTCGCCTGCTGAAATTTCTGAAAGCCTTCATTATTAATAAAGGATCTGATAGAATTTTCTTCTCGTAAAGGTCCTTTCACCCATGATAAGGTCTCCCCTTCTCTCTGATAGAATACCTACTAAAACAGCTTCATTACATCCTTTAGACAAAATTTTTAATATAGGTATTTTCCCATGGAGAGGCTGGGCTTTTAATTCAGATGATGTGTTAACTTTAATAAAAGCAAAGAATATCAATCTTGACTGACTCCAACTTTGATTCTTGGAAAACAGTGACCTTTTTCCTGGGCCTAATGTTAAGATGAAAATGCTCTTGAAGTGGTGGAACAGTGAGCATACATCAGTTTGTATATTGCTACTCAAATAAGCCCAATATGTGCTGTATGCAATCAGTAATACAGATCTTTTTCTGCCCAGCTGCCATGATCAGAACTTCTGCCAAAGGTTTTACAATCCAAAGTGCTGCCTAAACATATTGGTTGAAAGTTTAAAATTGATCTCTACCCCCACACACAAAATAGTCATCACCTCTTTCACTGCTGAAAGCCTGAGACCTTATGAGCTTAACTGTCACCAACAGGTAAACAAAGCTAGAACTCCGTCTCTAAGTAGGAAGAGAACAAATCTCAGAATGCCGAAGTATCAGGTCTTCCTGAGCAATGCGCTTCGGAAAAGAAAAAAAAAAAAGGAAGTGTTGTAATTAAAAAGGAGGCGCGCGTGCGTCGATGGAAAAACGACACGAGGAGGCAAAAGGCTGGTGGGAGTTGTTTTCTCCCCAAGCTCTCCTTTATTTAGGGTAAGGGCTGCTGGTGGTAGGGAAGGGAGAGCAGGGAGAGGGCCGACCCATTCCCCTACACCCCCGAGGGGTGCCCAGAGATCCTCCACCCATGGAGGGGTGTAGGGAAAAACGAAGGCCCCGACTGCAGGGTGCAGCCAGTTAAATACAGAAAGGGATGACCAACAGGGAAAGAGGGAGAGGGAGGGTACAAGCATACAGTAACCAATCATTACATAGGAGGGTGGAGTACAATTCAAATCAACCAATGACCACACTAAAGGCACAGAAGGTGCTGGAGAGGTGGGAGGATCCTGAGCTCTGGGCACGCCTTGCCCCAAGATCCAGGGGCGGACCCAGAAGCTCAAACCCCCAAGGTCCTCCCATGGCAGGCGGAGCTGGCCTGGGAGGCAGAGGCAGCACAGGGGCTGACTGCCACAAGGAAGCACTAGGATAAACATTCTAGATGGTCACAGCTGCCAGATTTCCACACTTAAAAGAAGCAAGAATGACAGCAAATGCAAGCTGCTTCTCTTACTTCTGTGACTGTCTATGACAAGCAGCTGGAGATCTAAGACCTTAAAACAGTAGATCATAAAGCAGTACTAAATTAATGATATAGGCTTCTAATTACTTCAGTTCATTTTGCTTTTCTCTGCTGAGCTTCTCTGCTCATTTTTTCTCAGGAGTACTGGGAATTTGGCCCAATGGGCATACTTCATCTCTATCCCTAATTTTTATGCAGAGGACAACTTATCCAATTGGTCCAACAATCTTCAACGTAGGAAAAATAGAAGCCAAGTAGAACATAATAATACCAAATCATATCCCTTTCATTTTAATTTTTTACAAACGTGGTATTTCAGACATGACTTCAACCGCACAGATTGGCTGATGTGTTTGCTCCCAGTGATCATATTGACACAGCTATCGTTTCTCTTGTTTACAAAGTGCTCCTAGAGATCTGGATTATGAAGCTCTTCATAAACTTCACAGTACCAAAAACTACATGCAAGCTAAATACCAGTTTATTCGTTATTGAGATGTTCGATGGCTTCTGATTTGGGTTTACAAATCCTCATTGGCATATTTTACTAAAGATCACAGTACACATCTGTGTTTTAAATAAGAAAAAGCATGCATGTTCTTATTGTTACTGTTTTTGTTGGTAATTCTCAATCCAATATAATTTAGTATTCAATATTAATAGGTTGCAGTAGACATTCATGTACATTGATATAATCACCTTGGTGTTCATTTATCCCTGGCAGAGTTGCAGCCATGCAGTGCTCTCAGGTTGCTTTAGAAAGGAGTGTGACAGCACTAACTTCTCAGTCTCTCTTAGGGGAGAATGTGTGTTCAGCAAGACTTCCTTAAGTGAGATGAGACAGTGAAGAGAGCAGCACTGAAATTGTTGATTTGTCAAACAGCTATCTCACTCTTATTCAAGAAAGCTTGCCCTTAAACATTATTTTAAATTGATTTCTATTGATAAGCACCATTATAATACGGTATTCTCCCAACATATGTGAACATTTGGCATTTTTACTATTTGGAATCCAAAAAAAGCTGTACTGTCATCTTCATATGTGTTTTACACGGCATATGTAGGCGCATTTATTTTGAGATGAACTGAAAGCTTAAAATGCTTAAAGTGTGCAAGTGCAGATAGTCCTATGCTGAATTTCTAAATCTGAAAACAGAATTTGCAGTATGTTCTTCATCTTGAATCTGCAAGTGCTTTTTCATATATGCTGAGTGGTGATGCATATCAAGCTAGGACTGAATATGTAGATTACTTGTTGAATGTAATTTGACTATAAAGAACACATTTCCTATTGTGCATGTATACATACAGATATGCTCTTTGTGTTTCCCTGTTACAGTGCAATGACTGGACTGTTGTTTATATTTGCCCCTCCTTCAGACACAATTTTTTGCTACCTTATTACCTGGGACAGAATCCTGTCTGGGATGGTTCTCTGAGATGTAGTGCTTGCTCTCAGAAATTCAGACTTGTGTCACAGCTCTGCCACTAATTTCATGACAACACAACTGGACCTAGTGCAGTAATTCAACACAAAATTACATTGGTTTAGCCTATTAAGGCAGTAAACAACAACTTTCATTACTGTACAGTAAGAAACAGTAACAAATGTGTACCAATTAAGGTTTACATTCTAATTTAAGTCATTTATACCAGCAGAATTATAATTTTGGTCTTTCATGCTAACCTTATTTCTGATATTAGCTGGTTTTTACTCACTGGCTCCATAGCATAATCTGATGCTTCCTGTTATGATGCATTTCTTACTTCTGGTTGCTTTGACTGATTACCTTCTTCACTGTTCAGTACAACTTCTCCACTTAAAATACAAGAACTGTCTTTGTATCTTTACTCATTTCATATGCGTTCAGGCGTGCAACATGATCATTGTCAAGCTGTCCTAATTTTCTATTGAAGGATATTTTATAAATGTTAACATTTCATACAGATTCCTTTCTCAATTAATAATCATTGCTATGTTTGGTTTTTATTTTTCTGAAAGGAAATACACAGTTTTGCAAAGTTTTGCTCACATCATGTGTCTGTGGACACAATTAGACCTTAGTTACCGCTGCTCAGATGCTTCATTGTCTTTTCTGGTCTCATTTTTTCTTGGTCTTACAAAAAGCCAGTTGTTGAAATCCTGATCTCTGATCACTTTTGTCTACATTTTGATAAAAGATTTTCTCCCTGTCACGTACCAGTTTACCTGAATTTACCTTGCCACAGCTCCCCTTTGTGTTCGCCTTTACACATCCTGTCAAGGATTGTATCTCTAAAAATTGTAGGGACAGGCAACCTTTCTCTCTTCCCTCCTTTGGGAGTCAGCCCCCACCTGAGTACTCATGACCCACCTGTTTCCAAATGCATCCAAAGTTCAAGCAGATCCGTGGTTTATTGTCCAGAAAAAGACAATATTGGGCAGTCACCAGACTGGACAGGAAGAACAAAATTGTCACTTTTGCCCACAGTCTGTACAGAGAGGCAAACATTGCCTGTGGGTTTGCCTCCAGACTTCTCAGTGTCAGTGCTTCCTGGACACTCACCAGCAAGATTCCTGTCATGTCAACAGTTGCATCCTTCTCAAACCTGTGTCACGCTGCTTCTGACCATTCTGCTTTTCACTGTCACCCGTCAATAGAAATTAACACAAATCCGCTGGTCTTCCACAAATTGATGATCCTTCATTGGTCCTTCAGATCCACTCCAATAGATCAAGCAAGACCAGCATCTAATCACGGGAGAAATTTGGCCCTGTAATTAATAAAACTTTGTCATTCCTAATTTTCCCAAAATGAGTTCTTTCCATCATCTACAGAGCATCACTACACTGTACCTTTTGTGGCTTTCCTCACTCTGCGCTACAGTGAGAGCTCTAACCCTGCCCATCCTGGGCTGCAGGGGACTTTCCAAATGCTCTGTCAGTCTACTTGTGTACCAGGATAACTTACGCAAGTGTCATTTTCTAGGATGTGATCTGTGTGTCTTTTTGCATTTGGTATGTGAATTTACACAGAATAGTTTTCAGGGTTTCCAGGTTTTCTATGAAACTTTTACAGATTTGTTAAACCATCCGTTGGTCATTCACTTTCTATTTTCACCTGTCTGATTGATTTTTATAATGCCCCAGGCAACAGGAGATTTCCAGTATAAGCGAATTGGTTCACATCATTTATTTCATTCACTTCCTCCAAACCACTTACTGGTTTCTTTCCTCAGATTGTTTTATTTTGGATTATATTAGACATTGAGATTTTTCCTCTTTTTTTTTTTGCCTGTGTTCCATAATCACAGCAATCTGTTATCTATATATATATTTTTATATACAGGGAAATATAAGATATTCACATAACGAGGTATACAAGAAAAAACATATCTTCTTTGTATTTTGTATAAAATCTGTCAGATATATACTTATATTATGTATCTTATATATAATACATTTTTATATCTTGACACCCACGTTCATTATAGATATCAGCAGTTTTTTTGTGGAGAGAGGTTGAACTCTGAGCCCTCAGGCCTCCCTAAGGCCAGGGGGCATGCTGAAAATTATAATAACCCATGGTTTGTTTTGCCATATTACTTAATTAATCCAGCTGCTCTTGGATTGCATTCTTCTTTCACTGGATATTAAACCAACTTGTCAATTGTAATTGCAGAGCTCTTTTTTCCCTTTTTATTTCATTCAGACCAGTCCTACTCAGTCATCTTTTCTTGCATGATATTGCTTTATTTCAGCCATTTTTAGTCTAAAGGAAATACATGGTATAAAGAGTTGAAATTTTAAAAAATGGCCAGCAAGTTGATGAAAAAAATATTTGTAATTCATACAGAAACTTAATTAATACTTCGAAATATTTCAATTATAAAGCTGTATCTGTAGAAATGTAATAAAACTTGTATGGATAATTGTAATACAACAGTACTCAATAACTTCAAGTTTTTAAAAAATTTCCGCTCTGATGTGTAAAAGATGCCTCAGTCTGTTAAAATGGGCTCACAGTGCAGCTATGCCATTTGTACAAACAAATTTTTCTGAGGAATATCACATAACGTTCAGTAATTGCAAGGTTGCTTCTTTCTCTGTGCACAAGCACACAAAGTTCCTTTTAAAAATTAGGTGCAAAGCTTTCTTGTCTTTATTTAACTTTTGCTTTCCCTCTTCTGTTAATGCTAAACAGGAAAACATATGCAGATACAAAGAAAACATGAGCAATGTTTTAACAAATCAAGGTAAATTAATGACATTATGTCCCCAGTTGAACCGCAGGAAGAACTATCTGACATGGATATTCCTGGCCTCCAGAGAGACATCACCATTCTGTCATCATTTGTGTTGCTTTGCCCACAAGATGTTCTGGAATCAAGACTTGTAAGCAGCTCCCTTAACTACACAGAAGTTCAACCTTTATCATAACTGTGAGTGACATCAAGCTCAAACGGACAGAGATATGTAGTCACACAGTTTTGCCATCTAGAGACTGCAAATGAGTCTTATCCTTTATAGTCCTTTCTACAGAACAGTCCCCATTTTCTTTTCTTATTGAAAAATGTGGTCCTCCCAAGTATTTTCAAGTATTTATATCTGAAGTTTAACAGCAGTAAATTTTCTTCATTTCCCAGGGAGCTGAAATCTAAAAACTACTGAATTAATGCTAACACATGATCTGCTCTTCTTGTTTATCTCTCTGTGCATTTGTTTTAATTATTTTCTCAAGCATATTTAGTGTGCAGTCTCTGTGTGGAGTATCATATATTTCTAAATAATGCAGGATTTCTGGCAGGGTTTACATGATGGAATCATTGATATTGATGTGACAGCTTTGATGTCTCTCTGCTTATTATGATGAAGTATGTCTGCTATGATGCAGAAAGTAGTATTCTTTATCTCCTCTTCACACCACATGATTACTTGTGCTGCCAGGAAGGAAGCAAGGAAAGAAGGAATGGTGCGGAAGGAAGGAATGGTGAGGAAGGAAGGAAGGAAGGAATGGTGCGGAAGGAAGGAAGGAAGGAAGGAAGGAAGGAAGGAAGGAAGGAAGGAAGGAAGGAAGGAAGGAAGGAAGGAAGGAAGGAAGGAATGGTGCGGAAGGAAGGAAGGAAGGAATGGTGCGGAAGGAAGGAAGGAATGGTGCGGAAGGAAGGAATGGTGCGGAAGGAAGGAATGGTGCGGAAGAAAGGAAGGAATGGTGCGGAAGGAAGGAAGGAAGGAAGGAAGGAAGGAAGGAAGGAAGGAAGGAAGGAAGGAAGGAAGGAAGGAAGGAAGGAAGGAAGGAAGGAAGGAAGGAAGGAAGGAAGGAAGGAATGGTGCGGAAGGAAGGAAGGAATGGTGCGGAAGGAAGGAAGGAAGGAAGGAAGGAAGGAAGGAAGGAAGGAAGGAAGGAAGGAAGGAAGGAAGGAAGGAAGGAAGGAAGGAAGGAAGGAAGGAAGGAACTGTGTCTTCAGTTACGTTTTCTTAAAATGTCCCACTGGTGCAACACTCTTCTTGTAGTTCTGCCTTCTTGTTATGGCTATGCTTTTTTAGCCGCTCAGGACCCAACTGTCTAAGACTCCAGCAGATTGTGCTATGCCAGTCACTATTGCCAGCAAAGATCTATTGCAGAGCTGGCATAGCAGACACTTCATTTTAGAAAAGGGGAGTTAGAGAGAATAGTACTGCCTCTGCCACACAGCCACAGTAGGTCTTCCCAGACTGCCTGAGAGCTCCTTTGGCAACATACATTATAGGCATGGGCTCTGGTTATGCACTGTTCCAGCAGCAATAATTATTGCATAGCTCAACAGATCCACCATCAGTTTACAATCAACATTGTTCTTATTTAAGGAACAATTCCCAGTGCTGCTTCTCTTAAACGGAGAAGTTGTGGATGCCCCCTCCCTGGAAGTGTTCGAGTTCTTGGATGAGGCTCTGAGCAGCCTTATTCATGGCAACAGGGCTGGAACTAGATGATCTTTAGTTCCATTCCAGCCCAAACCTTTTGATGATTCTATGATTTTATAATTTTATAATTTTATAATTTTATAATTCTATATACTCTATGATATAGAGTACAGTGTGTTTCTCTACACTAAAAAAATACTTTCAGTTTGTTTTGTTGATCTAAAAGTCACAGATATGCTGCATCTGTATAGTCTAAACACATACTTACACTAAAGATCTGGCTTGCATGTTCTTTTTAACAGCATGGAAGTTAGCCGTGTTTCAAGAGGTTTTTATTGTCCAGTATAGTAGTCCTTTATTTTATTTTTGTATATTTCTTGTCACTATTACCTTCACGTGTGGAAGTAAGACAGCTTTTTGATGCAGTTTGGAAATATTGATTACCTAGTTACAATTCAACACAAAGAAGACTGGGTGATTATGGGTCTGAGAAGAGGATATGAAATCATCCGGAATTGAATTGATATCTCAAGTACAGAGTAGTACAAATGAATTTACTTAACTCGTCATCCCCTGAACTTAATTGTACCTTAAAGTATTAATTCCTGGAAATTATTTTTGCACATTTTTAGTATACTGAAATGTAAAGATTAATTGGTGTTTTCATTTTAAAATGTTGTAAGCAGATAAAAAGCACAAAAGTAGCATTACAAGGACACGGTAACCAACTTGGTATAACCCACTCAGCAAACTTCTACTGCTCAGAAGTTTGTCCACATTATCACTTTGTTGCCTTATCATATCCAGCTCCTTTCCACCATGTCTAAGTCAATTGATAGGATTCACTTCCAGACAGTTTTATTTTCTTTATTATATGACTGCAATGAAAAGTCCATCCTCTGACTCTTTGCTGGCCAGTGTAAGCAGTCTCAGTTCACGTCTCAGCAAGTAGGAAACCATATCAAAAATCAGAAAAATGAGCTGACTTTCAATCTCAGCAGACAGACCTCAAGTGTATAAGGAAAATGAATTCTGGATAGACTTCTTCAGAGATATGGCTAGCTCACACTGGCAAAGCCAGACGTATTGCTCTGTTTCTGCTGTAGAGAAAGAAGGTTTAGGTTTCCCAGCTATCAGACATCCAGCAACTTTTTTCAGCTCTCCTTTCACTGCAAACTACAGAATACTGTAAAAGTGGTGCCGTCATGGTTTGCTAATTTTTTTTATGCCAAGACATTTTGGGAGAAAACCGTTTTAAAAATCTTTATCGTATCTCGTTGCCAAGAGTTCTCAAATAAAAGAATGAACTGCAAGACACTACACACACGTGGCAAATTGTGCCAATTTGAAAAACAACAGAATTAAGAATACATGCATGTTAATTCAAATATTAGTGATACAATCTGCAGAGACAATATAATTTTTATGTGATTCAATGCAATTTTTCTATTGACAAAAGTACCTCAATATCAGCTCTAGGCACAGGCCAGTGAAGACTATCTGTGATACCACTTCCAGAAATAGGCTAAGAAATTATTGCATTCAAAGAAATTAATAAAGGAAAAAGAATTAGGGTGAACTATTTCCACCAAATAATGTCAGGGAGCAATTCAGAAAGCAATACAGCATTTGACAAAAATATTATTTTTAATAAAATATAATACTTGTAAATCACCAGCTATGTTCATTCTACCCATTTCTTTCTCAAAGCTTAGCTTCTCAACACAGCTCTGCATCCATCTTAACCAAGTCTTTGTCTCCCTCCTGTGTTCACAGACTGGTGTTAACATGAATTTGACAGAAATGAAACAAAGATCTCTTTCAAATATTTACGGGCACGATATTAAAATCTTCTTTTTTCCAAGTCATATGTAAAGCAACATTAATATTTCTCAGATAAAGTGAATACTTCCCAGATAAAGGCTAATTCACCTCTGATAAAAGCAGGTCAGAAAAAAATTGCAAACAGCTTAACAAAATCTATGCAGTCCCTTTGTGATTTATGATTGATTTTTTCCTCCTGCTAAAATATTGCATCTAAGATAGCTTGCTACCTGCAATATACTATTTTTCAAAAACTATCCAAGACCTCTAAACCTTTCTTTTGACAGTCAGACTGCTGAATTTACATGATGTCATCAAGCAATGACTTTCAAAAGCATTAACATCAGAAGGGGGAGAAATGATTAATGCATAGATGAAACATACCATTAAATCTTAAACTAATCAATTATTAAATCCTGCAATATCTTAGTAAAGTTGGCTGTTTTTATTTCCAAAGGGAATATATGGAGCTAAGGTGGATATATCATACATTTTTGATGCACACACACATCTATGCTTCACTCATTAAGTGGTGTAAGACTGCTTTAAAAGAAATATACTAGTACTTGGGAAAGACCCCCAAAAGTGTCATAGCCATTTATTTTTCCTTTATTTCCCTTTTATTTTTCTTTTTCTCATATTTGCAATAGCCAAGTCAACTGTCTTTGTGAAATTACTAGTATGTGGTTTGTTGCCATATTTTTAAGTTTCCTGGTGCTGAATATGTTGTCATTTTTAAGGAAATCTGTAAAGCAGTCTTTTGCTGTAAGGGAACAAATTTCCAAATTAAGTCACATTATTTTGAAGGCATAGCATCTGATAGATGAATATTTGAACCTCCAGGGCAGTAGAAAAAGTGTTCCCCAATAGTAAATACCTTCTTGTAAGAACCCTTAGAAATATTTTGTAGAAGAATGTTCCAAATATTTCTGACCAAAAAAAAAAAACAAAAAAAAACAAAAAAAACCCACACAGGGACAGCAACTGTCCATTTATTTGGGGTGAAAAGATTATTAAGAAAAGCCATCATTTTAATCTAATGGGAGTCTGGGATTCACCCACAGCATCACACTTGTTGAGTCACATGTCTCTTACTTGCTGTAAACCTGTTCCATCAGCAACGGCTTGTACTCTTGCATTTCTCTTTGCTGCTATGTGTCTATTGCTTTCCCAAAGGAGAAAAAAGACCTTAGGCCAAATCCTTTACTCATATGTGCTTTAGCCACACACACCTCAAATTCAAGCCTAGTAGAGTCCTTTCAATAAGCTGAGGCAGATGATCCAATTCTAGAAGTATTTAAAGCATTAAAAAATATCTTTTTTAATTAAAATGCATTTTGTAGCCCTTTTGTAGAGCTTAGATATATTTGCTATCATTTCTGTTCCCATTTCCTGACTACCCTGACTCCCCCGTCACAAAAATCTTCCCGATAATTCTTGATTTGGTTTGGTAAAATAAGAAGGAAGGAACTGAACAACTGTATCTTCAGGCAAAGAATCTTCTATTTTAACCACCAGACTGCAAATAATTTTATATAACATAGCCAATAATTATCTAAAACAATTTGCACACTCTTATTATTATTGTGAATGATTTAACATGCATTAAAAACATTACAAACCTTTTGAGGTTTGTACTCTAATATACTACCTAATGCTTACATTTAGCATTAAAATTTTTCTCTGGTTTCTAACAATACTTTGCTCTAACAGAAAATATTAGCAGTTTTCAAATCCTTCTATTCTTTCAGTGACTGGAATTCTCTCTTATTCAGCAATCTGTGATCTGATTTTTTCTAAACCTGTACCTTCACTGACTTCTGCGGAATGGCACACAGCTCTCTGAAGTTGTAACCCATCACCCCAGTATGTTATCACCATTCCTATTTCAAGAGAAATGAAATTGTGTTGTTAGTTTTATGGCTTTGAAAATCCCTCCAATAGGGGGATAGAGAGCACACTGAAGTATTTCTCACTCTAACCTTTTTTTACCCAGCTAAAGAGAAAGGCAGTGTAGTAGAGCTAGAATAAAGCCTGTTCACACAGCTTTTTCAGCACTTATCTTCTATGGCATAGTTGCATTTGAGTATATTCTGTCTCTCTAAATCTCTGCTTTCCTCCTTTTCCATTTTCTACTATTTAGAAGGCAAATGCAACCACAATAATGTGTTAAGTCAGATTTTCACCCCATCCTGAAGGGGCTGAAGGCTATGTAGGTCACAAGAACACAGATACCGATGGGGTGATTTTCCTGTGGTGTGAGAAAGAGCTCCTACATTTCTGTCACATACCTTTTCTAATGCAAAGTGATAAAATGTTAGACCAAAATGTGAAGTCAAGTCGATTTTTCTTTGGCCTTCAGAAATGATTTTGCTTAAGTGTTGAAGTGCTTAACCCACCACTCAATAATAGTCTCGAGTAGTACCATTACTGAAAATTAGCTTTAAAATAAGCAGTAATATGAGGGCTTTGTTTGGCAATAGATGTTGCATGTATTCAGCTGCAGTTAGGCAAGCCAAGCTTTCAATTACTGCAGACACCATGGTGGAAAGAGGACCAGCATGTAGGCAGTAATTTTCATTGTTTGCTTTACTCCTGTATCCTTTGATAGCCAGCTGGTGATGGATGGGAAGCAGTGTAATGATGCGGACTTCCTCTTCTGAAAGCCGTTTTGTACAGCAATCCAGATACTAATAAAACCCCATGAAATACCACATTTTTATGAACTGCTAAAGTGATATGACTGTTATGTGTTGATAATGATAAATTGAAGGAGTAATTGGCAATAATTTATTACCCTTTTCCTTGAGAGAAAATTACTCATACAGCAAATGATACCAGTATATTATGAAAATGAAGTCATTCTCTTCCCAGGCTATCCCTCTTGCAGCTAGAAGCCATGTCTGCTATTTTTGCATCTTTCACTGCTTTTCAATTCTGAACTCCATGAAAAAAAAGATTGCTTTTTCTCTTCTTTTTGTGGTACATAAAATACTATGATCCAGACAAGGATCGCAAGATTTAAATATTTTAACAGACGTAATAGCACCAAAATATTTTTGTAGACTAAGCAGATTGAAAGGAAACATTTTTCATACAGCACGTTATGATACAGTCTAATTTCCTGAGCAGGTCATTGATTCAAGATAGTAAAACAACAAATATCTTACTGAGAAAAGAAGTTCAAAATTAATTAAAGAGGCAGAAAGAGAGAATTATCTGAATAATTAAAAAGTCATCTCTAGTTATTCAAAGAAAGATTAGCATACAAGAATACCTTTTTAGTCCTCATCTCTGAAAACACATCAAAGATTACCTCCTTGGAATGAGAAAGAAATTCATTAGATCCTTAGTCATTCAGTGGAATCATTCACCTCAATAAAATTTGTCTTCAGTCAAGTTTGTAATTGCAGAGATGTAATAAATACACAAATAGCATGGAATATTATTCAAAGAGCCAAAGGAAAGCTTTTGATAGCCACATTGACAGTGGCATGAGGTCTCCTGAGCATTCTTTTTTATAGGAAATGTTTAATTGCTCTTTATTGAGCAGAACCTTTCCTTCTGCTTGTAAAAGAAATTATTGTTTTCTCCCTCTGGTTCAGTCAGAGGAAGTTAATAGTCCCAGTTTCCTCTGGCAACAGAGACAGTTAATGACTGGAAGACTGTCATAAACAGGGTTTTTTGCCCAAATTACAATCCAGTTCCTAACCAGCCTTCTCATTTCAGATTGCCCTCCTGGCATTTTGGTGATTTTCTGTCTTATTATCTGGTTCACAAAGACAGTTCTCTGATATTTAAAAACTTAACATTCTGCTTTTTTTTTTTTTTTTTTTTTTAAGTAATATTCACATTGCTGGAGATTGTTAAATTCTATGTGAATGGTATATTTATTGACTTCATGACACCAAAGTGCTTCTCAGAAAAAGTGATTCTTCAGCATGCAGCAAAACCCTTGTTCGCATATAAAAAATAAAGAATTCCTTCTCCACTCTCATGCTGTTCCTTTTGGTGTAATATCTAAGTGTTATTATTAAGGCATTTGTATAAAAATATAATTGTATATTAAAATACCTGTAAAATCTTTCAGGTAAGAAAATGAATGCAAGTCTACTTATGTGATAATTACTCTTACTATGATATCATAAATGCACAGAGAGATTTGCAGTAAAACTAAAATCCCTACTTTACAGTACTAACAAAGAATTCAAACATATTGACTAGATGTAGCTGGTATTATGGCTGGAACACATCATGGAATAAGGAGACTTAGAGAAACTTTAAGGCACATTTTCTCTAATTGTTTAGCAATTTAATAATGAGAAGTGTTACACAAAACTAAAACTAAAAATTGTGTTTCTTTGAAGGCGGATTTTAGAAAGGAAGATTTTGGGATTGCATACTTGAGAATTTCTTTGCTATTACATCCCATAACTAAGTGCTAGATTTTCTAAATAAATAAATACATCCGAGGCAGACACTAACTCAGAGTGAAATACTGAAGCAAGAAATGTTAAAGTCAAATTCCTGCCAGGACAAGGACATCATAACAAATACTGTATAAACCAAATCAGTAAGTTTTATTGTCACAGATTTTCAGAGACAACAAAAGTCTACAAAGAACATAGGCTTGAAATATGATCAAGTCTCACCATGAGCTCCAAAAGCCATTACTGCATTTATATCAAACAACTCTCCAAAATTATACATAATTTAAAAAAAAAAAAAAAAAAAGAGAAAAATACAAACAGGATAGGGGAAAAAAAAATCTTAAATTCATTGGAAGTGGGAGAAAACTGATTATTTTTAATTACAGCACCCACTCCCTAAACCTCTAAAGCATCTGAAGACTTCTTGCTCTGTCAGGACATTTCACTGATGCTGTCCTCTGTAATTCAGACTGGTGGTTTTTTAAATTTAAGTGTTGTATGATCACAAGTGTTGCAATTCTGAAAATATTTACTGCTGTTGCATCAGGATTTTTACACCTCCTATTGGCATTTTTATACTCTAAATATAAATAACTATATATATTATGTCTTAATTTTTCATTGAACATTTTATAAAGGATTTCAAGATTAACAGAAAAAAATCCAACTACGTAAAATAGAGACAATGTCCAGTTTGCTTACGGTTAAGGATTCATTCGAGACTGTATCTATGTCTCTATAAGAGGTATTCCAACAGGCACAATAAAGATTGTAAATTTTTTGAACAATCAGACTGATTTATTATAATGCCTAATTAATATTTATAGAGCATTTCAATATCACTGGCTATGGCATACTACAGGGTTGAATTAGAAAGTCACAGTAGCAAGTGACAGAGGACTGTGTAACCAGGGCATAAATGGTGAGTCTTCCAAATAGTACTTCTTTTTAGCTATAGTAGAGATGGTAAAAATAAACACAATATTCCTAAAAAGCAGAGTGCTTTGAAGTACAGAATTTTGTTTAAATCCAGTTTTAGCCTTCCTATATTCTTTCCTTACCATGTCAATATTCTCTTTGGCTCAGAAGCTCATTTTGTGCAGGGTGTGATACAGAATAATAATGCAAAAGACTGCAGCTGATGACAAATCCCTTAACATTTTTATTTCATGTTATTACTGTGATATACAATAGGTGATTTCCTGAGTCTGGTACCACACTAGGGAGTCAGGGACCGTAGTACATGTACAGATTCTCCAAAAGAGCAGTCCCACTCCCCAGTTGCTGCCTGAGACCTGGAAGCTCTTCCACAACATCAGCAACAGCTGCATCCCAAACATACTACAAGAGCTACATCAATCTGTGAGAAAGAGCCACTATAAATTAGCCCTGCTGAGCAGCACCATTTTCAAGAGAGCTCTCCTTCTAATAAAAGCCATCAGACATGAAATTTGTCACTCTGTGTCTTTCAGCAATCAAGTGCCATGATTTGACAGCAGAGAAAAGAATTAGTCTCTATAAAAAATATCAAACAGACATCCCTTGAGTAGTATATGAAAGTAAAGTTGAGGGCTGGATTGCTGTCTGCAGCAGGTGATTATTTCAACAATTCCACAAGTGGGAGAGTAAAAGGATATCTGAAACCAAACCAGAGCCTTATAACAGTGATGGAATGGCCGCTTCAGCATTTGTACTCCCACATGTCCACCTTAAGACTGTCCATCTATATTTCAACCTAACTAAATCCTGAATGCCTTCTTTGAATGACAAATGGACAATCAGAAGACTTGGAAATCAGAGCCTAACATGGGAAGAAGCATGGTACAAAGAGGGCACCTTGAAGAGCATTCCTTAAGACAAAGCTGCACCCTGATTTTTTCAGATCCCACTGTCTGAGCATAACTCTTGTTCAGTCCCATCTTAATGTCTCCCCTACTCCCAAAAAATGTCCCAGCACTCCGTGCACCTGCAATGCAGGCATCCGATGATTGTCTCATGGCACAAACCTGCAAAACAGAAACATAACTTGAGGCTGATCTCTATTCTAGAGGATATATTCCCTAGAACAGCTCAGTTTTACCTGCTCTGGCACTTGAAATCCCTGCTCTGGTCCAGGACACAACAGACTGGCATTATAGTAAACTTGGGAGTCTGTAGCTCTGTTCATAAGTTTTAGAAAGGCACAAAGTATGTCAAAAGTCCTACATTGTACAATTACTTCAAACATATGTGTTAACGGGACCTTTATTTTTTAAGTGAAACAAGACCAAAACAGATTAATCTGATTTCTCAACTTCATTGCTACCGTATGTTGGATGAGAAGATAACTGGTTTGCCAGTCCAAGAGCCATATAAATTCAATTTATATACACTTATTCCCAAACTAAAAGGATGTATATGGTTTAAAAATTAAGATATTACAAAGTATGCTCTAATGGACAATTAACAGAAGCATGGTATAACAGTGTGGCTGACAGCTTTTACTTTCTATCACTAAACACTGCATTAATGACCAGTTAAAGAATCCCCCTGAACTAGCTCATTTGGTGCTAGAGGTAAGTTTTTAAACCATATTTTAGAAAACTAAGTTATCATTTTGTGACATATTGGAAAATACAGTGCATCAGAAAGATCTACGCTGGTAGCAATAACATGGCAATAAAGCCCATAACCATTCACTCAGTTACACTTCAAGCAGTACTCAACATCACCTCAGGAAAATCAGATCTGGAGCATTAAACACTCCCCTGAAAGAAAGTGACAGGAGCGATGCAGCTGCGGGTAACAGGGACACCACAGTGCAGGCTGTTGCTATCTGTTGCAAAGAAGGAACTGAAATAATTTTCAGTGACTCCAGTAAAATACACTGCCTTTTCTAGAGCCTTGCTTCACTGAAATAGTTACAGATATCTTACATCTATGCCCATACGCTTAGTCTCAACACTTTGGGTGTTTCCAAGGCATTATCTCAATTAATGACCACGGGAAAAACACAAGATAGGCATCAGTTTAAATGCAGGACACAGATTCACCCACTGCTCCACAAAAACACAGCAGCCTCAGCCACAGAAGGCCCTCGGCTGGCAAGTTGTGTTTTCTGCCCTTTGGCCGGTTTATCCACAGCTGTCACAGACTAAGAAAGAATGAGGAAAACCAAAGAAAAAAATGCATGCATCAGTCTTTTTTAGCAGCAAAAGAATAATCAGGTCATTTGTTCCACAGCTCTTGCCAAAAGTCCCACCAGGATGCAGGACTACAGACTTCTAGAGAAAAGGGTTTTTCTACAGGAAGACCCTCAGCCTGCAGCTACCTGAGCCCTGGAGGAAAGGTTGTGGTCAAGCCTATCTGTTTCTCACTCCTTGGCTGATGGCAGATACATTCTGTCTTAATGCAGCTCTGTGAAGAAACAAACCTAAATTTTTGACCTTTAAAGCACCACCTCTGCACTTCAACAGCATTGAACTTGTGAGCACCTGGCTGAACAGTCAGCAGCAGCAGTGGCATACGCTGACACTGGTGCCAAAGCCATGACTTCTCACCCACTCCACTCATTCCTTCTCCTTTGCACTTCATCAGTCTCTCTATTCCCACAGGGCAGACACCTAGCCTTGGATCTCCCACATCATTTTGATCTATCTCCCTGACTCTCTGGGGACATAAGCCCCTGGGGCCAGACTCTCTGGGGACATAAGCCACCATGTGATTTCTGAAAAATTCATAGCAAGGACTTTTAAAACTCTTGCTCCAGAACAAGGGAACTTGCCAGTTAAGCAACACTGGTCATCTCCATTGCTGCCAACAGATCTATCTTCTTTCTGGAATTCAGAAACAGCTGAACAATTTCTCTCATCTTTACTACTATTTCCAGCTCCATTTCTGAGTCCCTGATCTTCTCTTGCTCAGAAGGTTGTCTCAAGTGTGAATCCTACCTACCTCTGTCTTAACTACCTGTTATTGAATAATGGTTTTTGTAATAGGATGAAAAGACACTGCACCATATTTTGTCATAGGCAGCACAGATATAATTTATAGTATGTTTCATATTTATTGTTCCTCAGCCAATGGAAATTACTTTTCCTTGTCCTTTACCCTACCATGGGACAAGTTTTGTGGCCAGCCAAGTTCTGAATGTGTTGCTCTCCCTTCATTAAGCCTTATGTATTCCACTAAATAGACCAAACAGGGGCAGCAGCAGTGTTGAGAGCAGCTGCATGGTTTCTCGCAGCATTATCATCTCTTTGATAAACTGCAAAGTATCCTGCTATATCCTGTAATCAGTAGCACATCATCTTCAGCAAGCTAACGTGGCTGACTGAAGGTTTGGATGGGAAAGAGATTCAAGAAATGCCATGACTCAGAATATGCCTGGAATAGCACATACCAAGGCCCACTGCCAGTGAGGTCTCTGGCTTCTCCACTGTAACTTCACATCTTGATGCTAAAACCAACGATCTGATATCAGTACTCTTTAATAGCAATGTAAAACAGAAGTAACCCAAATCATTTAAATAAGTAATGGAATGAGGGTCATAAAATCCTCTTTTATTCTACATTTTAACAGTAATTATATTCTTTTCAGAGTATAATCACCACTTTCTAGAACTGAGCTTTTAATAGTATTGCAAGAATTCAATATAGGGACTGGAATTTTTGAGACTTCATTTTAGACTACATAATATGCCTTACAGATTAAAAAAAGAAAATTCATAAGGTAAGCATCACTCTAAGAATGAACTCAAAGAAACCCCCACACTCAGCAGTCTGGGACATTTCAGCGATAAACTCCCATAGATCACAGGTTTTTGAGATGGGTTGCTAGATGTATATAATCTGTAAAGCAGCCTAAAAATAATCCAAACACAGTTAGAAATGTAGCAGCCAATTCACTGCCCTTTAAATACTTCAATGAAATAAATGCCTCTTTCACAGTTCCATGCTGCAGTACCACGATCTCATGATTTCTCAGGGATGTACTTGTCCCCAGTTTCCTGTGGTGACAGGAAACTTACCCATATGTGAGACAGAGTGGTTACTGAGGCAAGAGATTTAGGCCTTGCAAGTCCCATCAGAGCTGTGTCCATCTCTAGTGAGGCCCTGATTCAAGTAAAATACTGCTTATCTGGTGCTTCACTCTTGTGAAACTTATGAACTGTCTCTCTTTTGTATCCTTGGACCTCTGCTCTACACAGAGCTGAATTGTGTTAAGCTATTAATTGTCCACAAAACAGATTTCTTCCTGACCTGAACTACAATTTGTTCTGCAAAGTGTAAATTTGCTAAGCCTTAAAACATACATTTACTGACCTTTTATGACCTTTTTCCTGGAGTTGAATTTTCCAGATTCATTCACACCTAAACACTGATCATTTGCTTTATACTGAGAAGGGCTCCATCCCAATGTCTTTTGCACACACAGGCACACAGAGTGCTTGCAAGCACTTCAGCAGAGAACAAGGAAAAACGTGATACTGTAAATCAGTCACCCTCTTTTGCCCTCCTGGATCTTTCCCATCAGTATCCCTTGAGACAGAAAACTTCCCAGTCCTTCACATTTTCTAAACGGCTAGCCTGTTTGTTTGGCTTAATCGGAAATAAAAGACATCAGACTGAAATACAAGGTTATTCTTTGTCTGTAAAAGACATTACAAGGAGCCTTTCACATTTTCTGGGGGTTAACTCAGAGGATAATGGGTATCAACACTCCAGACTGTTTATGCTGTCTTTCTAGCATCTTCCTCTGTGAATCTTCCTCTGTGTTTTATTATTATACAGACATATATTTCTTGTCTGCTTCTGGCTCAGTCTTATTCCAAAACTAAACCTCTTAAAAAGATGCCTTTTTGCAAAATGTCCTTTCTTTCACAGACATGGGGAGAGCCACACAAAGTGTGTGCTGCTACATATCGCATCCACAGACATCTGATCCTTTAAGTAAATCCCTCAATGCCTTTCATTCTGCATGAGAACTCTTAATATAATAAGCTCTGTATTTTCTACAATCAGGAACAAGAATCCTAAGTGAATTGTCTAAATAAACAAAATTTTTACGGAAGTGAGAACTGAAAGCAAATATACTGGGCGCAATAGTCTTCCATCGCTGTTCATTTTCCCTCAGTAAAGATTTAGCTTATGCTCAACAGCATTTTGCTTATGTTGAGCAGCATTTTGGCTCAATATTTACAGGTGCTATTTCAGTATTCTGGAGCCATGGCAATTCTGTTCTGTGAACTGCCCCTATTACTTATTTATCCCATTCTGAGCACCAATTGTCACACAAATATCTACCATTTTTCAAGGTGTCAAACTGATGGTGGTACAAATCTTGAAGTAAGACTTCCACTAGTATTCGTCCAAAATAAAAAATCTGTTCCATCACACGCTGGTTTGCATTGGAAGGGACCTTCAAAGGTAATCTAGTCCAACTCCACTGCTATGGGCAGGGACTCCTCCCACTAGAACAGGTTGCTCAGAACTCCATCCAAACTGGCTTTGAACACTTCCAGGGACGGGACGTCCACAGCTTCTCTGGGCAACCTGTTTTAGTGCCTCAACACCTTCATCACAAAAAAATTTCTTCTTTATGTCCTATCTAAACCTAACAATTTCAGTTTAAAGTCTAAAAGAGTTATCCCCTTATCCTCTAAGTACAGATCCTGATAAAAAGTCTTGCTCTCTATTTCTGTATATAAGATCCCTTTGTATATTGAAAGACCACAGTAAAGTCTCCCCAGAGCAATTATCATGGAATAACTGTAGAACTATTTCCACATTGGATAAAAAAGTCACATTTAAGGATGTATATAAAATCATGGGAATCAACATGATCAGAACACAAACTAAAATTTCATTTAAAAGGTTATCTAATATTCATCTGTACATGGTGAATTTAAATTTAAAATTTAAAGGATCTGTGCTTCGTTTTTGGAATGCATTCCCTCACATGCATATCACAGAATGGATATGGTTGGAAGGCACCATGGCAGGTCATCTGTTTGAACCTTCCTGCTCAAGCAGGGTCATCCCAGAGCACAAGGAACAGAACTGTGTCCAGACAATTCTTGAGTTTTCCAAGTTTTCTGTGCACAACCTCTGCACAATCTGTTTCAGTGCTCAGTCACTCATACAGTAAAGTTCTTCTTTATATTTAAATGGAAACTCCTGTGCATCAGTTTGTGCCCATTGCCTCTTGTACTATTGCTCGGCACCACCGAGCAGAGCCTGGATCCACCCTCTTGACACCCTTCCTTCAGGCACTTATTGACATTGTTGCAGTCCTCTCTCAGTCCTCTCTTCTCAGGGCTGAACAGGCTCAGCTCCCTCACCCTTTCCTCCTAAGAGAGATGCTCCTGTCCCCTCATCATCTTTGTTGCCATCCACTGAACTCGCTCCAGCAGCTCTGTGTCTTTGTTGTGCTGAGGAGCTCAGAACTGGGCACAGCACTACAGATGTGCCTCACCAGGGCTGAGAAGAGGAGCAGGAGCACCTCCCTTGACCAGTTGGCTCAGGAAGTGCTCTTCCTAATGCACCCCAGGACACCAGGCAAAGTCTGGGGCTATTTTTTTCCATTCAGGTGTAGTTCAGAGCATCTACCAACCAGCACTGAGATGTCAAACCAATCAAAACTTGGCAGAGAGCTACTATCAGAATTCCGGATGTGGTTGTCTTCTCTGTGTCAAACATAGTAGGGATAGAAGTAATATTCCAGCTTACTTTACACATACAAATGTGTGAATTTTGCATGAAAAAACTAAAGGTTTGGTAATAATACCGTGGATTATTTTTCACTTACTGAAATGTACACTACTGCCAGTTAAAGATTCTGACTAGTGCTGTCAAACAAGCAATTTGCTTTCAAAGTAATGCTATAATTAAAACTACTGCTAGAGGGCATCTGGAACACAATGGGACTGCTTCTCTGATTATAACAGAGATGTAAAGAAGTAATTGAATAGAGAATTTTGTTCATCTGCAGCTATTGCTACAATATGGATCAAGTAAATTATACATAGGGGTACATTGTGTGGTTGTGCAGGGAAAGTGAGAGTGTAGTTCAATCCTGACATTTAACTACCACACAGAGGTTTGGTCTGCCTTGCTCTCTGCTCTAGCCAGGTTTTTGCTATAGTCCTTATGGTGCGACTAGCAGTCATGGAGGCACAAAATTAGCATACTCCTCCTGAGTGACAACAGCAAGGAAGCAAGGCAGAGGGTCACCTCTTCAAAGTGGTTCTAACTGGTACATGAATAGGTGGCAAACAACCTAAAGTTGTATTATATTCTTAATGTTTTTCTTCTGTTTCTATTCCTCTCCTTTAAATTTACACAAACTAACTCTAAGCCTTGCCTAGGAATATTTTAGGAATAGGAATATCTTCCTATTCACCAGCTGTCACCCAGATTTACCCTGCCCATACCTCTCCACTAACTTGGTCCAACGCTTCCTCCAGAAGTCACAGAGCACATAGCTCTGCTCTCAGTGCCTATCACCCTTTCTCTTGCCACATCAGAGGGGTCCTCTGCTGTGAGGGTCATCTGGTCCTCACCAGAGCAATGTCATGTCTTACTCCAAACTACTTCACATCACCAGACAGGTTTAGGGAACTGAAGACAAGCTTCCCTGACAAGGGACAAGCTTCCAAAAAGGAAGAGGTACAGTTTAGATGGCTGAGTGAAATACCTTCATAGACAAAAAACTTCAACCTCAGTGCTGAGAGACCAGACCGGACATACACCTCAATACTGGGACATCAGGCAAAGCACAATCACAACTGAGACATGCATTCACGCATCTGACACTAAGGCAAGAGGTGTGTCTTCACCTTCACAATAAAAATGTGTCCAAAAGCAGCATGGTTTGGGCTGCCCTGGAAGGAAAGAAAAGCCATGAGCCAATGTGACTCTGTGCTGACAGGGCACTCACTACCAGTCCAGAACTAAGTTTTCCAGCTTTTATAATTCATTAGGTTTGGTTTGCCAAGCTACAAAACCTAGCACCAGAGTCTGAAACACTCATACAATTGTTTCAATTCCAAATACTACTGCTTACCCTGTGGAAGAATATTTACTCAGTTTTACATTAAAGAGTTTGTTACTACCATTCCTATGCCTCTCAAATCTCTTCAGATTACATCATGAAACTACCACATAGAATCATACTCAAATTGGTTCATTATATTAAAAATTTTAAGTAGTTTATGGCAATTTTTCTTATAACAGTTTAGCCAACTTCAACCTTTTTCACATGACTCCATATTTCTTTTGTAATTAATCCATTTACAAATTTCCATTTACAATCCATTTACATTTCCCTCTTATACATAGTGTAAAGGTAGGAGATACAATTCCAATTTTCTGGGATTTCAGAAACTGTATAGCTTTTGTTTTTGTTACACCAAATAACATTTATTCTTTAGCTATTTAAAAAAAAATCTGTCCTTGCATCTCTTTGATCCCTCTCCTCCAACCATTCAGTAATCCATTGGTAATCATAACTTCTTAGCTTCTCTAGCCTAAAAGGGTTGAATTTATCACAGATTGTCATGAATCCTGGTTTTAAATTATCAAGAGTCCAACTGCTGACTGGAATAGGGAATCTTCTTTACAATTAAAGTGACTGATTTCATGTACAACCTTGCAACATTTCACTTTTTAATTAGGTATATCATTATTAACCACAAAGAGGTTCATACTCATTTCCTACCCAGAGAATGAAATAGTGAAAATTAAACATATACCAATATAGTGCCAGACCTAGTAACACTTTCAGCATACCTTTGCAACTACTAATACATCAGTATATGATGTATTTTATTCCTGTTTTCATTCCAAACATTTACTTGAAAGTCAATAGGCTTAAGCTTTTTACATCCAGACCTCCCTGGGTGCATGGGAAAATATTAAGCCAGTTACCAGTTGAAAAGAAAAAAATAGGATTAAACAGACGCAGGAAAACATATGAAAATACAGAGCATCAACTGACACAAGAGCAGGACTCCCCATACTGCTGTCTGTACGAATAAGTTCTCTCTACTAGAACAACTAGTTAAATAAGAATGTGGTAATCCAGACTTCTCTTATTTAATTTTTGCCTGGCTTACAGATGGCAACTACCATAGGAAACTCATATCATAGACAACTGACAGGAATCTCTGGGACAGGGTACCTTCCTGCAGGACAGCTGGCACCTGGCCTAAAGGACCCCTCCCTGCACAGAGCAGAAACAGAGGAAGCATGCAACTTTCTCAGCAGCTTTTTCTCGTTAGGCCAGGTCTTGGAAAGACACTGACCAGGAACTTACATACTACAAACAAAGGAGAATGCTAGCAGCTGCTTTTGTGAAACCAACCACAAGAGCTAGGAGATAGAGATGACTCACTAGAAAAGGAATTGAAAGAACTCTTCCCAGAAAAGAGCTCATCTTACAATTCCCTCTCTACATGGGCCAACACAGGCAATACCAGTATTTTCTTTATTTTTAACACATTTTAAAGTCTCAGGAGTATTCATATCACACCAAGAAAAACCCTACTTCCACTGAAATTACTGACCTAGTTTGTAAGTGCAGATGACAGAAAAAAAGACCAGGAGTCTCAGCAACCTGTTGGTGAAATTCCTCCTACCAATCTGATGTGGATAATCAGGATTTTGCTGTCCACCAGGGCTCAAAACCCCAAATACGACAAATGGCTTGGAAGGGTAGAATTGCTGCATGGATGAGTCTGAAATAAACCTCAAGTAACGAATTCATTCAGCACATGCTTCTATATTCCCAGTATTCCTGTATGTCCCTCACTTGATATTCAGTCAACCATTGTCTGCTTAATGCAGTCTTCACTATATATTTTACTTCTACATGATTTTTGCCTTTCTGGGTTTAAAAAAAATTGACAAGATGCTAGGCACAATTCAGAAGCAGCAAGAGGTTTCCTGTTGGGTTCATGAATCAGCTGCACAAATCAGTGAAAGCTTTTTTGTGAACATACACAAAAGCACGCTTGCTAAGAGGAATGCAAGGCTATTATAAAACAGAAAGGTTGACTAGTTTTTGGAAAGAGATAAGCCAGATCTACCGCTGAAAAACAAGTACACAAAATTCAGAAGAATTTTACAAAGTTAAAAAACTCAACACGGAATTCAAATTAGATATTCCTAATTGGCAGGGCAAAAACGGTTCTCGAAGAATTCATAATACTACTTTTGTTTCTGTGGCTGAAAAGGAAAGACTCCTTTTGGAAAGAAATAAAACATACATGAGGTAAGCCTACTTTTTAGGGAAAAGGAGTATACCAGAATCTAAAATTCTAACACACATCAGTCTTGACTTTCATCCTGAAAGTGACAAAATCAAAAAGTTTCAAACACACTGGTACTTCACATCATGACATGATTAAATTTTATTTTTTTTCACATAATTTATTTACTTTGAGTTAAACTAAGTTGACAAAAATCTCAAAACAGTAGTCTTAAAATGATGACTTTTCAGATAGGAATGTAACTCAACCCAAGCACATTCCACTGACTAGCTGTGAGGTTCCATCAAGAAAGGGACAGTATCTTGCTATCATTAATAAACTGTTACCACTGTACTAATATTACATAAAAAATCAGAAAAAAATAAAAAATAAATCCCCATTCTGTGCCAAAGAGTTTAGTCTGAAACCAGCTGTATTGATGATAAACACTCTGATAGTATCAGACAGCTTCTACACAAGTTAAAATAGGAGATTAGGGTCAATAGATGGGCATTGGCAGTAAAGTCACAAGCTCAGAAACAGAAATAACTCAAGGGTTCTATAACAAGACATCTTCTGAAGATCTTTGCATAATCACAGTTACCTCTCTAGCACAGAGTATCAAAGTCTGCAATAAGCTAGAAAGACCAAGTGAGAAAGTGGGACCCAAAGTGCACTGTAGTGTCAGAAAAAGGCAGAGAAGTCAAGACTATTATTTTCTACAGTCGGACAAAGCCCAACACATAAAAGGCTACAGAACTGAAACAATGAAAAGGTAGAAAAAATACTGGAGCAGTTAGAAAGGGAAAACCCTTAAGAAACACCAGACAAAGAAGTCTGCTGCACTTTGGGCTAGAAGCCAGTGCAGAGAAGTCACAGGCCCATTGAGTGGAATACAGAAATCCAGTCTGACAGATGGTTAACAAATTTAAATCAAATTTTGGTAGCAGCAAATATGCATGCTCCAAAATAAGAGTATAACATTAATAACCTAGGAGTTCAATATACAAAACTCATAGAGAAATAAAAAACATAAATTGATTAAATCAGACTCATGAATCTTAGCTTTAAACTAAAATGATAAAATGAAAAAAGGCCCAGATCTGTAGACTTTAATCACAGTTACTTGCAATGGTTATGATAGTACTTCTAGCATGGGAGCAGTAGTCTGAAGGCAGGGTCTTCAAGTTAGGAATACTGATATTAACTCCTAAACACTATTGGTGGTGTACTGTTGGAATATACCCCATAAACCAAATAGATGTTCTTAGAGACCATGTTAGTTTAGCTTCATTGTGCAGTCACAGAGTATTTATAAAAAATTTCAGAGAGTTTATGACAAATTTTGCTTCCTGAAGTTTACTAAAAAGAAGGCATTGCTAAAGTCATTTGTGACTAAAAGCAAGAAACAGACTCAGATCCATAGCACCTTACAATACTATCCATGTTTTAACTATACATTGAGAACACTGTTTTTCAAATTTTCCACCAATCACAATCAGTCTGGGCATCCTCACCTTCAACAAACCAAAGCTGCCACATCATTGCAAGACCGGGCCTCAATCCAATGCAGTTAACTAAAATTGCTACAGGAACTAAAAGAAAATAAAACTTGTGCGCTACAGCTGGGCAGTACCACAGTAAATGTTAAAACCCTTTAGCTTTTATTTCATAGATGTGCACCATGGATTTAACCCATAGGCATTTATGACTGATGCATCTGCATGAAGCTTTTCATGAACGTTGCAAGCTTCTGAACATCTTCTACAGTCACCGCATTATATAAAGAGGCACGGATTCCTCCCACAGACCTGAATTGAAAAAAGGAGAGAAAAAAAACCAGGAAAGTTTAGTATATTCTAAACCAGACAGCAGTTACAGTCACAGACATTTAAATGTATTCCTACTCTAAAAGGATAAAATTCACATTTATGTGTATGAGAAGCAGAATTTAATTCTTTAAGGCAGGCTTGCAATCTAGAGAAGCTTAGTATTTATTAGTTATTTACAGCTCCAAAGCTGTAGCCTTATGACATCAAAAACCTAATCCCATAAACACTACTGAACATGGGAAAGAACTCTTGCAACCAAGTAGACAAGCCACCTGAGAGGCTTTACACACTGATACAATCTGACCTCAAGAGACATCTTCTTTGGCATCTGTACAGAGACAGATTTGCAGAAGAGAGCAGAATTCAGGATAAAGCTCTCTGAAGCCCACCACTTCACCTAAGGAGTAGTTGAGCCACCAGCAATCTCTGATTACAATCTCTAGACTGCTATTCTGAAGTGATGCCAAACCAATATGAGGAACAGCTTACGTGTGAGAAAGTCAATGCACAATGCCTGATGCTGCACCACTGTAGCAACAGTTTATTCTGCTCAGGACAGAGATTTATCTGACTAATACTTACCGATGTCCTTTCAGAGATATCATGTTAAGTTCCACAGCCTTCTCAAGAAACTTCTTTTCCAGGGCTTCATCGCCCTTGATGCTGCCAATGCGGAAAGGGACATTCATTCTGCTTCGGTTCTTTCTTTCCACTGGACATCTAGAGAGGTTGCAGAATGTAATACTTAACCCACTTTGTGCTAAATTTATATTTTTAGCTATATGCAGTTTGAGAAATTGAATAATCAGATCTGTTTAGAACCAAAGTCGATCCTTCATAATTGAAATTGTCATTACTTTCTGTGAAAGAAAGCAATCTTCCTTTTTTAACCAAGTATAATGATAGAAGTGGAAGGCTTAGTAACCCTTCCTGATATACACAAAATTATGCCAGAGAAATGGACAACAGATTTGCATACAGACCAATTTAAAAAAAAAATAAAATAAAAAATAAAGAAAGAAAACAGTTACTTAGGACAGGTGAGATAATTACAGAGAATTCTGACTAAGTTTAAAGGAGTTTCTTCTCTTTATCTTCAGAGACTGACACTTCTCAGCTAGTCAAAAGTGCTACCAGAATTCCACTTGGCTAAAAAGAGCTGAATTCCACTTGGCTAAAAAGAACTAAAGGAAGTATAAGAACACAGCGTAAGAAAATTGTCATGGCCATCATTAGAAACTTCTGCTCATGATTTCAGTCCATCTTCTAAACTAGTGTTACTCAGAATCATGAAGTGGAAAAGAGGTATCGCTAGAACAAATTTGCATTACATACATGGTCACAACATTACATGAGATACATCACAACTCCTTAGTATCTTCAAATCCTATTTAATCATTAGTGGAAAACTCAAGGTATGTTCCTTTGTCCAGATGTATCCATGATGAAAAGAAAAAAGATCCATCAAAACATCTCCCTATGCAAATTTTCTCCTTCAGAAAAATAATGTTCAGAAAGGACTATGCTTCTAAGCACTCCCATATCTGAATTACTGCAGCCATGTTATAATTTTTAGAATATCCAGTTGCTATTAGGTAATCTGATGTAACTCAGTGCACAGGCACTGGAAAACAAACTGCAAATGGCACAGAGCACACTGTGGAAGAAAGACTCCATTTGCTAAATGGCTTGTCACATGGCTTACTCAGGGAAGCATGCCACAGATTAAGTGGCACGTTACAGCTGGGAAGGCAGCTTCAAATTAAGTCTTCCTTTTAGTTATAGATACAATTAAAAAATTCACAGTCTTAACTGTATTGCTTAGGAAGCTGCATACGGCTCAGTTAGTGAAGCTTGTTCTGCTTTCCCTACTGACTATTTACCATTCGATTTGCATTGCATTTCTCACTCACTGCCTTACAGACCAACTTGCCAGAAACAGATTTCTGTTTGTCACAAAATGTTTTTTTCCAGGCTTCATTTGCTTTCTGACGTTTATGAAAAACCCTCAGGATTTCCCTGGAGTAGGATCACAATCCTGATCATGGTAATGCTAAAGGCAAAGCTGTTCTCATTAACTAAATGGATAAGCAGAATGTATTAAATATTATGATGAAACGTTATCCCTGCCAATTATGATTGCAGACAGCTTTAATTTAAAATCCAAATTTAATTTGCCCTATCCTAACTTTGACTTGAAAGTTAATTAGGTTCCCACACTGTTGCTCTTATACTGAAGGTGAAAGAAAATATTTTGCAGTTTCACGGTCAATTACTATTTTAAGCTTGGCAAATACTAAAATTATTACAATATCAGCTTTTAACTATAGAGAGGTCCTGCGAGCTCAAAAACACCTTGCAACTCTATGTGAAAGTCAGAGGGTTAAATCTGCTTTGGAAAGACATAAAAAATAACTGAAGAAAATAAATTGTGCATAAAGTACATAACGAAAATGTATTCCATTTTGAGGTCTGATCTTCCTATTTTATATCAGAAAGTGTTTCAGAACTTAGCATAATTAGCTAATAAAAATGCTCTGCTTGGCAGAGAAAAAGCAGAGTCTTTGACTCCTGGAAGAGGTGGTAGGAAAAATACAATGCAAAGTGGTCTCTACGATTTCTTACAAGCAATTTACCCTGTTTCAGCTGTATTTCCCCAAGAGATTCAGTAAGCATACAAACCAGAATCTGTGTATGTGTTTTTTGTATACTCTTCTCCTAGATTCCTGTCTTCTTTAGTTTAGAATATGTTTTTAGTAGGCTTCACTACTGATCTATACAAGATAAGTTGAAATAACTTCCTACTGGAACGAGACTTATCCTTGGACAGTTACCAAGTGAATGGTTTGCACAAATATTGTCTATAGGAGTCCTTGAAAAAAGGTGACTTCAAAAATACACTGCAATTAAACTCCTGAAAGTTATGAATATTTGGTTATGTAGCAAATATTGAAGCCAAAGGGAAAAGCATAGCAACTTACGCATAAAATCCATTAGATTTGTCTATAATATCATAAATCATCCGTGATTTGATTAAACTATGTTTATCCATAGCTGCAGCTCCACCATTATTCTTTATCCATTCCAGTACCAATCCCATGATATAAATACTGCAAAAGGAAAGAACATTTTTCAGTGAAATTATTCAAACGGGAAAAGCTTAAGTCTTGGCTAATAGTTCATAAAATGTTTCAGCAACAAAATGTTATGTTTGATTTAATAGCACTCAATCTGAACAAATCAAAACCTAGACTATTTTACAAGATATGACAACTCTAAAAAGACAATATTTTCTGGACACAGATGAAGTATCCTGAAATTCAAATGCCACACAAATCTGTCAGACCCAGCTTAATCCTTTGTATCACAGAAGGTCATGTCCTGCAGGCTACCTGCAGCCCTGCAGGGCTCCCAACACATCCCCAGACATGCAGCATGGACTGCCAATTCACTGCCTACACAACTGCCTGTCAGGTCCTGCCTAGAAGGACTGTACACTTGCCCAGAAGAAGCCAGGTTTAGCAAAAAAGTTAATAGCATTCACCCTGTGCAGCTGCTCCAGCAAAAATACAGGAGTAAATCTGAAATACATGTACATTAATATGCCAGAAATTTAACCACATTTTCACAACTGTTAAAAATAAGAACTCTAATCCCATTGCTGTCTAAAAAGACCTTTTGCTCACATGAACAGTGATGTTTGCAAAACAAATAATGATGTATCACACTTAATTATTCGTTACCAGTCAAGTTCTGAGTAGAGATCTGGAAACCTACTGGCATCACATGGCTGGGGACCAAGAATTTCAATGCTAGTTACTTAGTGCAACATAAAAAAAATCCTTGAGGCCTTTTGCCTTTGTGCTTTTGCTACAAAACTCAGCTTGTTCAAGTTCAGACATTTCCCACGACTACAGCAATTTACATAAAAACCTGCTCACAAGTTTTTATGGCCTATTTCCAACAAGCTCGTTCTTATGAATCCCTTCATTATTGATTCCAAGGGAGTGCTCAGAGAACATTTCCCTACAAGTTTCCCTAACACATATCTAGCAGAAGGCTGTTTTAAATTTTTGCTACTTTTTATTTCTAAGGGGATGCCAGTACCAAATCTTTGAGCATTTCAGAAAGGCTGCAGGATAACCAAGGTTACAGACTGCCTTTTATAGGAAGTACCTTACAGCTCTGAGAGCACAATCTTGCCACATTTATGACAGCACTGTCAACTGCTCCAGTGGAAAGGACTTAAGTGAAGTATAGACTATACCCTTGCCAAATATACAGGGCCACATTCACCTCTTTCTCTCACTTCCTTGAGCAAAATTTTTTGGACAAGTGAACTCTTAGAGTCAGCCTTAGAGTCATTCACAAAAATCTGGACAGCTGAAACCTTTTATCCTTCTTTTATGTCAATCAAAATAATGTTTCTGGAACAATTTGAAATGCAAAATGCATTTCAGAGCCTGGAAATGAGATTTTTATAGCAAATTCATTGTTAATTTTAGCTAAACAGATTAGGGTCAAAGAGTCAACTATGTAGTGCCACGAGGTTGAAGCCATTAGCATCACCTTAATTTAATTTAACATCCCGCTGAAGTAGCTTTTGCAAATTCAGTTAATATTTCCTGCCTGTTTGCCAGCAAACCATTAGCAAGTAAGGAAAAGAGTAGAGAAAAAAGAACTAAGAAGCTTTGCCAGTTCCTTAAACTGGAACAGGCAGTTAGAGCCAAGCCAAACAGATGTGCATCCTGCCAACATTTCAGTCTGTTACATTCTGGTTTCTGGAGTGTACTCCAATGTGGGTTTATAGCATGAAGTGAAATCTGGCAAGACAGTGATGAGAGAGGAGAAAGACTGTTAGTTCAACTTTATTTTCAGTTCCCTTAAACTCCCACTACCCTGTTAAGGCTACTGACAGATACTGAGTTACAGCTAAACCAGCACTTTCTTTTCAGAAGTTCTTTGCAGTGGCTAAAACAAGGCTGCAGAATTTGATTTGCTGTGCTTTTCAAATCAGAGGAACAACACTGTGTTCAAGTGCTCAGATTAAGTAGAACTTCGGTTTTTCAAATGGAAATAGCTTTGTACTTGGAAAACATGAATGGCTGGATTTAAAACCTGGCATATTCAACTATACAGTGTCCAAAAACAGTATGTGTGACTTGGCTGTCAGGCAAATAATCAATCATGAAATAGAGGTTTCATCAAGCACTGGAAAAGAAAGATATACATACTGCCTATGTTACAAAGCTACATTGAGCGGACCAAAATCTAGAAACATTGTATAGTTAATTCTTAGCAGCAGCCCTAAGGATACTGGGTGTACCCAGCCAACAGGGCAGACAGGCTGCCAGTAAGAATACATCATTACAGCACTACATGCTGTACAGTATGCACACAACTTGGGGAAATGAGTTCTGCACTGTAAAATGTGGCATAAACAAATGTTCACAAGATTTACTGTTCTATTGATAGAGATAGCTACTCCTATGTCACTGCAACAGTACACTCTGCAGTGACAATCAGCAGACTCAGGGATACTTAAATTTGGTAAAATTTGAAGTGATACTAATTGTAAGTGATGGCATTAAGTTATAGAGTTTATATATAGGAATCACTGAACTTTACACCTATACAGTGCATTTAATACCTGCCGCAGATCACGAGGCAACCTAACTTTACAACTCCGTAACATACAAACAAGCTAGAGGAGCTGAGACTAAACATCAGCATAAAATCGCATTATCAAATTATCTGAATCAAAGGAAATCTTTATTTTCAAAGTAATTTTAAAAGCTTCTGTGAAAAAATTATACCTGAAATTAAGATTTCTTTTTTAATATAATAATTTCCGAGGACACTGGTATAAAAATTCTTCACATTAAGAATGGGCTCTATTGAGTCAACATCTAAACTACTGGCTCAACATGTAAACATTCTAGTAGAAAAGCAACATTTCGCTAGTTATCAGAAGCGAGGAGACAGCAATTTTAAACAAGCAAGCTGTAGTCTGTTCTGCTTCTTGCATAATGAAATCATCGGGTACATGGCAATTTTATGATTTTGATTGCTAGCAATGATTATAAAGCTAAATCAATTTTATCTTTGGATGCCAAATCAAACACTGAGATAGCAGTCAAAGAATTATGCAAAACTGTACCAGAGAATAAAGCAAAGCAACTACTAAAATGCCTTTTAAAAATCCTTTTACAGTTTCATTTCAAAACTGACAGTAGTAAAGGATGTAGCAAGAACAAGAAATATTTTAAAAGTTTAAAAGACTACATATTCTTGTAATATATTATTTAAAACTTTAATAACAACAACATTTACACCTTTCCAGTAAAGAAAGTCAGGGGCAATCTGGAGGTTCAAATCCTGAGAACAACCTCAGGAAGAAATTAAATCAAACTGTACTTAGTGATCAAGAAGCAAGTTTAAGTCCCAAAATACCTCCTTGCAATGAGAGAAGCATCACCACTGAATTGACTAGAACATGCTCATGTAAACAAGAACTGCATCCTCAAACTTCTACAGTGGAGTTATTCTTATGTAAATAATATGTACTCTGAAAAAGACTACATCCTTTAGGGCTGAGTCGTACTAGGCAACGCAAAGCCACATGGCTGGACACTTCCAACATCTTCACAGAATCACGTGAAACACTCCAACGCCTCTGACTTGAGGGCAAATACGCAACTTTGGAAGCTTTTCTAGTTAAGAGCAGCAGATGGCAGTGCAGCAGCTTTCTGAATAAACGATATCTCATAGCAGGGTGAGTTACCTGTAGCATGGTGGAGTGTTATACAAAGAGGTATTTGCTGCCTGTGTTTTGTAATCCAGCACAACAGGGCATTCCTTCAGTGCAAATCCCAGCAAGTCCTCACGTACTATTACAACCGTAACTCCAGCACAGCCAACATTCTTCTGAGCACCAGCGAAAATCACACCAAACTTTAAAAGAAAAAAGAAAAAAACATGGCACATGCATTCACTCGCAGATCTTGTAACTGAGTCATATCTCAGTATGGTTACAAAACAGGCATACTAGTCAGCTGAAAAGAACAGAGAATGTGTTGCAAATTACCAAGTTGTAGGTCAAAAGAAGTTAGGAGAAGTTCTGATTTCAAAGTGCACTTATAGCTACTCAGCTGAGGAAGATAATCACAACAAATTTCACAAGTTTGCTAAATGTTTATTTAATAGGTGCAAATAATTCTCAAGGCAGCCTGTTCCAATTTCTCACTACTCCAAGCAAATTTACTAAAAACAAATTCCTACACAGTTCACAGTATTTTCAACCCATCTGGTATTTCACAACAATCTTCATAAAATCCACCTGTTCAGAGGCAGATCAGGAAAGGCCAAACTGCATGCACTAACAATTACTCCTTTTTGCTACACAGAGGTGAGGCAGGTCAAATGTGCTACTTCACTAGTCAGTAACATTTCAACTCACAGCACAATTTACAAACATAGTGCTTACTTATGTTCTGCCTCTGTACTATCTGTGAAACAGACACCATAATTGTGAGGCAGAGGAAGCTTTAGCAGCTTAAAAAAGGTTACAATTTTTTCTTGTAAGAGGCAGGATTAAAAAAACTTATTCACAATACCCTGCTGTAGCCATACACTATCTACAGACTAAATATGATTTAGAAGATACTTATTTAAGCTGTTATTTTCTTTCAGTATGTATTTAATTCATCAGTGAAGATCACACAGAAGACAAATACTGTTGGGCAGCTATTAACATGAACAACTTCAACATAGTTAAGTATGTTTCTACAAAGAAAAGGAAAACAGACATTGAAATCTCAAACATGAAATTTCAGCACTTCTATCCATCATCAGATACTCAATTAACAAAACATTACTTCCTTAATTTCACTGCTCAGCATCTCTGGCCATCCAGACACTTCAAAGTATTTAATTATATGCTTTAAAGTTTAAAAATGCTCTGTGTGGTCACTGTGTCAAATCCTTTACCTTGGAAACATCCACAGGTTTAGACAGGAAGTTTGATGACATATCACAAACCAAGACTGCTCCTTTGACATCAGGTACAAAGTCAAACTCCACACCATGAACAGTTTCATTGGCACAATAATACACATAAGATGCATTTGGATTAAGATTCCAAGTGCTTGGGTCAGGAATGTCTGAGAGACAAAAAAGAAAACCAGAGGTCACTGGAGAGAGGTAATTTTCTTGGCATGCAATTTTACCTGAACATGAAACTTAAGTGCAAACCAAGAACAATTTTGCCATATAGACTATTAATCACATTTTCACCAGGAAGATAATGTATCTAGCAAAGCAAATACACCAGTGCATGCCCAAAATATTCTGGAGAGTCATCATTAAGTTTACAAAACCTTTTGATTTTCACCCCTTATTCCTCAAATGATCTTCAAGTTTTCAATTCCAGACTATGAACTACTGCCCTAGTGGTCCAAACCAGTATTTCAGAGGAATTGAGGCACTGGGTCCAAGAATCTTCCTGCTGCCTTTGGAACCATTTGAAACATCCAAACTCTCACTAGCAAAGTTCTCTAAAGCTGTGTTTCTGTGCAATCCCAGAAGCATTTCATAAGGTTACCTACCTTCCGCCCATTTTAAGCTTTGCAACTGATCTACAAAACTAAGATTTCCTCTGTCAACAGGCAATATACAGGCATGTCCTGACAGCACAGAACAGGTTTGGCATAGAACAAATAGTTGCTCTTCCTTTCTTTTCGCCTCCAGAACATGGTGGTGGAGGGGAGGGCGGGAGATGGAGGCTATTGCCTCCTTCATTATTTACTGCCTCTCCTCTTATCTACAGCTATAAAATGCTAAATACGCTCCTCCAGACTGGAAAATTGTATGTTCAATTCCTTCCTGTGCCTCAGAGGATAAAAACATATATTCCAAGTTAGTGCCCTAATCACCAGTCAATACACTAACTTATATGGGGTTATTCTTTTGTCATTCTTGTTGCCACTCTTTTTAGTTCAAATGTTGTAATTTGGATCAGAGTGAAGAAAAGTGAGCAAAACCAGCAGGAACTGAAACAAGATCTGGAGTAGTATTCCTGCTCCAAGTATTATTTATGGATATTCAAGGACACATTGGTGGGAAAGGTAAGTATTTAGGAATCCTTGAAAGCAGGTAACAGAATTCAGCTCTCCCATATCCTGAGTCAACAAGGTTAAAACCCCAGATCTGCTTCTAAATTTTAGAGCAATCTCATTACTGAGTGTAGAAGAAATTGAAATACCTCACAGTACCCTTGTGAACAGCTTAAGAACTTAGTTAAATATTAAAAAAACTGAGAGAGCCCAGACCATTCCCCTACTTAGACACTTGTTGCCACTTATTTTTTGTGATCTGCTAAGCCCCATTTCACAATTTTTTCTGGTGGAGACTGTTAAGCCATTTAACAGATCTAGCAGTGGTGAACAAGGAGAGATGTGGCAGACAATCTCTTGAGTGCTGGGCAGTCAACTCTGGTTAATATTTCACAGCCCAATAGCTATGTAGGATCCATTTTTAGAGCAAGACAAAAAGCTAAGCTTTCACATGGATGGAAGCAATCATCAACTTACTTGTATAGGCTGTTAGTTTGGGATGAACGATATTCACTTTGGCATACTTCTCTGCTTCTTTAGCTGCTTTGGCTGACCAGCCTCCAGTAACCACATAATCTGCCTGTCTTCCCTCCTTTAAACCAATAAGGTTAAGTGGGACTGCACTGAACTGAGCAGATCCACCTCCTTGAAGGAAAAGAACTTTGTAGTTGTCTGGTATATTTCTGCATAAAAGAAATAACCATTTATATTATTCCCAGATGACACAGGATGCATACTCCTTGATATTATGAGTTTAACAGTGACTGAGAAAGAAGGCTGTCATTTTAGAAGACTCTTTGCCACAAGCTTAGATCCTGTCACATTAACTGACCTCAGCACTGGTCTTGAAAAACAATTTAAATATTTAAAAATAAATGTTATAAATTTAGTGATAAAAATTTGCTGAAAAGAAGCTTTCCCTCCCCAATCCTGGCACTGCATTAAACAAACTCACTCCTGAGCAGCTATACACACAAACTTGAGAGATATTCCATCACAATTAATGCTGGCTTTTGATTTTATCTATTGCTAGCTTCATGGCTTTTCTGTCAGGCTAAGTTCATCACACTAAAGTGCTTACAGCAGCATTCATCTTTGAGACCCTTCAGTTTGAAAGTGCAACAGTACAGTAAACTATAGATGCAGAACAAGTGCAATAAAGAGTTGCTCATATAGTCACAAAAATTACTCACTTGAATTATTCATTAAAGTCCCTTTGTCAATGATTCTGGCTGTGACTGAGGGTCAAGCATTTGTGTTGAAGGACCGACATTATTAACTACTATGAGAACAGTAATTGTAATCCATTGTATATTTATTTCAAATTTTAAATAATGTGCCATTCTACAAATCAGAAAAGGGCTCTTGATCAGTGATTCCAACACAGATCCACAGAGCTTAAGTTAATAAAATTGGACTAATGAGCAATGAGCAGATCATACCATTAAAGATTACACCATCAAAGAACTGATTTTCATTGTTTGCACTTATTTAAGTTTATGTCCTTCATGAATTCTATGAACGTGACAAAAATCAGAATTTCAAAACAAACTCAGCTAGACATATAAAAAACATCTTAACCTAATAAGAACTCCTTGTCACATTCAAAAATATAAGCATCAAACAGAAGATCAGTGTCCTCCCCAAGGTTATTACTCTACCATACACAGCATCTACGTATGAAAAACACCACTAAATAGGTGATTTCAAGGAAAGATCTCCACGTTAGACATTACTGATGAAACTAGCAAAAGCATAAAATAAAAATAAGCAAAAAGTAATTCACTTACAGCAATTCACGCATGAGATTTTCAGTTTTATTTAAAATTTTTGTGAAATCTGAGGAACGATGGCTCATTTCTTTGGTGGAATAGAGAGAAGAAATAGCATTAAACAAGATGGTAATACATGAGTTTGATTTTAAAATTGTGTTAAGCTTTAAACCTTTGACACTACAGACCCAAAATGCCTGAAGGTTGTCATTCCCAGTTCCCACTCCTCTGTAGGAACACAAATACTCCTAAATGCCCACAGAGGACTTATACCTGCACACTTGTCCAGACACAGGCAGATCCTGTTCATTGACATTTGGCACCCACATGACCTTACTATCCCCAGGAGCAACCACATTTGCTGGTAAAAAAAATACTCTCTAAAAAAGTTTAATTTTTCCTCATGCTAAGAATCTTCTCTGCTGCTAATGCTGTAACAAGTATATAATAAAGTACAGGAGTTTGTTTTGTTCTCTTATCTTTAGCAACACTTCTTCACACAGTAATGCTAATTAAACATTACGGACACTTACACAGTAATTCCTTTTAAACCCATAGGCTGTCTTCCATGTGCAAGTGTACAATTTAAACATTAATCTAAATTGTGCAGAGACAGCTGCACATTCTACTTTTAGCAACTAAACGGTTTCACAGGTCATAAAGTGCTCACCATCTTGATGCACAATCTTTTGTGCAACTGGGACTGAAACGCCAGTCAGCTACCCAATATGACAAATCCTCCTTATGGCAAGACATCACTGCCTTCCTAATGGGAAGGATGTTATATATCTATATGGTATCTATCCAGACATACAGGTATTAGAAATGGAATGAAAATAAAAAGATCAGATAGTCTTGTTAAACAATTCAGTTAAACAGCAAAATAATGAAAAATGTAGAATTTTTTAGGTCTTACCAAGAACACTTATACCAAGTCCTTTGTAGTCCACCAATTCTTTCTGTGCTTCTAATAATACCTAACAAAAGAAAAAAATCCAGAAACAAATGAAGGGAATTTTCATCTGGATTCTCTGATGCATCATGCCTATGCCAGTTGCTCCATATTGCAATAACCTGACTCTTGTCAAGCGAGATTAAAAGAAGTATAGTCACCAACACAATTTTGTTGTACCTAGAAGCTTAAGGCTTTTCGTAAGATAGCAAACTTAAATCACATGTTTGTTGTGGAGACCATGTTTTAAGTTATTATTTCAAATGCTACATTTCCAGATTTCAGAAAAATTTCTAGGAGTTGAACAGAACTCCTAACCTTTACAGAACATCTAATGTTAGCATACATACACTTTCTAAACAAGCATCCTAAATACCCACTCTCACCACTCCACCCTGTGCCCTTTCACTTCATTTGTGCGAATAGGACAACCAAAGTACTGAAGAAAACATAAGGAAAAAGATCATCTTGGGGAATTGGATATCTTAAACTGAGCCAACAGGACAATGACTGGTTTCACAGAATGAAGTTCTACACTTTCTGAAGATGAGCCTTTTTCTTATTGTTAACAAAGAAATTAAGTAAAATTTTGAGACGACCAAAAACACCAGGTCACTAAAAGCCCTAGTCAAGTAGTGCTTCAGCCGCCTACTTTTTTCCGCCTTCTCCCATAGCTCTCGAGTATCAACAAAGTAGAATGAGATTCTAACCACTGGATCTGCAACTTCTGATTTCAGTAAATTCTTGTCTGAGAGCCAGAACACTCTTGGCTGCTCCTAAAGGAAGCAGAAGAGGGAGCTCCAGCAGAATAGCCACTAAAACAAATGCTGCATGCAGGCACCCCAGGATCTGACAAGAAACTACACACTCTGGGCAATTTCAGGAATGAGAAAACTACCTTGCTGACAGAGTATTTGCATGGCCTGTCAACTGTAACAGCTGACCACCAAAAGGTCAACTAAAACATTGTGAAGTTTTAACCACCCCATTTTACAAGCAAATTTCTCAATGCCAGAGAAGGAGGGAAAAAAGTGAAGAGGAACAAACAGACTAATTATTAGAGTAGTTTTTGCTAAACTGCTTGATAAAAGCAAGTTCTGTTAGTAAGAGTCTTCATCTGAAAATCTGCATGCGCCTGACAACAGACGTCTACGACACCCCTAATAATCTATGAATTGCTCCATCTTCTTGTTTCACCGAGTCTGAGTGCTTTACAGTGCTTTATAGTCTGAGTGCATCAGCCCACAATCAAGAGAAACAATCGAGGTGATACAGTAGTCCGCACAAGAGCACTGCATTTTCAAGACGGGAAAACAGATTAATAATGAGTTCAGCTATGCTCGCCTGCACTCCTCACACCTTAAATCCAGTTTTCAGCTGTCTCTGTCAGAAAGCTTGGTACTGATGCAGACCCTGTGAGAGACCCTTTGGAATCAAGGGCTCAACACAGAAAAACAGGTTTCTTTGCAAACTTATCTACAAAGGACCTTTCCTCAAGAAAACAGATGGGAGGGCAAAGAAACTCAAACAAAAACAAACAAGAAATCTGCTCTCCAGCAAATCCGTTTACCTAAAGAAATGTTTAAAAGAAGTAACACAAAATAACGAAGAGTACTATGAAGAGGACTACGAGAAAAAGATTTGCACAGTTATTTGCACCTTTAAACTGAAAGTCAGGTTCGTACAGTTTGGCAGAAACCACCCCCTCTCCATATGGAACTGTATAATGCATGGCTGCTGATGCAACTTTCCAGAGGGTTGAGTGTACACCACACTTTCTTTAACTTCTTTAAAAAAGACCTGTCAGGGAATTATCATGCTGTCTATCAGCTCACAAATCTCATACTCCACGCAGCTATCCTTGGGCACTTAGGTCCTACTTCCCATCCCAAAATTAATGATATAACTGTTGATGCCATCTCATCGAACAGAGGGGGAAAAAAAACCAAAAACGAACCCAGAGAGTAATCCAAGAACAACAGTCGAGCTCGCTTCCAAAAATCCGAGTTCAGCAGGGCAGTTCGTTGGGCGGGGAAGGGGAGAAGACACGAGATTTCGGCGCTGTGCGGGTAAACTCCTTTAATTACTATTTACTAGAGCTTCCCCAGCCCTCGCTTTGCAGCCGCAAGCCCGCGGGGAGCCGAGGGGACGCGGACACCCAGCCCCGCCGTGCCCCAGCCCGGCCCCTACTCACCGAGCGCGGCAGTTTCGCCGGCCCGGCGCCGAAGTTCGCCACCTGCCGCCCGCCCTCCATCGTCGCGGTGCTGGCGCTGGTGCTGGTGCCGGTCCTGGTGCTGGTGCTGGTCCTGGTGCTGGGGCTGCTGGAACTGCTGCTGCTGGAGCTACTACGGCTGCTACCGCCGCCGCCGCCGCTATAAACCCGCGGCCACCGGGGCCCGGCACTTTCCAGCCCGGTCCCGGGCGCCCATTGGCAGCGCGGCTGCGGGGAGGCGGTGTGAGGGGAGGTGGAATGAGGGGAGGCGGCATGACGGGAGGCGGTGTGAGGGGAGGTGGAATGAGGGGAGGCGGCATGACGGGAGGCGGTGTGAGGGGAGGTGGCATGAGGGGAGGCGGTGTGAGGGCGGTGTGAGGGGCGGGCGGCGCGTCGGGTGCTCCGGGGGACCCCAGCGCCGGCCGCCCCGCACCCTCCCGCCTTGCGGCTGGGGAAGCGCAGCGAGCCCTGGTGGGTGCAGCGCACAAGCAGCCGCCCGTGGGTGGGCGTGCGATCAGACAGAAAGATACACACGCACACACACACACATAAACACACACACACATAAACACACACACACGGAGAACGCGTGTCCTACTGTGAATTCGTGTCTGTGCTTTCCTCCACGCGGGTGCTGCAGCAGAGCTGGGACGTTTATTCCAAAAGCAGTCTGCGTGAATGCATGAGGAATTAAAAGTAGCGACCCACAGTTGCAGTGAATTTTAGGACATATTTCATTTGAAATGCCGAGAGGCAACAGGCAGAAACTGATGCACAGGAAGTTTCATCTGAATATGAGAACGAACTGTGCAAGTGGTCAGGCACTAGAACAGGTTGCCCGCAGAGGTTGTGGAGTCTCCCTCACTGCAGACACTTAAGAACAAACCATCGAGGTGCAATCCTGTGCCACGCATTCTAGTACATTCCTGAAAAAGCTGCGAAGTTCGATGAGATCACCTGCTGCATCCAGCCTAACCATTTCTGTGATTCTGTAACTTGTCTTGAAAGAGGTGGGTTTACAGTACCCAGATGATCTCATATTTTGTGTGAAATACTTGTAGAGGTGGAGGTTCCCTGCCTTCTCTAAGCCAAGAAAGGCCTGTGTGTTGTGCACTGTTTACCCAAAAAGTCTGTTGCAGGCAAATTGCTATTTGAATTTCATCATAAGGGAACAAAAACAGGAGAGCTGTGAAACTTGATCCGGCAAGTGATGATCATAATGGATTGCACAGCTTGGGCTTGCCTTGAGGTCTGCCAAATCCTAGGCTAATATCCCTGAATACTAAAGCATTCTTTCCACAGATACCTTGGTTCATTGAAAATACAGAGGTAGTACAATTAAAGTAACTGAGGGAAAGACTTCAGCTTGTTCAATTTTTTCTGATTGTTTTAGGGAGAGACATTCTGCTCAAGTCAGTTTTCAGAAGTTACTTTAAAGGCAGTAGCAGTGAATCAATTTTGACAAAACAAGCCATGAAGTATTACTGAAAACAGATGGGCATCACAGAGTCCTGTAATTTCCAAGTATCTTGGACAAGATTCAGAATTCTCTTATGTAGTTGTATAAAGCAGAGTTCTTGAACACATTTGACTGCACAGTGTTTCCTGTAATGTTGGCCCTACATTAGTCTCATGGGTATTCACCAAGCTTATCATCATTAATCATCTGTAAAGAAATCTGCATTTTTTTTCAGAAATGAATGCATCAATGTCCATTCTTCTGTGAATACAGAGATTTCTATAAAATACCATTTTTCATTACCAATTATTTCAATGAAGAAATACCAACTACTTGAATTTGTTCCTTTTCCTATGAAGCCAGGTGATACCTGGAACCATAAAAAGAATTTACAGACTACAGACTGATCTGGTATTTAGTTAAAAGATTTTCATCTTATAGAAGTTATTTTGTTTAAAAAATTTTAAACAGAGACAGTGGTGTTAGAACAAAGATAACTTTTATTTCAATAATAGCAATAACTTTTAAAAAACCTACCAAACTTGCTTTCAGACACCAGAAACCTCATCAGCTCTTAAGAGATAATAGCAAACTTCACAGACATCACAGGCTGGATATATTATCTTCAAAACACGAAGATATTTTTGAAGTATGTCTCATGCCACAACACCCAGAACAACTACATTATTTCTAGTTATTAAAATGTTATAATTAAATAGAAATCTCTACTGAAATGCTTAGTGACAACATTGATATGACTAAAATTTAGTTATTTTTACTAGTGCCTCAGATACAGGCTCCTCATATGGGCTTTTCCCAGCATTAAATCCAAACCACCTATGTAGGCCCAGAGAGGCAACTTTAAACTCCAGTCTACTGGGGAAATGGTATCCTAGGTAGAAATGGTTAGTGGAAGCTGTCAGAAATAGTGTAGGTTGGGGATTTCAGGTCATGAAGCCTGGCCACTACTATTGAAAGTGCTTCAACATCGGAGCAGAATCAGTCTTGAATACTAATTGTGTGGCACAAACCACAATGCAAATTAAAACACTGGAGTTAAAAATGTAATTCAAACACTGGCACAAAGAGCTAGAACACAAAAATAGAAACTAGGCAAGCTGATGCTAGTATCAGCTCAGAGCACTGGGTGTAAATACCAGGTTTTGGAGCTTTCAGTTCACAGAAGTCCCATTCTGACCAGAAGGGTCAAAAATAGCAGTTCCCATGAGAGCAGAGGACAACTATGCTGGAAGCCTTGTCACACAGAAGCTTTAGAAAATCCTCTACATACTGTGCATTGATGGAGGAGTATATAAAATTGGTAAGATGTATAAACTTGAAATTTTTTCTGTGGGCAAGGGATTGTTATGCTTTTGCAAATGGAAAGAATAGTATAGGTCACATTATAGTTTCATTTCTGTTGGATAGAAACTTCTTCTATTTTAATATTTTGCTAGCAACAATTATGATTTAATGTTTTAATTACATCAAAAACCATGAATTCCATCATGAATTTCCATATGATTGTTATCATACCAATAATCACCCAATATAAGCTCTCAAAACCATGATTTCCAGGAATCCTTCGGACTTCTACCATTTGACAGAGAATTTGACCCTTCAAGTGCCACAAATCAATCCCTTCAGATAAACATGGATTTGCATAATTAATACAAAAGCAAGAGAGCTGTATTTACTATGATGCATAACTGGAAAAACAAGACAGATTTTAAAAAAACCTCAGAAAAAGTGTAAATAAAGTTTCAGAGTTTTCAGTGAACTTTTATTAGGCTCACCGTGACTTCATGTTATGCTGGACAGCAAAACCTTGATTGACTACTGCTGGAAAGGGATCAGCTCACTCAAGGAGAGCAAGTGTACACGAGTTCTCTGTCTGGTACCACGGCTGACAAACTGACGTCATTATTAAAAGACAAACAATGATGACTACACAGCAACCTGGCAAGCGTTTCAGGAGGCAGCTGGGATGTCTGGTCCAGCAAACTAGTGAGATGAGCAAATTTTGGTGAAACCTTACAAATCAGTGGTTCAAACAAGGGTTTGGGATTATTTTTTTGGAGATTGGAGGTCTGAACTGTGAAGAGTAGCTCTTGGGAAGACTAAGTGAAAAAATGATGAGTTTTATGAGTAAACAGCAACATTCTCTAGCAAATAGGTGGCCTATTGATTTCACGCTTTTATGTCAAACAAGAACACAGACAATTATGTAAAACATTAACTAACAGCAAGAAGATGAAACAGCTTATATTCAGACTCAGGGTAGAAAATGGTTTCATAATTTAAAATAAAGATATTTTTACTTTTTATTAAAATACTTTACTGTCAAATATATATAGAAAATACATTTCTATGTGTAAAAGATTTTTTGTAAATGTTTTTAAATCATTAGAAAAAAACTTGAAACTTGATATATTCATGATAGCCTTAAAAATACTTCTCTCCCCTATTGACTTCAATCCATTGTTCTGCCAACTTCAAATACAACTATATAGAAAGTATGCACTAGTTTCTTACAGTAAGAGTGCAACACCACAGCACCAGTGACATGAAGAATCCTTCATGTTTCTAACAGAAAAAAGAAGTATTAATTCACTGAAAAAAGTATGCCCTTTTAAGTTGCAAACTGCCTCATCAATTTTGCTTTAAAGGATGATTTTTTACATAATTCATACTCTAAAAGGCAATATTGAAAAGCAAGTATTTAACATGAAAGGTATTTAATATCACCTGCTTATAGGCATGCAACACATAAACTGTTTTAAGTTCTTCATGGTATTTTTAGGGCCAAGTAGCACATTCCTAACTCCTAACCTCACAAATAAAACACTTCTGAATTTATAATTTTATCCAGCATTTCTCAGAGATTAGCTTTCAAATTTTATATTTTAAAAAAGGGAATAGGTAGCATTTTAATGCTGAATATACAGGTTGCACATAACTGTTCAGTCAAGCCAAAATCACAAGCAAAGAATCACTGAAGAGTTAGACAAACAGTTGGGAAAATATGTAAAAAATAACACAGATGAATATATTACTTTCTAATATTCTGAAGTGACAAAGTCTGTACAAATAACTTACTTTCATTGTGCAATTACTTGTGCAATATTGCAATAGCTAAGGTAATCTTGTGCTATTTGCTCTGTAGAAAAATTCCATTTGAGGATTCATGAGTTTTTTCATAACTGTAAAGCAACTGGAGTCAGGAATTTGTACAGATCTTACGTGTTCCAGAACTCACATAACAGATGACCGAGTGAAAAATACTTACAGGGTGTTTTTCCCCCCAGTTCAGCCTAAATCATCCTGCCTAGTTCCCCTACGTGGTAATTATTTTCTAGTTCAGAAGCTGCAAATCAGCTGACTGTGCACAAGGTCAGGAAGGAGAAGCTGGGGGTAAATCCCAGGAGTTTTAAACCAGTAATTCTCTTAGTTTTCTGTTCTCACATTTCTCTGGGTCCTGAAAGCAATCTGAGTTACACTAGACATCCTCCAGAGATTTCTTCCAACATGTGTTATTCTATGATCTGCAGTCATAGCAATGATGACAGTTGTATTTAAAGATTTCTTACAGAGATGTTTCTAGGCTCATTTTTGACTCTGAAACTTCCACTACTATTGGGAATGTCATACCCACACACTTGTTATGAACGAATTGACATTTGCCCCAAAACCATTTATGCATTCCCACTGGAACACACTGAAAATAAATACAAGAAAAAAATTGTACTCAAATTGATTTTATTATTAAGATCTGTGATAATGAAATCTATATGACAAGAGTCCTTTGTAGTACAAACTGATGGGTACCATTTTAGGTGGATCACATCTTTTCAAAACTAAAAATCTAGTGACATGGAACACAAACATGAAACAGGAATACTGAGCAGCATGCAATGCTTTAAAAAGTCAAGTCTATAAAAGTTTACAAAAAAGTCACCAACTATACTGAGACATCCAAAGCCTATTATTAATCTTGCAAGTGTAAAGAACAGTTCAAACATTTTAGAACCATTTCAAATGCTGGTAATGCTTTGTATACTTTCTTGTATTTCAGAGCCAGATCCTACAGTGTCACTTCCAGAGCTAACATTTACTGCCTGCAGTCCACTTTTGTCTCCTCTCACTCCGGTACTTGGAGCTGCTGTTTCAATTGCTACAGGGATGTATTTCTTAGAGGAAGAATTTTTGCTTTTTTCACTAGAAGTACCACTGGATATTCTGCTATCATCACTTTTGATTTGTACACTGGAATCAGCAAATGAATGCAGACTGGTAGCCAACTGCCTTGCTGAGTGATGTCCTTTTGCTTGTTCATTTTGTTTGACCCTCCTCTCAGATAATACTGGAGTACTACTTCGAGGTTTCTCCTCCTTATTTTGGCTAATTGTTTGAGCTTCATTTTCCTTCCATGAACCTGGCTGGTACTGCTGTCCAGCAGCCTGAAGTTCTTGTATTTCTTTAAGTGTTAGAAAGGCATTATTCACAACCATCTGGGATTGAAACGTGCCAGGAAGAGCAAGTTGGATGTCCCCAGCTCTGTTCTGAAACAAAAGACTCAATGAAGACTGATGCAACTAGACAAAAAAAAGCCAATATTGCAACTTCTGTATACACTAGAGTATGCAGAGCAAAATACAGTCTTTACATAACATAGTTAAGATGCAGAGGTAATAGCAATTGCATCTTTCACAACAAGTTTCTGAAGATTGCTAGGGTGATTATGACATAGAGAAAGCACATTACAGTTTCACATCTAGCTTGAAATTTATACTACAGAGATGTGTCACACAAAAGCAGCCAAAACTTAATCACATCTATCACTCCAAAATACCTGCAATTCTTTATGTTTACTAGCAGTTCACAGAAGTGTAGTCCCAACACTCTATAGAACAATATCTAGCTGCTGCAAGAATCCAAACTAATGACCAATATTAAGAGATGAATGTCTCCAAACTGCAAAACTGAAAATTCCCTCCATACTGTTAAAAAACCCCCAACTTTTAAACATCATGCTTAAAGAGTTCATATGTTCTTGAGGAAATTAGAACAGTTAGAGGTGAAGACATTGCATATAAGAAACACACTGGAATGCAGAGTGATTCTTGGTATGACAGTTTTATTCAACGTGGACACAGCTACAGGCTGCCAGTATCAACATTTTTAATAGCCTTAAAAAAAACCCTGGTTGTTTTTTTTTCTTTGTCACAGGAACTTTAATATCTCCTTTGAAAAATCCAAAAGGTTTACTATTAATTGACAGAGTAGAACCTAAAACCTTATGCAATATTTACAAATACATCAAATTTGTAGTTGCCTGAAATTCCTATCATGGCCACACAGAAATATATAAGGACTGGACATATACACAGCAACTACTTGGAAGATAATTTGTGATTTTCAGCAAGTACATTGTACTAGCCTCTCCTAGGTCTCTTAAAAACACTTTACTTCATTATTAAATGTTTCTAAAACACCTGGTCATGGTATTTTCCAATTTTAATGGATGCATACCACTTTTGGAACTTCCTATTTCAGACTAGGAAACAACACAATTACCACACAAGTTTATTACAAAATACTAGAGTTTGTGTTCCAAATGGTAAACACCTTAAAAGCTTACATGAATCATTGAATTATTATGATCTGTATAAATGCAGCTATAGCAAAAGGTTGCAGTAGTAACTTCATGAATCGGAGGGGGATAACAGCTGAAAAATATATTAAAGATTATGAAGTAGAATTGCTTCTAACATTCCCTCTAGAGACTTACTTTGCTATTCTGGGTATGTTCCTGTCTTTCTTCTTCAAAAGACTTCTCCTTTACCACGTTCAAAGGGTTACTGAGAGTAGAATTCATTTGTGGATTCCCCAAAATACCAAAATCTGATTGGTCTATCCCAGCTAATACAGCAAGTTGTCCAAGTCTGTAAAATAAAGGTTTAATAAAAAATGACACAAACAATTCTTACTCTTTGAAAGACCTAAACATTCAAAATCAGAAGATGCAGAATCTGTTTAAAGTTTGAAGGTAGTTTTCTATTACTTTATGAGAAGCTCGAAATATCTTAACCAAGATGAAAACAAGTAACTAAAGGTATTTTCTTGTTTTTGCATGAATTAGCCTGCAGGCTCAAAACAAGAGTTACAAGGCTCAGAATGAAGTTCTCCGAGTTCACACTGAACTCAGAGCACCATGCTGGCAAGCAGATTCTGTGTTAGGCAGAACAAAGGTTAAAACTCTGTCATTCAAGCACAAATTGGTGCACATCTCCAAACGGTATAATCTCTAACATGTCAATGACATGCTTCTCAGATACAATGATGTTGTGTCACCTGGCAGCTTGGAAGCTGGCCAAACCAACCACATGTGTGTTTTAATCCTCAGTAAGAAGTGAGAAGTTGTAGTCATTAATTGATAGCATAGCATATGATATACAGAAGCTTACTGAGAAGAGCACTTTTCATGAGTGGGATTCTGTAACTTCAGAGCAGCTCCCTATTACCGTGAAAAGACATAGGACCCATATCAAGAAATTTTTTTCATGTAATGAAAATGCATTTTTCCTTTCCTGAGAAGTTCGGAATTGCTGTAGTAATGGCAACTCTACAAATTGATTGTTGCAAAATTAGAACACAGCCTCAGGGTGCACTTTACAGGAAGTTAGAATCAATGAATCATGGAATCATTAAGGTTGAAAAAGACCTCTCAAGATCATCAAGTCCCACCATTAATCTAACACTCCTAGATTTACCACTAAATCATATCCCCTGAGCACCACACCCAGATGTTTTCTGGACGCTTCCAGGGATGGTGATTTCACCACATCCCTGGGCAGCCTGTTCCAATGTCTGACCATACTTTCAGTGAAGAAGTTTTATCTCATATCCAATCTAAACCTCACCTGGCACAACTTGAGACCATTGTCACTTAGGTACTGAGTTACATCATTACAATTTGGAAGTGGGAGATAGGGAGGGAAAATAAAATCTTCAGTGATCATCTCGGAGTATGTGGAGTAGACTACAACACATATTCACATCATTACCTCCTTGTGGATGAGACTGCCATGCCTGGTCATGTAAGCTTTACAAATCAGGTTTAAGCTGAAATTCTTTGAAAAATTGGAAGGATGAACCATCCTCTGACCAACTGCAGGTACAGTGGTAAGACAAACTTTAATCAATACTCTTGAAAATAATTCCAATAATAATTAATCCAGACTTCAAATACAAAGGCTGGAGATTCATCCATCAAGATTTCCATACGTCAGTCAGTGAATGGGGAGCACAAGGTAACAGGACAGTTTCTGAAGGCAATTCACCTGCATTTTGAGCCTTTCATATTGTGGGAATGCTAAGAGCCACAGGTGATTCATTAAAGACTTGGAAATATGCTTTAATAGAAGCTTTCTACTCTTTTGAATAGGCTTCTTGAAAGTCTTTCCCAAAGACAGATAAATTAATTCAGCTGAACAGCGCTTATGTTTTTGCCACTAGGAAAACATTAAACAATAGGTCCTTGGCTAATTTATTTTCCTTTGCTCTTTGAGAGGACAGACCTAGAAATCTAGGGGGGTAGAAGGCAGCATACTTCATTGTGGTGGTAACTTTGGAAAGATCTCAGGAAAAACAGCAAGACTTAAGTAAAGTGACAACCTACCCAGCATCTTTAAGGAGGTCTAAAAAAGCATGAAACTTTTGGAAAGAGTTCTCAATGCTGCCTAGAACACCTTCATCTTCCAAAATCATGCTGGTTACTGACTGTGCATGAAGAACCTCGGATAGGGAGATATTTAGATTCTTTAGTCTTGCATTTTCAATCTCCAGCTATGTGGGGGGAAGAAAAAAAAGAAATTTCTTTCATTTTCAGTTTAAAAGACCCCAAAATATCAAACCTCACCTTTGTGTGCCTAAACAGCAGCATCATGAAGAGAAATAGCTGAAATAACTGATGTAACAGATGCAGAGTTTGCTGGACCACACATTTTCAGGGCACTGTTACACTGAGCTCTGTGCAGGTCTGCTTAGCCACAGCTGCAGTTCTATGCTACCATAGATATTCCCACAGGCAATAACCTGAACAGCTGAACCGCTGGCTCAGCACAGCCTTCAGTACATACAGGATGTTACAGAGCAAGTACACGCAAAAAAATTTAGCTTTCATATCATTTTACTTTGCATGTATTATAAGACATGTAAAATACATTTTTTGGTATTAACAACTAAAAAAACCTTAATGAAGGCCAATGTTCTCCTTATATTCACCCCTCTGTATCAGGGGAAATGCATACTACTATTATCTCTCCCCTGCACTGTGCATCCCAAAACTGAGTTTAGGAAGATTCCATTTTTCTCCACATTGACCATTAAGCAAATTGATGATGAAACTGAAAATTGCATGATAACTGCAGAATTATCCCACCTCCTGGGACAAGGTGCTAAGTCAAACCAGCCTAGCCTTTACAGATAAAGATTTCTTGCAGAGGGTGTTTAGCCTAAAAAGCATTTAAGTATCTAAACAGAGCCCACTCATGCACATCACATTACAGAAAGATGGGCATGGTCACACAAGAGAATTACAGTGAACTTTGGAAAGTGCAGAGTCCTTTGTGCATATCTGCTCCCTGTACTGTGGGGTACCACTTTTTGCTCCTATTTCAAAGGGTATCATCACCACTTTCATTCCCCTTCAAATCACATGTTATGGACCAAATCCATTTGTTTACATGACCTTACACTCAAATATATTACAAGAAATTCTGCTTATTAATGCAAAATAATATTTTTAGGTCAGCAGCAGCAGCAGACAGAGGGGAAAAAGACCTCACAGTTTAACTGTGGCACGTTGTTCAGTTGTTCAGTTTTGTCAAAGCTAAACTGCTCTTCACAACAATTAACATGCAGAAAACCACCCAAAATGGTTATTGCCTGTGGAAACAAAACTTAAAAATCAAAGATACAGAATAAACTAAATTGAACAACAGTTGCGACAAACAGCTTTTCAGCACAAGTCATAATAAGTGAGTTGGGAGAGAAAGAACTATCCATATGTAAGTCCTGCAAACATTTAACCACTTTCTTAAACACGTATCAGGATTCCCCAGATTGTAAGTATTTCAGAAAATGAGTAAAACACATTGAAAGAGTAGCTTGAGCTAGAGTTCAAGGCCCTGGAACAGGATCAGTAGAACAAACACATGTTACTAAACACAGATTTCATCATTGCCCTTAGACTAGTAAATGGTCCAAGTAACTTTGAACTGAAACTCTGGAAACTACCTCATTAGTGGTCACTGATAATTATTCCTAATTAAGCAAATGGATCCTTTGAGCAGTGCCTCCTTTGAAAGTAAAGACCATTAACAGTTAAGTATGTTTACCTCTAGTAGCCGTTCCTCAGCCTTTATTCTAGCTTTTTGTTCATCCTTTAGTTTTTCCATGCAGTCTTCCAGCTCCAACTACCAAAACAGATAAACTATCAGGAAATTTATCTCAAAATGTCAGATTAACATGCAATAAACTTCCCCTTCACCTTATCAAACATAATTTTTAACTAAATATGTCTGCATCATCAAAAGCTCAGATTGGGCTCTAATAAGAATCCTTTTGCAGCCATATCTAGATTTTCCAACTATACTCTCTAACCAAGATTTTATACCTTCTTACAGCACAAAGAATACAACATTCTGAAGTGTAAGAACTGTACTCTTTCTAATTGGTTTCACTTAGTTCTTCGGTAGGAAGTTTTTCACAATTCCAAGTTTAGTGTTGAATTAATAAGAATAAAACCAAACCCAAAACATCTAATAAATATATTCTTGTCTTATTCAAGACATGCCCAAACTTGTATTTTAACTAATAGTTCTAAGTAGTAAATCTCATTTTCAGTAAGAGTAGTCAGGTTTTGCAATACCACATTTTCTTCTATCCTAGCAGAGCATTATCATCTTTAATTACAGCATCTGAACTGAAAAAATGAGTAAGAAATTTTTTTCTTGCACACTTTAACAATCTTCTGGTTCAAAAGGTGAAAGCTGTTGAAATTATCAAGCTATTCTGACTATATGAATTAACAGCATACAGAACTTCCTTTCTCTATTCACTTTGTATACAGGCACATATATGTAAAACAACGCTGCTTTTTGTACACACCGTATCAACCAGTTCTAAAGAGAACCAAAGATTCAAATAGTACTGAAATAATTTGTTTTCTATCAAAAGCTTATTTAAGAGCATACCACTGCACTTCATACAAGCAACCCACTTAGAAGACTGGTGTGCAACAGAATGCATAGTAATAGTAGCCCTTCTACAAAGACAAAAAGGTCTTACAAGTTGCAAGGTAGTTCTGCATCTGATTCAAATATGCAGGTTCTAGAATACTCTATACATAGCCCTCCCAGTGACAAACACTCCAAGTGATGATTATGGGTCTGTCACTACCCTGGTGAAGCCCAGATCTAAAATCCCTAGACTAGCATCATCCAAGCTAACCCTGGAAGTAGAAAGATAGTCATATCTTTATCATCTGAACACTTGAGCAGCACCTGCAGAAGTCAGAAGGCACAGGAAAAACACATTTCAAAGACAGTATCTGGGAAGAGATTTAGCAGTATTTAACTTGCAGGCATAGGGCTGGGGACAAATACCTAAGGAGAGCCATCCACAAACACCGCAATCTTACTGCCATTGAGCTTAGAACACGTGGAAGCAATGGGAGCTACAAAAATTCTAACAGACACAGAAGCACAGCACAGGAAGTAGCAACCATAATGTTCCGCCTGGCAACTTGACATGTAACATGGAATCCCACAGCCTAGCTTTGAAGACCAGTCACAGCTATCACAGACTGAAGAATTCCTACATTTCCATTTATAGCGCACACACACATGTACATATATTTGTATTTTTAAGTTTCTAGGATGTAGGCTAGGAACTCTACTTTAGAGACTGTAGTTCTATAGTATTTTTGTTGTGGACATATTTTAGATAATTTTAAAGGTGAAAGCACTGACCTTTTTCTTCAAAATGCTGGTTTGTAATGTCAAAGGCCAATGGCTTAAAAAGTAATTAAATTATCATTATTTTTTAAACAGAAATTTTGATGTTTTGTAGTAATGTTTAAACTTGATTTATCACACTCTAGATGTACATAGTATTTCATGGTTATGGGCTGACTTCATAAAAAAATTGAACACTGCAGCTGCATCTCCTCATGAGCAGTATCAAAGCCAGCATTTAAAGGAAAGAATTTGTCACCATTATATTACCAGTATAAGTACACTTCAATCTTTGATTTGCTTGTAAGAAATTCACTAGTTGACACAATGCCGTAGTCTTTGTGCAGAAAAAATTATTAGAATATAGAGAGATAAACATACATCCAAACTACAAGACTAAGCCTTCAAGTATTATAGCCCAGAAAGACAACGCTGACTTTAAGATGAAATTGAATACCAGAAATATAGGTAGCCCTCATAACTACTGTAAGCAGTATGTCTGTTCCACACTACACAGAAGAATTAAACTGAAGCTTAAAAAATTAAATTATATTTTAAAAAATTTAGTAACTAATTAGCCATGTTTTTCTACTTGGCTACATCATACTTCTAAAAAAAAAAAAACAGTTATAGTGCAATCTCTATTTCTTTGTAATTCACAAAGTAGTAAGATGTAGAAAGAGTTGTCCTGTTAACTACACTAAGGGTGAAGTTCACCATTTAAAACCCTAGTTAAAATTTAAAAGTATGGGAGTTACCTCAACTACACACTTCATCAGAACCAACTCTGACATTTGATTTCCTCTAGTGGAAGAATATTATTATCAGTTCTTATTTTTCATTTAAGCAGAAATTAGTCTTTCATTAGCCAAGGCACTTTTTTAAGAGAACACAACTACTGCTTGTTTCATTAAGCAGTATACTTTAAAGCCCCTTTTTCGAGCAGAAGGATGCATAGAAGATCTCCAAGGCTTGCATACTAAAGAGAAAGGCTGGTCATTTAGTCACATCAAGAGATGTTTGGAGAGCTTTTCTGGCACAGCAGCAGTTTAAGGAACTCCCACCTCTTACTGTTTATTCCCACTCTGCATTCCCATCATTGTTCTAACACAACTGGTTGTCCCACTTTACTGAAAGGCCTTCTACCACCAAATACACTGGACTATTTTCCACTTGGATCAATTCCTCAAAGCAGCTCCCCTCGCAAGCTGCTGTGCAGTAAGAGCTGTTTAATGACAGTACCAAAGACAAGTCAAGGCAGAGAAAAAGGAATGCTCCGGTTCTGAAATACACCCAAGCGCATCAACCACTGTGAGTTGTTAAGCTCATTGAACACTATCCTGGAAAAATATCCCAGACGGGTTGAGGCTGAAAGGGAACTCAAGAGGGCTACCTACAATATGCTTCCCAGGATTGTGGCTCGATGATGTTTTCAGTATCTCGTAAGGATGGAGACACCATAACTGCCTTGGGCAACCAGTTCCAGTGCTCAGTCACTCTCACAGTGAAAAAATGTGTCCTGATGTTCAGAACCTCCTGTGTTTCAGCTTCTGACCATTGTGTCTCTCCCTTCACTGGGCACCAGAGAAAAGAGATGGGCTCCATCCTGTTTTCACCCTCCCTTTTGGGTATTTTACTCTCCCTGAGCCTTCTCTCTGCTTCAGACTGAACAGTCCAGTTCTCTCAGCCTGTCCTCAGAGAGGTGCTTCAGTCCCCCATCCTTGGGGCTCTTTGTTGGACCTTCTCCAGTCTGCCCATGTTTCTCTAGCACTGGGGAGCCTAGAACTGGACACAGCCAGTACCAGCTGTGGCCTCACCAGCAGAGAGGAAGGATCACCTCCCTCAGCCTGCTGGTAATATTTCTCCTAATGGAGGCCAGCATACCATTCAATTTCTTTGCTGCAAGGGTACACTGCTGGCTCATGTTCAACTTGGGGTCCACCAAGACCCCCAGGGCTTTTTTCTGCAGCGTTGCTTTCCAGATGGTACCCCTCAGCAGATACTGCTGCTGGGGGCTGTTCTTTCCCCATGTCCTGGTGCAGGACTTTGCATTTCTCATTCAACTACTTGAGTTTTCTCATATCAGCATGAATCAGTTTGTCTTATGATCAGACAAACATGAAAAAAGGCACAAGGGAAAAAGACTGAAACAAGAAATGAAAAAGCACTAAGTGACAGAGGGGAAACAGACAATTCAGTGGTGACAATTTGATAGTTTGATTCTGCCATGATGTGAAGCCTGCTTGTGTCAACATAACAGAAACGACGGGTGAAGCACAGAAGCAGGTGCAGATTGCTTTAACAGTGCTATCTGATATGCAACCATAGACTTAAAAAGTATTTTGGTTTTCATATTCAGAAAGTCAGGAAAATCTGGACTTTAACAGGAAGAGAAAAATTAAAACCAATTTCAGGGTCAGCTGCTAAAATTTGTGGGTTTCCCTCCAGTGAAGTTCAAATTAATCACAAATTGTCTCTTCCTTATAGCTGCCCTACATACGACTAACACTGACATAATAGGTCAGTATGACAACCCTTCCCCAATGCACAAAACACTGCCTACCTCTGCTGTATATCCTGAAAATAATACTCTTCCCTCTCCAAACACCGGATAAATACATCAAAAGGTTCCTGACAGTACTCCTGTCACAGGTTCCTGACACAGTAGCTCCTGCATAGAAGCTTTTGGAGCAATTTGCATATCACATGAATTCTATGATTTCAGACACAATGCTCTTGATAAGAAGTGTTAAATATACCACGCAGTGCAACAACAATATATTGCACACTAACATTAACATGAGATCACCCCCAAAGAAAGTTGCTATACAAATTTAAGTTCCAACAACATGTGAAAACCTTGAAAGCTTCCTGAACAAAAAGTTCTAGAGAGAGAAAGGTCTAAAGAAAAAGTATGCCTCAGCTGAAAAGAGTGTTAGTTATTTATGCAGTATTTGTACAGTCCTTTTGCTTTCCACAACTCTATCCCACCCTAAACACTCCCACTACCAACAGACCTGGAGCAAGTTAAAACTTATCTTCACTCCTCTTGCACAAAGACAGCTATACAGTCCCAATATTTACACATATGAACAGTACATTCACCTAGTGTGGTGCTCTGACGACCACCACCAAAAGCAGATTGACTGTAAAATTTAGTTACAGAAGTATTCATTGGTTTCTCCGAACAGAATTCAAACTTTAACACTTCAGAAACAACGCAATTACTATGCCTGAGGGTGTTACTTTATAATAGTGCTAGATTACCTCAGCAAACTTACTGAGCCACTGAAACATACCCTTTTTCCCCCACCTTCCTTTTATAAGAACACTCCCAGTCAAGACATTTGTAGAAATAGTCAGTTTCACTACCACTAAGTTTTTTAAGTATCAAAGAAGTAGACGGAATAATAAAAAGCAAATTAAGAAGTTTGTTACTAGGCTAAGTTATAAAATGGAACTCAAACACTTTCAGCTATTTTTGTAATTATTTTTACACAACAGTCATTACCATATTTCAGCTCTCAGAAATAATATTAAATTACTTTTATAAAAAATATCTGGAAGAAAATACTGCAGGGAATGTCACTGAGCACTATGATTCAAGACTGAAACAGAGAAATTACGCATACTGCAGCTGTATTAAGTTATTCTGAAACCCTGCTCTAAAGTTGGTTATTTAACTACTATTTTCTGAATAAAACATGGTTTAATTGTTATAATTTGCCTTTATGGAGTCTAAGGCACTGAACATGCTTCTTACCTGTAACTGTTGATACTGTGCTTCATCAATCTTATGTAATGAATTTGTCGAATCGGGCTGGTGGATAACAGCCTCTAAATCTTCTGTGTCTTCAGTTTCAGACGAAGAAGCACTTTCTACCGTCACTTTCACAGGAACACCTGCCTAATCACACCAGAAAAGAAAAACATGCCCACTCACAGCATTACAATACATAGCAAAAATCAAAGAATCATATCAAATGCTTAATTTAAATACACTCATTTTCCAGAATCCCTTACAATGTAATACACATTTCCCAGTCATACAACTTTGAAAATAAATTTGCATAAAACAATACTAAAAAGATCAATCCTACGAGTGTGTATGTTAGGTACTTGTGAGGATTTAGCAGGAGGATCAGCCCCTGCGAGGCATAGCCAGAGCTGCCCTGTGCTGAACATAGCCAGTCCCAACTGACCCACTGTAAGGCAAAAAATGCCAGACAGGCACAAGAGGTGGGAATAAAAACAGTGAGAAAAATCAGAAGGACCATAAGGCTGGAAGCAGGAAGAGATGTTCCTTGGTGGAGCCAATACCCTCAACTCCATCCAGGGAAGACCCATGTCAGAGCAGAGGGATGGGTCAAAGGAGCTGCTAACCACAGGCATCCTGTGGCAACCTATGTTTTCCCAAAGGACTGTAGTCCATGGGAAGCCTAAAGCAGAGCAGAGGATAAGTGCTGGCTTCCGCAGCCATCAGATCCTTCTGAGATGGAAACACGATGCAAAGGAGAAGGAAGAAAGATGGGATTTTTCTTCTCCTGCTGGTAGGTTTACTAGAGCAGCTCACAGACAGGTGCAAAAACAAGTATATAACCCAAATCCAATATAGAAAAGACAGTGCAGAAAACCTTCACAGAAAAATGCTCTTAGTAGCTCTTATTGCCTCTGGAGGGATTGTGCCTATACTCCAACTCAGCTTGCTCACAAGACTAGGAAACCAAAAGATACAGAGATAGAAATGGAAGTAAACTAATTATCAAGGAAGTTTCAACCAAATGCTAATGTAAACTACTTTTTTGTACTTCTATGAGTGAGAATCTTCAAAGGTATGTTCCAGTCTTAACTTTTAGACAACAAGATTCTGTTGAGAACACTTTCCCCTTTTTTCAGGCATCTACCTACTAAAATATACCCACTACATGAGAGAAACAGTACCTGAATTTTCACTGGCAATTCTCCAGCACAATCCCCTGCTCCGCCTCTAAAGTTAAGGAGAAAAAACAACCAAAACCACACTTTTGAGAAAAATAAGTTTATAATGCTCCAAACACAGGATTCTAGGACAGGTGAAGCAGTAAGAGTAAAAATACCGTCAGACACTGCACTATATAGAATAAAACTCATTACATTCTCATTTTGTTCTATTAGTACCCCCTACTTAATCATGATTTAGAGCCACACTATTGGATGCTAACATTAGTATCTTCAATAGGTATCTTGCTTAGTTAATTATTTTGAACTAAAGTCAACAGGAGAATTTGGTGTTTGGCATTTTGAAAAACAAGCTTACGTAACTCAATACAATGCTGTATTGAGCTACAATACAGCATTAAGTAATTTTTTTTGTTTAAATGTATATTCTCCTCTATTTTGAGACGCCAAGGTCTAGGGAATAGATTAAAACAAGAACAAAAACTGTTTCAAAAGACAGCTTCCATGTATAAGTTTTTTTCAGTTTTAATTCACAGGACTTAGATGATCATAATAATTATGCTGGTATTGGGGAAGATGGAGCAGAAAGAAGAGGCAGGAAAATACCTAAGCACCTTGAACTGGATCTCAGATCAACTATACTACAAGTTTAGAACACTAACTTGCCTCTTCAGCTATGATACATCTGGTAAATCATTATTAACAAAAGAACAAGCAGGCAGGGTAGGTTTGGTTTCATTCGGTTTTTTGCTACATCTGAATATTTCTATGGCTGTCATATATTTTTGTGTATTTTAAATACTTGAGTAGACTTTATGTAAAATCCTCAAAATTTACGTAAACAGAAATCATGACAATGACATTCTGTATGTAAATTTCAAACTGTATTTTAAAAAGCTAACGTTCTCTACCGTATCATGCAAGTTTTATGCTTTAGCATTTTCCCTTGTACTACGAAAACCTCACCTGCATCTCTTTGCACGTTCCGCAGTCCGCCAGGGAAGGAAGCCTTTTGTGCCTGGTGGCAGTGGTTTTGGTGCGTAACTCTCTTTCACTGAGGAATTTTTTTTCCCAGGACTTACAGACTTTTTAGATGATAATCCTGGATTGAAGAGCAAGATTAGAACAAAAGAGAATTCATTATACACAAATTCACAGCTGATTGTACATAAAATCTCCTGTGTAATAATAAGGACTGTAGGAAATCTGCCACTCAGTCTAATTTTGCTGAAGCATCCAAATCCATGCAATTATAAGCTAATATACTTAACTCCTATGTTAGGCAGATGCAAGTAAGACAACCTGGTTTTCAAAAAAGGAGGTAAAACTCTGTAGCAGAAGTAGTTTATTCACATTACTAACTTCAGATACCTAGTTCCATTGTCTCACATCAGAGTTTAGACAGTCTGGTAGACAATAAAGGTACCTATGTGCTTCAAACTGCCCTCTAGTGGATTTAGATGGAAGAACATTGTTTTATTTATGGGCAAAATGATTGAAAATAAAGCTGGTATTCATGCAGACCGCTTGTACAGAACATGGGCAATCTCCTCCCTTAGGATGGCTAATAAGACAAAGTCGGGTTTGCAAGTCCAGTCTTTTGTTATTGTCTAAATCACACAGCATGAAAGTAGACTCAGCAAAGAAACCTAATGATCACTACCTCAGATTCTAAGTCAGAACTGGTAAGTCTACAAAACTGATCACTTTTAGTCATCTCACAGTAGTGAGAACTCAGATTATTGTTTCCCTGAGATCAGTAATACAACTGATTTTGTAAGGGGATAGAAATGCATAACTTAGGTAATGGCATTCGAAATTTCAGTTCATTCTCAATGTAACAACCAGGAGTCAGGATAGTTTTCACCTCCTGACTCCCTCCTCCTCTTAAAAAAACCCCAAAACACACAAAAAAGCCCACACAACAAACAAACTGAAAATAGAAAAATACACAAAGAGAAAACCACAAAACCCTCCACAACCACATCTGCCAGGCACTTTTTTCTCCCACCACCACCACCACCCTGATCATTATTTGTACACAGACTTCGATTTGATTTATGCTTACCTCTCTGCTTCCAGATAACTACAGCAAAGACGAAAGACAGTGAAATGTATTACAGTGAAATTTTTAGTAACTTACTGAAACATATTTAGTGTACTACAGCTATCAATACTAAATTATAAATATTCAAAATACCTATGTTATTTTAAATATACTATTTATAATAGGTTTACATGAAGTTTTAAGAAAAGATCTTAGAACATTTTGTACATCAGTTAAAAAATGCATGTTTGTTTGTTCTGGCAGAGGACAGCCTGCTACAGAAAGGTTACAACAGCAGAAGAACTAGACAACTTACTACTGCCAGGCTTTGCAGAAGTGAAAGCTTGTGGAGAGGATGCACACAGAATAAATACGTGCAATGTTTCCACACATTTTAAAGTCAGCATACCCTACCATTTTTCCAGCCACATATCTAGTAGCACTAAAAACAAAAGCAAGTTTCCTACAGATACCAGTGATGACAGAAGTCTCATTATGGAACTAAGAATAAATGGATTTTTTTGGGGGGAAACAAGTGTTCTGTAAAACACTAACATTTAGACACACCATATATATTTTTAATTAAAGCTCTTAAGCATTAAGATATAATTTTCTAGACAAAATTTACTATAGCCAGAGAAAACAAAGAAATACCAATACGAATAGTAGCTTTTCCTTTCCGACCACTTCCTAGAACAATAGTTCTTTTCTTTGGCTTAGTTTTCAAAGGATCTTTGGAAGACGGAGACATCAGCCACTTATACTGGAATTTGGGGAGGTTAAAGAAAAATAAATCAATTTAGTAACTGTCAGTTGAAAAGGTACTTATGTAAAATTAGAGGCGCTTTGTCAGACACAGACAGACCACTGCTAATTACAGGAAACTTAACAAACTGTAAAATTAAGAAAACAACGGAAGTCTCATAAAACCCAAATTCAAACACAGATGATAGTCTACATCATCAGAAAGTGTTCCCAAAACACCATTCTGATATCCCATCCAATATAATCCTTTCTCCTGTGCAAAACACTTCTCCTTTTATAGCAAAAAACCCGCAGCACCAGCCCTGTAAAGAGGCAACCCTGGCTTCTGCACTTCATTTTCACAAAGCTGGCTTGATAGGAATGACTGGCTCAGGCCAAACTTCTCCAGCCTAATAAAAGCTTCCCTAAATGACTTTGTATTACTGATAAAGTCAGTATTAAAAAAAAATAGGAAGTTAATTTTTACTGCCTGTAATGAAAATTCATCCTTACAAAGTAAAAGCCCCAAACTAAAATTAAGTCAATGATAATCAAAGGCTACAGGTGTACTGCAAACTTCATTTCCTTACAGCAACAGCTCTATTCCTAAAAGCTCCCCTTGCGCTGATAAAAAGTTTAATTACTCCTGGTAGATATTCTTAAATAACCCTGCACTTACTTTTCAGTGTGCATCACTAGTAGAGGGTCTAGCACTAAAGCAGCCATTGAAGGAAATACAAGTGACATTAACACAAAGCTTGTCTCAGATAACCCTAAATTCCACATCAGAGTAAGGAACAGTATGCCGGAGTTATTCCCATCTAAAGCATCAGAACGATTACAATGCCATTACTGTGCTCTAACTAATGAAGTTTAATCCAAATTTATCATTGTCAAGAAAAACTTTTTTTTTCACTTTGGACTCAATTAATCCCTGTATGAATTTTGCTGTGTCTACAGCTGAATCCAGCCCCTGTGCAAGTGAATTGATCATTTTAAAATAAAACACAGCCAGAAAGAGTAAAATTAAATTAGACGCTTCTAAGAGCAAAAGTAATTTTAATTTTGTTTTACTAGACACCTAAAAGGACAGCTTTACTAGGTTAAACCTAAAGTTCATCCAGCTCATAGCTTGTCTCATCTGGGTGCCTACTGCTGCTGTTGTACAGCATCTAAGTATAAAAACAGCAAAATATTAAACCAGTGTTTTGAAAGCACCCTGTTTTGTAGACAACTTCAATGGCTTTTTCCTTTAAGCTATTTAGTCTCTCAAAAACTACACAAACTTTCACCATCTATCACACTCAATAATATCTATGATTATAGTCCACTATACTGCTAGACAGTGCTAAAATAATACAACTTTTGTTTTAGATGCCTGTCAAATTTGAAGGCATCAATTAGCAGTAGACAAATCTTCTTGCAAACCTAAAAACCCAGCCCAGAAAGTAATCAACTGCATGCTGCTGAAGAAAAAAGACAACCAGTTTTTACATGAAAAAGGATGGAAGGAAAGACAGCTGTGACTGGTGGAAGAATCAAAGCTACTTAGCAAGCTGGTGGCCAGTATTTATTCATTCATGTTGTTAATGAATTATGAAGAATTACTGGCGCTGCCAATAAACGTAAGATACCACACTAACTGGTTGAATATAAAACTAATGTCTTGAGTCAAGTGATCTTTTAGCATATGGGAGATTCCCCAGAGTTGCTTCCTTCCACTGTTTGACTTTCCACGTATCTTTAGCATTTCCAGGCAGATGTTACTTTCATGTGAACCCTGTGACATTTTGAAAGTGTTGATTGCATCTGCCAAGCAGTAGGAGTACTCCTTCACAACCAACCTCAATTTATCAAAAAAAGTCTAGAAACTGATGTGAGGAACTTATTCATCCCCAAGAAATTCTATACACAAATTCTCAGTTTATTAGACAGTCCCTACAGATCCACAGCTCTGACTTTCTTCAGTCTTCTCAAAAACCAAAAGAGCATTGAATTCCAGCACAAGAACTGAGATTGCCGGGACTCCTTTGAGAACTGAATCAGATATCTGTGTATTTGAACAGTATATCTAATCATAAATGGTCCAGATATTCAGTTTATGCACATGACTGTGAACTCTGTGAGGACTATTAGACAAAGATGGAAGGGGTACTGTACTTTAACTCAACTCTTTTTTGTAGATGGTTTGCATTGTAAAGCACAGTCTCGTGTAACTTTAAAAAAATTTTGGTTACATAAATTAGTGACAAGTTCCAAAATAAATTGAGTGTTAAATTTTAAATTGTGGTTTCCTTGACTTTTTAATTAAAAGTTATTATTACCATATTAACAAGGACATGTAGTAGAAAGCTCTCCAGCAGTCCAGGAGCAGTATTTACTTAACATTCTGTGGTAATGACCAAGTACACACACGTTTCCATTTTTCTTTCCATTAAATGTATATCCTGGTTTTATTACATGTGACAGCTTTAATTCCATAAGAAATTATACAAAAAGCCCAATACAATATCACATTCCTCATAGTGGTTTTAGGTTTTTATTTGTACTGCTTAAGAGTCAAACTTTTGTTTATAACTAGAATAGCTGTCTTTGATTCATTTTGAACAAAGCTGTCCTTTAAAAAAAATAAATGCAATAGAAGCTATAAAGAAAACCCCAAACTCTTTCCAAAATGTGTAAAGCATACCTCTGAATTAGGACCATCTCCATTCTTAAGAACTCTTTCAATAATGTTTTTCATCAGAACATGGCCTAGAATGAATTAAAGTATCTTATTAGGAACTTTCTGTAACAGACAACTCTTTATGAGAACAAACAGGTCACTAAATAAACAGTGCACATTACCTATTCTGTTTGTTTTCCCACTTTGAAGATGTTCAGAAAATTATTGTGGCATGTTCTTTTTTTCTTAAAAGATGTTTACCTTTCCCCATATAGTTACTGAAGAATTAAAAAAACCCCAATAACCAAACAAAGAGGATAAATGCAGGCACAGATACATACCAATTAATGGATTTTTTCTTATGTCAAGTACCACTAATGTTGAATTAGTTTGAAGAGCATCTAATAATGACCTTGCTCCCTCATTGGATATTCCACACTGTTGCAAATCAAGCGCTAAAATATTTAGGGAGGTAAAAAAAAAATTTTAAAAAAAATCAGTGGAGGTAGTATACATAGGATTATCAGTATAGTAGTTAGTAATTTAACTTAATCGTTGATATCTAGAAAAAATAATCATGCTGAAAATGTCAATTTCATAGAACATGAAGCATGAGATGTGAGGACATGATGATAACAGTCACGTATAAGAAGAGGAGTATTACTTTCAAAGAAGACAACTAGAACTTTTCAACATTAAGAAATAACTGTTAACACCTGCAGAGGAAGTTGTCTCAACCATTCTACAACCACTGTGAGCAACCTGTGCCAGCCTCAGTCACCCTCACAATACGGTTTCCTAGCGTTGAGGAAGAACCTCCAGTGTTTTAATCTCTATCGACTCCATCTTGCCTTGTCCCTAGGCACCACTAGAAAGAGTCTGTCTCCATCTCCTTTATATCCTCCCTTCAGATACTTATACACCTTGGTAAGATCCCACTCTGAGCTTTCTCTTCTCCAAGCCAAACAGTCCCAGCTTTCTCAGCCTTTTCTGAAATCAGAGCTGCTTTAATCCCTTCATCATCTTAGTGCTCTTCACTGGATTTGCACCAGTAGCTCCAGTTCTCTCCTGTACCGCAGATTCCATGGCCTCACTTGTGCTGAGTAAAGAGGAAGAATCGCCTCCCTCCATCTGCCCACAAGTCTCTGCCTAACGCGCCCCTGAACACCACTGGCCCTCTTTGCCACGAAGGCACTTCACTGTCCACCAGGATCCGCAGGACCGTTTCTGCAAAGTTGCTTTCCAGCCACACAGCCCCCAGCACGTTCCAGTGAACAGGATTATTCCTGTCCAAGTGCAGGATTTGATGAGGTTCCCATCAGCGCATTTCCCCAGCCTGCTGAGGGTTCGTCCTCTGGATGGCAGCACATCCCTGCCTTTACAAGGATCCAAGCAAGACTGAGTGGTCTGTAGTTTCCTGGGTCCTTCTTCCCAGAATTCTTGAAAACAGGGGTGACATTAGCTATCCTCCAGTCCTCATGCACTCCCTCCCAGTCACCATGGTCTTTCAAAGACTACTGACAGTGGCATCAAAATTACACCAGCCAGCTTCCTCAGCACTTCTGGATGCATCCCATTAGTGCCTATGGACTGCTGTTTGTCCAGTTTGTTTAAGGATCCTCTAATCTGATCCTCCATCCATCCGTGTGGATGTTATCTGTAGACCTCCCTCAAACTATAAAACAGGTATTTGATTCCACACACAGAATGCTATGATTTACACCAGTACTGTTAGTAATTTTGAACAGATACACTGTAGAACAAATTAATTCTCAAAAATATTGAAGTACAATACTAGATGATACAACAGTATTCAGATACTTCAAAAGAGAAGAAGAGTCTTCTTTTGAATTTCTTCGATTTCTTTCCCAACTACATAGTGAGTTAGTTACTCCCCTGGCTGCAACTGTTATAACTGGTAATTTTAACTCTTCTGCCTGCCACTACTATATTTTAAGAGATGTAAGATACAGAGATAGTAAAAGAGATAGTAGTAGAGATATAGAGATATGGAGATCTCCTTGCAGAAATCCTTACAGCAACCAGTAATAACCAGATATGAAGTATACAGAGAATTTGCTGGTATAGGCAAAGTTCTGTGTTACATGGAATATCTCAATATCCATACATCAATATATCTATAGTTATAGGGAAACTCCTGAATTATTCTGCTGTCCATCTGTGAAAGACTTTGTAATACCTTTTAGCCAAAGGTCCTCTCCTAGACAGTCTGCAAAGGCACTTGCTCCTCTATCTCCAATGAGCACATTGCAGTTCAAAGTAATCCGCCTCAAACCTGTCATATATTCAAGCTCAGGTCTCCTGTAACGTAGGCTTTGAGCCCAAGCTTCACCATGTCTTCTCATTGCCTGGTGCTTTGTAAACAAAGAAGTATTACTGATGACAAGAACACAAGTTACCTTTTCTTGTAAATCAATGTCTTGAGTGCTGGTGTAAGAAATACAGTTATACCATTTCTGAGTTCAAGAAATATAAGTAATTTTTAAACCTTACAGATAACCCATATTTGTTCTGACTAGGTAGTTTGCAATGGAAATTATTAAACTTGGCTACGAAGTGTCTTATCACTTTCTTCTGACAGACACTTATAAGGCACACTGAATAGGAAATACATACAAACTACAAAATTTTGTGCTTTCATGGAAAACACAATTAACATTAATTAGAATATAGTACTAGGCACAAGCTTACTAATCAGTTAATCAGTAGCTTCTAACAGTAAACTTGATTATTCTTACCCATTAATTAATACTTGAGACATTTTTCAAAATTACTGACAATGAAAGAAGCAGTCCCTAAAACAGGTGTCAGATATTTACAGCCCTAGTCTTCATTTAAAGAAAATATTTCATTCTGTTTTTTGTTTATTTGATGTTTTTTCCTAAGAAATATCAAATATAAATCCCACACCAGTAAACTAAGCTACTTCAGTCATGCAAAGCCAAAGTTTTCATAAAGATGGACACGGAACCTCAGTATTCACACAAGCTCTTCATGGAGTGCCTTAATGGATTTTGCGCTTTAAAGTAAAAGCAAAAAATTAAATGTCGTAAGTTCTTGCAAACGCTCCATTCTAAGAAAGTTAATTAAATTACCTTTAAAACATTTGCTATATGTTCTGCCCCTCGCCACGTGAGGCTACATGCTGTAAAGTTTACATATGTGAGAGTAGCTGTATTCTTTATACTCTGACAGATTGCTGAAGAAAACAAAAGCATGCATGTTATCTACACACAGCATTTCCATATTATCAGAACACACTTTTTCAGTGGCTTATTAAGAGGCAACTTTACCAGCCAAAAGCTTTACAAAGAACTAGTGTTGATACGCAGAGTATATTTTAAATACATTTAAAGCGTTCTAAGTTTATACTAGTTTTAAGTTTATTTCTAGTGCAAATGTTCAGCAAAGAATATCTGAACAAACTAGAACATATTTTTTGCCATTTACTTATGGAAAAAAGTCAGGAAAGAGTTAAGAAATATGAATGCTGTTTTAAATAAAAGTAAAAATATCACTATAAAGTAAGATAGCTATTTACTAGCATCAAGTGGAGAAATTTAAATCTTTAAATGTTATTGAGTTACATTGAATAAGGTGAAGATTGCTATTTTAATCTCCATAGACAAATATAAACAGGAATGGAAATACTGAAAAATTTGCTTACCTAATTGGAAACTTAAAAAGAGAAAAGTATATTTACAGATTTTGATTCTGAACTTACTTTCCAACCCTCCATCTCCAACTGGACAGTAGGCTAAAGAGACACTCTCCAGACATGAAGCTGTGGCCAAGCCCTTAAGAATAAAACGAAGAATGCTGTTATATGGCTTGAAAAGCAAAAGAGAGGAAAGACCAAGTCACCCAAACTGCTCAAACTAGGGGATTCAGCCAAAGCCCAAAACAAGCAAACCTTCAAACAAGCAAACCTTCAAGTTCAGTTTAAGATGGTTCACTTCTTTAGCACAGAGGAATCTTGCCTGTAGGCTACCAGCAGCAACCTCCCTTCCTAGAAGCCACTCACAAGCAAACTGGAGTTTTTCAATAACACATCTGAAGACTAGTTTTTGTCTCCTTGGTGTCCCACAACTTCCCTTCTATCACATACATACACAGTAATTTCAGTCACAAGTGTATGCCATATGCCTCAAACACAGGGCAGTGATTTTGCTAAGATCTTTCTAATAAGCCTTAATGTGATTCTGGGAGGTTCAGTAAGACTAGGTTATACTAAATGTCTCCACAGAGACATTTCCACTTATTTGCATATTACTATATTCTTACCTTTGTTAAAAGTGTTAGGTCTCTTTCCCTCAGATGCAAACCTTGCAGTTCTAAATTTTTTAGCACATCTGATATACTGAGACAGCCTTTCAAAGCTTTGCATAGTTGGCCAGTCAAGTCTTTTGACAGAGTTGCTGGAATTCTCCTTCTAAAGTAAGTTTTGTGTCTTTCAACACCTAGTAAACAACAAAAATTACATATCAGTAAAATCCAGTCCCTACTGGCTTAAAAGCAATTATAATCATACATTCCCTTTTTCATGTACTTTCTTGAATAAAAATAACTCCTCCCCCATGTATTCAATCATAGAGAAGTCTTATGCAACGAATTCTAACATGCATACATCAGCATATTTATGTTTTATACAGACCTGGTTCTTCAAGACCATGTTGATGTAAACTTCTTATTCCAATAGAAGTCAGAGTCTTGTTATGCCTGAGAGCATTCAGAAGTGGTACCCAATCAGTAGCTTTGATGTGATCTACAATTAGATCAATAGCATCATGAGTCACATTAGCCTTCACAGTTTTCAGTGGGAGAGAGCCTTGAAGTTCACAAAGATGTTCATAATGTGAGTAGAAATCCAGCATGCACCGTCTTCTTAATTTGACTGATTCAATCATTTCTTTTATGTGATAAATTTCTCACTAAAATAAGAAAGGGGAAAAGAAAAAGATATAAATGTTTTTTCAGTGTTTAACTGGTTTTGCAACACAGTGTAAATTCAACATGCATACCCAAAAGATGGAAATGTTCCTGGATATTGTATAGCATTTACACATCTTTAATATGTAGCTAAAAGACTGATGCGTTCTGGTTCTTCCTACCTTTGCAAGTAAAACTGAATGAGTAAAGGGCTGGGGAAAAAAGGAAACAAACACCAAAAAACAAACCTGCATTTTTATTCTCCCCACACTAACAGGTATATGAAGAACACAAAAGGCCTGATCTTCAAGCACTGACTGTTGTCAAGATCTTGTTTTCCTCTTAAGATTTAACTTTGTAGTGTCAAGATCTGCCCAAAAGCCTTGGACATTCCCTGACCCACCATAAAGGGAAACACACAGAACTAGTTGTGAGCTTCTCCACTACTTCAGAGTCTAAATTCTCATAATAAATAATAAAATCTGTATCCCTAAATATTTTTTGCTATTGCATACTTGATATACATATTCCAGTAAAATTCAGTAAGCGCTCTTCAGGCATAAGTTTTTTGTTTTACACTAGTACCCACGTAGAAAAACACTACTACATTCCAAGCAGAGCCTCTCAATACTGTTATGACATAGCTATTAAGAGTTAAGTAATTCTACCGTCCCAGTAGGGACATTTGTCAGTATATTTAAAAGATACACTTATTTATTTACACTCAAGACAGCATTAAGTATTCCACACAGGGTATCAAACATCACAAACATTTGCAGTTCATACTGCAAACATTTTTTCTTATTTGTCACGAGACTAGAAAGCTTCAACCAATCTCCTCAAATATTCTGTATGTCAAATTAGGACAAGTTATTTGACAGATACAAGCATGTGAGTACAGCCATTTATAAAAATACAATTTAGAAAAAAGTTATATTGTTAGCATCTAAATGACTGAAAATGCAACAATAAGATACAAACTCTATAATAAAGTTTTTTCACACACTTTCACCTTTTTTTAGCTCTGATTTACTAGCATTTAATGATTGTACTGTGGCTGCAGGAACAGAAATTACTAAATTATAATTCAACACTTCAGGATCAGGAAGTGGACATCAGTTTTAATACACCGATGACTTCTGGTAATGCACCAATGTGCAAAATATTAGCCTTTTATCTCCTGATCTTAAGCAATATTGTTTTCACGGGGGCTTTCATTGCAACACCTTAATACCACACCTCTAACTGAAGAAAGGAGCTTCCTGGCCCTAGCACTGAAGCTTAACCCACTTGTAGGCAAAGAGGAAACGGCACAAACTAATCAGACCCACAATGCTCTCCAAATGGAAAAGAACTGTGTAAACTAAAACTCTTCTGCACTGAAGGTTATTGCATCTGGCTCTGAGAATGCATGGAGACGGTAATTATTTACTCTTATCTTTCAATACGGATCCCAGAAGACATAACATGATAGTAGCTGGCGACAAATTACAATAAATAAACAGCATACAGTAGAACTGAAAAATCCAGCTCCATGCTAGGAGTTTTCAGGAAGCTATGACTTTGTAGGGGTTCAAATAATCAGCTGGCTACATGTACAGGGTGGGCAAACAGATGGCACCCCAGGGCCCTGCCCGCAGCAGCCACGGCCACTGGCCCACCTTGCGGGGCACACGGGGAGCCTGAGCGCTCACTCGCTAAGCGCGGTCTGGGGGTCACTTTCCTTGACCTGCTGCACCACTGTGTTTGAGGATGTAATACAGCGCCCAGCTACAGATAACTCTGGTTAGCACCGCGGTAAAAACAGCACCCACTCAACACCGACCCCGGGAACCACTTCAGACCACACACCACTGAGCCAGCATCAACCGCGGGCTGCGCTGTCCGCCGCCCCCGACGCGGGCTGGCGAGCAGCGGCCGGCAGCAACCACAGCCGGTCGCTCCCGCACCCACAACACCCCCGCCGCCGCCCCCCGGCCCCGAGGGGCCCACCTTCCCGGAACCGACTACGACCAGCTCCGCGAGCTCCCCGCTCCCCCTCCGGGCCCGCCGTAACCCGCCGTTACCGTTGTTACCCGCCGCTACCCAGCACTACCACCGCTACCCGGCATTACCCGCTGTTACCCGCCGCTGCCCGCAGTCAGCCGGCATTACCGCTGTCACCCGTTGCTCCCCGCTGTCGCCCGCCGTGCCCCGGCATTACCGTCCTCACGCGCCGTTCCCGCCCCCAGGCCCGGGCCCGGCGCCGGTGCCGCGTGGCGCGCGAGCCAGGCCGGCACCCGATTGGCCGCCGCCCCGCCCGCGTTCAAAATGGCCGCGCCCGGCCGTCGCGACGGCGGGGGTGTCACATAGCAACGTTACCGCTCGAGAAAACCTGTGCTTCCCTTTCCGAAAGAAAAGCAAATGAACAAAAACAACAACAGTAAAAAAAATCCACAAAAATCCCCTCAAATCCCCTCCATGCACACATACCAAGACAAACCAAACCACACCCCCCACGCCCCCCCCAATAACAAAATCCAACAGTGCAGTGCTAGAAGAAAGCAGGCACTGCTTCAGCTTTCTGTCCGCAAAGCACGCGTGTGAGGAGCTCGAAAGGCAGGGAAATTTGTTGATGTGCAGCAGTAGCCGCGGCCAGGTGGCCTGAGCTGCCCAACAGGGTAACAAACTGCTCTTTCACAGCTCTGTTTTTCATTGGTTTGCGAGGTTAGTTTACACAGACGGACTTCAGATCACAGAGTTTTCATTAACATTCAGTACAGTCCATTACCCGGTGTGAAATTTAAGGCAGAATAATTCAAAATGGAGTCCAGGTGCTGTTTCTGGAGTCTGCAGTTCATTCATGGATAGGGACACCAGCTAATTAAAGAAAGATCATTACTGTAGATTGATGACTAAGAGCAATTTGGTCATTAAAATGTTATGTTTCTAGTCTTCTGGTAGGAAGCAGGATTTAAACACTACAGGTGAGTGAACTCCAGAGAGCTTTCCAGAGAAATTAGGCCCCTAGAACATTCTGAGGACACTGTGCTTGCGCAGATGCAGTGTTACATGCTGTCTTTGACTGACATCAGAAGCAACTGAAGCACCTTAAGTGCAATCAAGTGTACTGGAACAAGACTTATTTCAGTAAGTCTGACATCACCATCTGTACAAATTGTTTCGCTGTGACATTTGGGGAATTCAGTGTAAAAGACAGGAGACACAGGGCCATTATCTGTGAAATGGTAAAACCATTTTCTGTGACTACATGACAAAATATTTCCTGTGCTTGCCATACCTTTCGGTGTCACAGACTAAACTCAAGCAAAATAAAATTCATATATTCTCAATAATCTTTACATTTAAAGATTTGCTGTTCATACCACTTAGTTGTACAGATATCTCCAAAACTGAAATTCAAAATCTTGCAGAGAAAACTGCTCCAAGTTGCTCCCTACCAAACTTGATTTTCCTAAAGAAATAATGTTGAGTGTCCCTTTCCTCAGCATTTGTGTCAGTGATTTTGATTTGCGTTCTATTTACAACTCTAAATTTCTTTGTTTGTTTTGGGTTGGGTTGGGTTTTTTGGCAGTTTCTTTTTTGGTGGGTTGGTTGGTTTTGGGTCTGTTGGTTTTGGTGTGTAGTTGTGGGAGGGTTTTTTGGTGTTTGTTGGGGTGGGGTTTTTTGGTTTTGGTGGTTTTTTGTTTGATTTTTTTTGTTTGTTTCATTTTTGTTTTTTTTTCTTTGTGGTTTTGTTTGTTTGTTTGGGTTGAGTTGAGGGTTTTTTGCTATGTTGAATTTTGGTACACATGACACAGAGCTTTTGTTACACATGCTGAAAGGGCTGGTTACTGAAGAAGCATCAAAAGTGCTCTGGTTATATCATTGTGTAGGCCTTAAACACAGGCTTTATATGGTACTTCTGATGATGTCTTGTTCTGCATCCCGGTCTGTCATGTGTATGTCTTTCGCAGGCCACAGATGTGTTGCAGAACACACATAGTGCCGGTAGCTTGGAGTGCAAGCTGCAGGTTGTGCCCTGGCTGGTGGAAATGGCTGGAACCCCAGATGAGCTGTGGAGGGACACTGACCTTCTGCCTGACATAGGGCACGGTCCTGCAATGCTGGCTGTCACTAGAGCCTCTGCAGGACCCAGTGAACAGCGAGAAGATCCCAGACCCCTGTTAAGATCCAATTATTAAGGTTCTTTCGAAATACCTCTGCCCGAATTAAGGTGCAAATGAGATCATATGCCCGTCAATAGTATGGGTTTGATTTGATAGCAAATATGAGGGAGAGGAAAAGAAAAGAGAGAAATGGAGAAGTAGGAAAAGAGGTGGGAGGGTCAGAAAGAGAGTGACAGAGAAGATCCCAGACCCCACATAATTTTCATTGTTCTTTTATGTTTTCTCTTTGGCTAGATATCTCATTTCTTTTGTAATATATCCTATGTATTGCATTTGCGACTATAATCACTACTTCCTTTTGCAGTCAAAGGCAGTTCCCTTTACTGCTTTAGAGCTTCAAAAGCATAAAGTGATTTGGTGAGATACCAGATGTCTCTGTAGAGAACAGTCGCAAACAGACCCAATTCTGTCTCTTTGGCAAATGATGTCTTCTTCACAAGTCATCATTTTGCTGAATTTGTTGAACCATTTTTTATTCTCACTGTTTTCTTCCTGTGTCTTTCTAGGCCATATGGTCTTTGGATTTTTTTTGTTAATGTATACAAATTCAATTTTTTAAAATCTGATTTAACAGTACAAGCATTTCTCAGTCTCACACCATAACCAGTCTTAGCCTTCTTAGAGGCATTAGGAGATGAAAAAGGGGCTGTGAACTCTACCCTGTTAGTGTGTGGGCAGCAGATGTTTTCTCTTGACTTTATGAGGATGTCTGGAAGGTATCCTACTTGATTGGTGTTCTTCCACATTATCCCTTACTGCCTAGTAAGGATGTGTTAAAGGAACAACTTCACATTTTGCCTTTTTCTTTTTTTTTAACTTCCCTATCTAGCCTTTTAAAGCCTGTTTCCAAGTCTAAATAGCTGTCTGATTCCAAAACTAAACAGCTAACCATTATTTTCCTCTGTTCTGCAGAATGCCAGTGGAGTTGAATACTAAGTGCAAAAAAGGACAAAACCAAAATTTCCAGAACTATTTGACAGGTTTCAAGAGCTGCTGCCAGGGCAGCTCTGTATAGCTTTTGTCCAGAAGCCCTAGAGGATCCTTTGTTGCTTGGTGGCAAGAGTCATCAAGCAAAGCTGTATTGGAAGAGCCCGTAAATCTGCTTAAAGCATGGAGGAAATAGTTATTTCATTCTGTCATTGTTAGACAGCTTTATCATATTGTTATTGGAAGCTCATGATTGCATAATGACAAGTGCCCAGTGTTCCTTATTTGTGTTATGCTGTAACTGGACTTGACCCTTCAACACATGCTAAATGTGACAATCTACAGAATCTCAATGTCTACCCCAGGGCAGCCTAAAGGCACATCAAGTTAAAAAGAAAAGAGTCATTGTTTTCACACCAAGAGATCCAGAAAGATACCAAATGTGTTCTGAAGACAAGTGTTTTTTTGGTAGTTATCAGTTGTACAAAACCTCTTGCAACATGGAGTGGGTACTGGAAGCAAAGGTAGGGAAATATGCTTTGAAAAACCTGAAAGGAACGATGAAATGGCCAAGATGAAAGTATAAAATACTTTATGGACTAAGGAGAAGAAAAAGAAAAGGAAGTTGAATATTCATTGGTTTAGAAATCCTGGGTTGGACATAGGACAATAGATTCAGTTCTTCCCTCCCTTCAGTATCTAGCCATGCCCTCCATTCCACAGATTAGCACTCCTTTTAGTAGACTTGGGAGCTCCACCTCCATATAAGCTTAAATGCAAAGCAGGACTTGTTCAGTGGGAATAGATTTTTTTTTTTTTAAATTTATCTACCACTGGCTTGCATTTTGTTCTCAAAAGTTTGTTGGTTTTTTCTGTCTCATATCAGATATGTACAGAAAACCTTTGCTCTCCTTATGTCTCTTCTTCTCATTCACTGTTTCCCTTTTTTCTTTTTTTTAAACTTATTTTCTGTTTTTCAAAACTGCTGTTTAATCAAGCCAACCATCTAGGTACAAAAGTCTTTTAAAATAGATGATTATTTCTCCAACCAAAAGTTGCACTGAAAACTATCTAGATGAATTCTGAAAGTCATAACTGTAACAAGAATCACCCAGAAAATTAAATGCCCCGAAGTTAGGAAATTAGTAAATACTGAGTATAGAAAGACAGCATGAACAAAAATAGCAACATGTTGTACTGTTGCTATAACATATGACATTAAATAAGATATCATATATACAATATATATCATTGTATATAGGAGAAAATACATATAATTTATAATTATATATAACTTTATATAGGAATGTAGGATAATTATGTAAAATAATGTATGTGAAATTACATCTTATTTTTTCTTCTGAAATTAAGTTGGAAGGTTTTATGTACAATGAAGATAACACACTTGTAGCTAACTGTTCTTGATCCTAACTTTTCTCCTGGATTGGGAGCCATTTCATAGGTTTCCTTGCACAGAGTTAGTAATTTGCTTCTGATTCACTATATAGACCTGCATAGCCTCAACTGCCAAAGTAATTTATAGTAGCAGTAGTAATTATTATACACTAATTTTCAAATATATACTACTTTTCAGAAACAATGCTGAGGAAGGCTAGGAAACATGTTTTTCCATTAGGGTAGCTTTCAGGTATTATAAAATCATAGAATGGCCTGAGTTGGAAGGGACTTAAAGATTCCAGCTCCACTGCCATGGACAGGGACATCTTTCACTAGACTGGGTTCCTAAAAGTCCCATGCAGCCTGGCCTTGAAAACATCCATGGATGGGGCACCCACAACTTCTCTGGGCAACCTGTTCCAGTGCCTCACCACACTCACAGTAAAGGATTTTTTACTAATATCCATTTCCCCTTGTTCTGTCACTACATGCACTTCTAAATAGTCTCTCTCCATCTTTCATGTATCCTCAATTCAGGTATTGCAAGGCTGCACTTAGGTCACCAAAAAGCCTTCCCTTCTCCAGGCTGATCCTGTTTCTCTCAGCCTTTCCTCATAGGAAAGGTGCTCCATCACTCTGATCAGTTTGGTGGCCTCCCCTGGACTCTCTCCAACAGGTCCATGTCCCTCCTGTGCTGGGCCCCCAGAGCTGATGCAGTGTTCCAGGTGGGTCTCACCAGAGCAGAGCAGAGGGGCAGAATCCCCTCCCTGGCCCTGCTGCCCACGCTGCTCTGGATGCAGCCCAGGACACATTTGGCTTTCTGGGCTGGGAGTGCTCATGGCTGGGTCATGTCCAGCCTCTCACCCACAGCACCCCCAAGTGCTTCTCCCCTGGGCTGCTCTCCATCTGTTCATCCCCAGCCTGTGCTGGTACTGAGGATTGCCCCAACCCAGATGCAACACCTTGCACTTGGTCTTGTTAAGCCTCATAAGATTGCCATGGGTCCACTCCTCAAGCTTGTCCAGGTCTCTCTGTCTCCTGTCCTTCAGGTGTGGCAGCAGCACCACTCAGCTTGGTGTCATCAGCAAATTTGCTGAGGCTGCATTCAATCCCTTCATCTGTGTCATTAAAGAAGATACTAAATAATGCTGGACCAATATGGACCTGTGAGGGACACTACTTGTCACTGATGTCCATCAGGACTCTGAGCCATTGACCACTACCCTTTGGATGCAACCATTCAATCCTAAAAGGTTGCCTGCCCTCAGGGACAAGGAAGTGGAACAGAACTGGGAGATCATTAAGGAAGTCATCCATAGAGCACAAAAACTAGCAATCCTCAAGAATAAAAAATCATGCAAGGAAGGCAAGAGACTGGCATGGTTGAGTAGGAAACTTCTGGTAAAAGTAAAGGAAAAGCAGTGAATGCACACAGTGGAAACAAGAATAGGTGACCTGGGAAGCATATAGAGATGAAGTTCTGGGGTGGAGGAATGGGGCAAGGAAGGCCAAGACCAAACGTGGCAAGGGATGCAAAGAATAACAAGAGGTCTCCTACAGATAGATTAGGCGAAAAACAAAGATCAAAGAAGATGGACCCCCCTCATAAACAGTGCTGGAAAACTGGTAACTATGGATGAGGAGAAGGCTGAGGTACTCAGCCATATTTTTGCCTCAGTCCTCAATGGCAACCTCTCTTCCCACACCTTTCAAGTGGATGGACAGCAGGATGGAGACTGGAGGAGCGAAGTCCCTCCCAGTGTAAGTGAAGATCAGGTCCATGACCGTCTGAGGAACCTGAATGTATGCAAGTCCATGGAACCTGATGAGATGCATGCCAGAGTCCTGAGCAATTTTGCTGATGTAGTTGCCAAGCCACTCTCCGTGATATCTCCATAATCAGTCAGGTGAAGTCCCAGGGAACTGGAAAAGGAACTGGAAAACATTGTACCCATCTTTAAAAAGAAGGAAAAAAAGGAGGACCCTGGGAACTACTGACCTGTCAGCCTTCTCCTTCTGCCTGGGAAGATCACGGAATAGATCCTCCTAGAAGCTGTGCTAAGACACATGGAGGACAGAGAGGTGACTCAAGACACCCAGCATGACTTCACCAAAGACAAGATTTCCTGACCAACCCAGTGGTCTATGAGTGACTACATCAATGGACAAGGGAAGGGCTACAGATATCATTTATCTGGACTTCTGTAAAGTCTTTGACACAGTCCCTGACAACATCCTTCTCTCTAAATAGAAAAGAGATGGATTTGGTGACTGGACTGTTAGATGGATAAGAAAGTGGTTGGATGGTCACATCCAGAGGGTAGTGATCAACAGCTCTATCAAGAGATAGACATATCAATGGCTTATATCAAGAAATAAGTTTTTTATCTGCTGGTTAAATGTATGATTACAGCAGACTCAATCACATAGAATAAATTACATATACATAAAAATATATACTTTCAAATAGCATTTGAAAGGAGGAGTATTGTCTCTCCTCATTCCAGATTTGTAATATTAACACATAAGATGGTATTGCAAGGGGCTCCTAATGCCTGAAGAACACAAAATTTTCCAGAAAAAGCATCTCCCAGGCACTGTAAGGAACCAAGACACCCAAGGAAGCTACTGTAACTGGCACTGCTGATGAATAGCCAGGTATCCCCTCCAAATGCCTGTGCACTTTTACCAGAAGACCAAGCAGAGTCAACTAGCAACACAGGCAGAAAATGTTCTCATATGGCTTCCATTACCAGACCTGTACTTAGCTATACAGGGTAAGACTGGATCAAGTAAAGAAAATGAATTCATTAATTAACTATTTAGTGCATAATTACAATAATACTTTTATTTCTCTTGGTCAGCTTTCCATCATTACTAATTTAATCACTTCTGACATTTTACTCAATATGTATTTGTCATGGTTTAGGAATGGTATTCTCCTATTTAGTGTTCCCACTGAAGCACTCCAAACCATGCACTGTTCACTCACTACCCTTCTCCACCACTTCCTGGTGTGAGTGGCTGGAGAGGAGAATTGGAGGCACAAAAGGTAAAAATCACAGGTTGAGATAAGCACCATTTACTGGAAACAGCAAATGAAATAAGGAAACAAACAGTATTAATAATTGCACAAGAGATAATCTATTCAAACACGATTGCTTACCATGCAGAGACCACCTGACAGTACCCCACTACCACCAAGCCACCTGAAACACAAGGGCCCCTTTCCTCTCATCCCAGAAAATTATGTGAGGTGGTATAGAATAACTTTCATGTTCTAGCCATGCCCCCTCCTGGCTATTGCAAAAATTAACCCTGTCCTGGCCAGAACCAGGACAATATTGAATTCTATTTTTCTGCTAATAGCAGGTAACTGTGCGACATTAAATGCCCTTGCTCTACTCAGAATTTTTTTATACTTTCTGAGATTTCCTGCCAGGGTAATCCATTGACCATTTTAGACTTCTTCTAGACACAAGTTCCTTTCAAAAAGAGAGAACTAAAAGATCAACAAATTGAGCTAGTCCTTGTAATTTTTTCTTACAGAGCAGTTGCTCCACCACATGACAGCTTCAGCCACCCAGTCTCTGAGTTTTCCTTAATTCCACTTCTCTTCTTGCAACAGAGGAAACTCCATTGAAAATTGAACGTGCAACCCACAGGCTCATTGAGATTTAGATCCAATCAGATGTCTCTGACCTGTTCTCAGCACCCCTTTGGTGATTGTCAACATTCAGTTGTATTTTCAGCTGCTAATGCACAATTGGCTGATAGAGTTATCAGTGATAACTCCTAGAACTCCCTTCTGAGCTGCAAGTTTGAGTTAAGTATTATAAAAGCATCTAATTATGTTTTAGTGTATTTCTCATTCTGAGTAGAATCACTTTTTTGGTGCTGAATTTTCCTATGCTTCCTCAGTCAAAAAGAATAAACTCCCATAAACACCAATTTTAATGAAAGAAATACCTCTTCTGTGGTAGACTTCATCTTTGGCTTACATTTCATGAAAAGCCAAAGCGGGCTTGAGTTCAGCAGTAGTGGTTTTCCAAAAGGAAAAAAAGACAAAATTACAATTATAAAGCTTTTTTAATACAGAATCAGTTTTCTTCATATTCTTTCTGGTTATTAGCTCTCTTCCAGAGAAGATTTACCTTCTTTTTATTTATCATGGATCTTTGCTATTGTGCTGGATGCTGTTCCAGGTGTCATACAACATTCATCTAATATGTGTTAACTATTTAAAAGAGCCTGAAATAACACTGTTTTGGATTCACTTGGCAAAACAAGACAGTTGAGATGAAGTAAAAAACTACAGCAAAATTTTAATATTATTGTTTAAAAGCCTCGGAGGAGTGAAGTTTTTCAGAAGTAAAAGCTGGCATTATTCCATAGAATCCAAATTAAAAACCAAACGAAAACTAGATAAGGCGGCATCATCTGTTAGAGTAAGAAGACTCATATGACTCACTAAAGATTCTGCAATACTGCTTGAACTTTCTAAAGATGATAGTTATATAGGAAATTGAGAGACTGGGAATTTAGCAATTAACTGAAATGTATATATGGTTGATAGCATTTACAAAACACCAGGGAATACATCCCATTTTCCCAAAAGAGTAATATTTTCAGAATTGTAGGCAAGGACAAACCCATTTTCATAGCCGTCACATATTAAATCACAGAAAGATTTGCCCATCCCAGAAAAAGCATCATTTTGGCACCAAGCCAATATTAGGCTCATTGTTTGAAAAATGTTAAAGGACAAAATCCAGCATCACATTTAGTGCATGTGGAGGTAGGAGGGGACATGGAATGAAGGAGTGGGAGTATAGAAATAAGAGACTAGGAGTATAGAAGTATAGGAATAGGAGTAGGAATATAGAGTAGGAATAGTATAAATAGAATAAAGTGTCCTGGTTCTAAGCTGGTATTTATTTGATGGTACCTAAGAATTGCCTAAACAGATATTTTTGATCAACAAGTAAGTTTTTTTTCACTGTATTTCACTGCCAATATGTCTGAGTCTGGAAGTAGATTGTTCTTTTCTCACTAATTTTTCTACTCTTCTCCTCAACATCATTTCATGGCCTTTTCTCCAGCTTTCAGCTTAAACACCCAGTTTCAGTTTTCTCTAGAGAAGTCATAAATAAATCTTTGTACAGAGAGCAATATCAAAGAAGAATACAATGCAGTGCAATCCCTAGCACAAATTCAGGCTGGGCAGAGAATGGATCGAGACTAGTCCTGCCAAGAGGGACTTTGGGGGTGCTGGTGGATGAGAAGCTGGACATGACCCAGCAATGTGCACTTGCAGCCCAGAGCAAGCAACCATGTCCATACCTCCCATTTTCTGATTCTATAATTCTAGGAATGGTGTTTGTGTGTGTTCTCCGATATATGTTAACTGCTGAATATAAATTCACAGTATGAACAACATTTTAGTGTATTTTATGTAATGCTATTAATAGATTACTTTCTTTATGTTATTGAGCAACAGCTGACAGCCTGAAAATTCAGATCTCCAACCTGCAAGGAACACTACAGGTCTGTAGAGTTACACTGTTTCTGATGCAGTTTAAAGATATAATGACATGGTGATGTTGGAATTTTTAGCCATTGTTGCTGTTACTGTTCACTTTCTTATCTCATTGCTGTAAACTTTAACCCATGATCTTTGCCTTTTGTGCCTTCAGTTGGATGGAAGGGAAGGCGAGAAGCACAGGTTTTTAGTTTTTTTAGTGGAAGTACTAAATTGGGGAATACCACCGCTAAGTCTGGACTGCCATATATCTTTAAAGATAATTCTTATTTTCTGTATAACAGAGGCAAATGGATATCTGCTGGAACAGCATCCCCAGAGACAGTATAGAAAAATTGGTAATGAAAGTCAATACTACCCACTGTATTTCTAGCCAGGTCAGAAGAGCAAAGCAAACTTAGAAATACAGTGAATGAAGCATATACAAAGTAAATAGCAGTAACAGCCTGACTTTTTACATAAAATCTTCTTGAACAATGAGGTACATACAATTGCCATCACAGTTATAAGAGATCATATTGCTAATGACTCAGTGCTTACCCCAAAGAGTACAAGATGAGAATATCCTGCACTGAGTAGTAAATGGAAGCTAGATATTTCTCAAGTGATGGTTTCATTTAAAAAAGAAAAGAGAGAGAGGGAAAGCAAAGCTAGAGCTGGGAAGATGCATGTAGAGATGTGCAAGTATGCAATCCTGAGAAGAGTGGGGAAGAGCAGTAAGGCGGAAATGAATCAAAGCACTTGAAAAGTGGTTTGAGATGGCTCTTGTCACAAACAAGCAGATAACAAGACTTCTTCCAGTATCACAACATGACATGGTTGTGAAGACTGCAGTGATGCTATCTGACCCAAGAACAAATGTCCTCCTCTGACATGTTTCAAAAACTCCATGAGAAAGCATGCCTATTTGGAACTGTATTTGCTTAACAATCATCCATCATATTTCAGTCTTTCTTCACAGGTAGACTTTCTTTCTAACTTTAGGTTTTACTAATCAAACTACTTGACAGACTAGCATCTAATTTTGTGGAAAATCAACAGCTTTAATATGGAGGATGATGTGATTTTTCAGGTAGGTAATAAAAACTGTCCAATTTTTCTTGTTTTCTCATGTCTGGTAATGAGAGATATTCCTTTTTTGACTCAAATTGATCAAAGTTGTTATTCATGTTTATGCTCCTACTGTAATTTACCAGACAGAGAAAATGCCTCTCTGTACTAGCAAAATAGGAATGTTAAGTGCTTAACGAACTCAGTGTGCTCAACTCTGTTCACACATTTTCTTGAACAGCAGTAAGATGCTGAACTGGGAATTTAGACAATATTTGGCTAATATTGGGTAGCTAATTCTAATTGATCCAAGTAACTGTCTAGGTTCCAAGAAAGCAAATACAAATTAAAAGTTATGATAAAGTATCTTAGAAATGGATTCTAAAGAAGACAGGGGCCTGGGGCAGAGAGTCCTGATGAATTCCTGTGTCCCCTACATAGTGAATAAACAGCCCATGAGCGAACACATTTAGGCTGGAACATAAAAAAAAAAAAAAAACCCCACCATTCAAGCAGCCAGATACTGGAATCTGCTTCCAACAATGGAAGCAAAAATTATTTCCTATGAATTGGAGGTCCATGTATTTATGAAGGGGGTTACACTGAATCCCCAATAGCCATAGGAGACTACACTGTAATCCTGTGAAATAACCCGAATCTATGTTGTATGACAAATGCACTCCTCCTGTTTGAGCTAACTGAACTTTGGTCCAGGCAGATGCTCAGCAAGTAGATCTAACCAAAGTTAATCCTATTGTGTAAGGCAATCCATGAAAACTTGGCACCAGCCTGCCCCAGAAAATGGATTGGCTGTAGACTGGGCTAATAGACTGGAGCTGAAACTCCATGAACACAGCAGAAAATCTGACTATGAAGCAACCACATTACGCTATAAATCAGCAGAGACTGTTGAGCTCTTTCTCCACTGCAGCTGGCTGTGCGGTGGCTATCTCTTCAGCAGGGATGGCTCTCAAGGTTACCCTTCAAGGCTGGGAGACCCCTTACTTGATACCAGAGACAGGCTGAAAAGTGACTTTTTTTCAGGCATGTAATATTTAAGATATGTGCAATAGGCTTATGCAATAATATTTCTATCCTTCTACACAGTAAATAGTATTGACTGACAATCCATCTGTACTTACTCAATATTTTATATATCTAAATCTACTGACCAGAATTCTTTATATTTAAAATTATCCTAGGGAAAGAAAGATATTTTCAGATGGAGCCTGACTGTCTGCTTTTTCAGCGATCCCAGGTTTTCCAGCATTTCATATATGTAGACTTGGGAGTGGTTTCTACAGTACAGCTAGCTTTAATACCAGGAGTCAGGTATTTAAATTCTCCAATATCTAAACATAAAATAAGATGCTAGGAAGACAAGACAAGGCCTTTTCCATTGGCTTTTTGCTTTGCAACCTGTATTTATTTAGCAAAACATTTAAAAAGATAATTTCACTTCTATTAGTGCATGTAATCTGTTTGAGTATAGTGAAGTCTACAACCAAGTATTTTGAAACTATCACATCATAGCTGATTTTTTTTATTATTTTCATGAAAGTACAGAAAAAATTGTGTGAGATTAAGAATAGGAGTTTGTTGATATATCATATGCAATAAAATGCAATTTAAAAATATTTAATTCATCAAATATATTTACATTTAATATTTAAAACTAATTTTATACTGCTGTTAATCACTTAATATACTTAAGGAGCAGATTGTCAGGATTTCTAAACAGATATTGATTAGACTTTGCTCTTAGTGGAAGAAAAAATACCTCTTTATGGTCTGCGTTACTGTAGTTTATCAATTAAAGGCTGAATTTTTTTGGATAGAGAACTCTTTATGAATGTTTCTTAAAGTCTGAAATATTAAACTGTTCACGCTAATACAGATAAAAGGTTATAAATACAACAGTGCTTTCACTGTAAAAGTAAACCTTGATTTCAAATGTTGTCTCATGAAACAAAACCTATATGAATCTCTGTTAGGCTTTAATCAGAAAGTAATTCAGCACACTTGTGATTTTGTAATTTTGCTGAATTTTTAGTATCACAATGACTAATCAAAGTTCATAAAAATTCGTCTAGTGGCAAGTAGCCACAAATGTCTTCATGTAAAGGTAAACTAATCTCTGTGATCTTTGTTGTAATTCCTAAATAACAAACTCTGATTAAGTCTGTAGAAATGTTCCTGTAACACAGTCATCGTCGGAAGTATTACACGGACTATGTCTACTGGAAAGCGCCTTCAAAGGAGTGAGCTTCTTAGAGATTGTGAGGGTGGTAGGTGCTAAAAGGATATCAAAGAAATGGACACCCAGAAGCAAAACTGATCCCAAACATTCACTGAGGAAACAATGTCCTGAATCAAACAAGTTATATTTGCTTAGTAGCAAGGGAGCTGATAACTGATGGTTACCTTTTACTAATAGTGATGCCTGTAAATGTGAAATGATTTACTCTCTTATGGGTAGCATGGCTGATGTTTTCTCCAAACTGAGTTCTACTCCTGTCTAGTCCCTGGACAGAGGGAAGGCATTGTTATGGCAGAGGGAAGGAAACATAGCTGTAGAAAGAATTTCTATTGTTGAAATACCTGTATTAGCACACAGGGCTTTGCATATGTGTTTCTCTTACAACTACTTTCCATTAGGACTTGAATCCCAATGGTCTAGACACTAAATAGAATTACAGAATAAAGGAAATATATTCCTAAACTGTTTATGGTTGTCTATCCACATGCATGACAAAATAGATATGGTACTAAAGCATAAAAATATGGAACATGAATAAAGCAGTCAAATAGGGCAATGAAGACAAAATGGGAATGTAACAGAGATTAAACAAACAGTAGGATCTACATTTCATAACACAACAACTCTAGCAACAAACAATACTCTCAGCTCACTGCTAAACTGGCTGTTCTCAGCATGGTCAGCTGTTTTAAGTATTATATCTAGTGTAAGCCTCAACAGACGACTTGATAAATCTTTTTGAAGACCATGGAGCTGTTTTTTCAATTCATAAAGGAAAAGACAGAACAATAGTAATCATTAACGTAAAAGATTAAGTAAGCACATTAACAGCAGGAAAACAGAATTCAAACTGCAGTTAAATTGTACTTCACATGATCACAGAATCAATTAGGTTGGAAAAGACTTCTGAGATCATCAAATCCAACCATTGTGCAGACACCACCCTGTCAAGTAGATCATAGCACAAAGTGCCACATCCAGTGCCACATCCATCCAGGGATGGATGACTCCACAACATCCCTAAAGAGACTTTTTATGAGAATTGGTGTAACAATATGTGAAATAACCAGCACATTAGTATTTTTCAGCTGTTAAAATGATGAAAGCACATAACTGCAAATAAAGCTCAGCCTATGTGCAAAGATAAGCTTTTTTATGGAAAAAGGTAGGTCTTATTTAACAAAGAAATACTAATAAACAGACAAAAGTGCTTTGATGATGAGCACTGATGATGATCTTGAACCTGGAAACTATATTGTAGACAAATCTGGCCATTATGAGATTAAACACTTTCAGTGAAAAGTATTTGTAATCTCAATGAGTATATGGGTCAAACTTTTAATTCTTAAAGTCCTCTTTGTAACTTGTGATGACAATAATGTAAAGGAATTCAGAAAGTAGATTTACAAGTATTAATTTATTATAAATTGCAGTGGGAGTTCCCAAATCACTTACCTGAAAAAATAATAGTTTTTTGAAAGCTATCTGGGAAAGTAAATTAAATTCATCACTTGTGTGAATGTGCCAATTTTTAATAAGTTGTATGATCCACCAATTTCATGTAAACGGAACAAGATTAACTATATGCATACACAAAAAATAAATCATATCATTGCACAGAGAACTTGGAATACTGTTACATGTCAAGGTATACATTCTCATGCACATTATGCTATGAATGCAAAAAACCGTGAGAGTACTAACAACTTGGAAAACAACTTAAACACTCTGGCTCTCTCCACTGTTAACAGCATATTACCAGAAACTTAAAATGGTACTTCTGTACTGTTAGATTTCTCTTTTGTCTGACTGACATTTTACCCATCAAAACAAAATTCAGGTTTTCTATCTTTTGAATGGAGAGAACAGTAGGGGGAGCTCAAGGCTTCCCCCCCCGCCCCCCCCTCCCGGTAAATCTCATAGAATCATGACTAACATCTTAGCAGAAGCAGGTATTAATGACAAAAGTTTTACCTCATAAATACAAGAGGTTCGAATATGCTATAATTCAAAATACAGCTACAATTGCTCTCAGTATCCAAATAAAAATTCAACCACTGATTCTTCTGAAAATTTCCCACTCTCCTCAAGGTTTTAGTTCCATTAAACACTCTTTATTTTGGAGTACGAAAAATTAACTTCTTGCAATCTCTTTAAATATGTAACCATCAAAACAAAACCGAAATTTCAGAGGATTTTTATTTAGATTCTATGTAAGGGAATGCAAACCCGCAATTCAAAATACAACCAGATTAGGAAGCAGTCCCATAGAAATACGGTACCCTGACAGCCTGCTTCACAATTATACCTGTGCCAGGCTAAAACATGGGTTTTATCCAAATTTGTATTTAAACCATCTTAGCACTCTATACAATTCTCTATGTATGTCCAAAGCAGTATTTTCTAAGGGTTGAAAATTCCCTCTTCTCTGCATCTTAGGATAAATGAATTGGTTTAACAAATGAATTCTTTTCCCTACTAACGAATTCCCGTAATTCCCTAAAATATTACTGTAGACTCACCCATCTTCCTAAAGGGTATAGAGCACTATTTAAATTCCATGCTAACTGCAGGGGAATTTGACTAATAACAGCAATCACTGCACTGTTACTACTAGCTGTGCATCTTGGGCATGAGAATTTTTTCCATTTCTGCCTAAGTTCAAGCTCACAAATCATCCCATACTGGTTCAGGAAACATACTATATGGCTACCTGATAAACTGAGCTTATAGTTACTACTAAAGTTACATAACTGCAACTATAGTTATTAAATGAGATCATTCAACCCACATTTTTACTTCAGTCTGCAGTGAATTGAGTGCCTCAATTCCTGCGGAAGTATCAAATGGCAGCCAATTATTTTACTATCTTCTAACTCAGTTTTCTCCATTATTTTACATACTTCAGTGGAAATACTACTTTTGTCAAGTATTTGTGATGGCTTTACATAAGACTTAATAAGGCCTATTTTTTCTAAGTACCACAAGCTTTTCTAATAGATTTTCATAGAGAGAAAGGAAGATACCTCCCCTATTACTGTAGTACCACTTAGAGGAAAACATCAATCACCTGTTTTCTTAAGATCCTTCTCTGAATTCGCTTTAAATACTGGAAATAGTCTCTTGATGGACTTCTGCTTTTTTAGAATTTTATATATCAATAATTTAATTGCTCATTTGAAAATTTAGTTGATTAGGTCATAACTTTTATCATTATGTCACTTATTGCTCACACATTTCCTTATGTTTTTCACTAAGAGATTTCGTAGTAATGTGCAAAATATATTGATGCTCCTATTAATACAAGACATAAAGCATATACAAAGTACAGGATTCATTACTAAAGCTTCTAAATTCTTGCAGTGAATTTGTGTATAAATTGCATATCGAAAAGACAATTTTATGAAGTACTACTACCTGAAAGTGGGTATTTTTTTCTGTTCATATTCACTGGAAAAATATTTGCTCACTTCACCTACTAAGTTTTAGTGTAAGATCGTGAGAAGTACTGAGGCATGCTTTGACTTTGGATTAGTTTCCATTATGAAATTATGGCCAATGAGATAGTTATCCATGGTCCTTCTAGTGACATACTTTGGATTGCAAGAAAATAACCTCAGCTGACGCACTCTTTGGATGATGGAAGGATTTATAAATAATACTTATCCATGAAATACCAAAAGAACAACCTCTGTCTGGGTAATGTGTAACTCTTGCCTCCCTGTCTAGTGACACAGTGAGAACTAAGATGGGAGTGAGGGCCTACCAGTTCATCCTTTCTAATGGTTAGACTGTTTCTGCAACAGTCACTGAACAAACTGGAGGAGTCACACTGTTACAGGGTGTATGTTAAATATCTTAAAGGGAGCTTAGGGTCTGATACTACTGTGTATGATAATGAAAAACAATGTAATTCCATTGAAAATGATGGAGTTATTATGCTATAAAACTTAAATAAAATAAGAATTAGGATGCATATATCCAAGAGCAGACTGCAGGAGAAGAGTAAAAGCTAGAACAGAAAAAGAATGTTTGAGTTCTTAGATAAATAATCCAAGCATACAATGCTATTAACCCAGCAAAGCATGAGGAGCCCTACTGCCTGCAAATGAACTAGACATTATACAAAGTTTCTGTAGGTTAATAAAGATACGTGATTTTATATATATGAATAACTTATTTTGGACTTGCACAAAAAAAAGAAACTCATAAAGAATAAAAGCTGCCTTGTTAAAAATTCAAGAAGCTGAAAGGAAAATGTGCTTGAACACGATGAACATAATAAATATGCATAAAAGGTATTTTGACAGAAACAATAGTATTTCTATGATGCCAAAATATGAACTTATTATTTAGGTCACAGAGGTGGAAGACTAGTATCCCGCATAATAGATCCTGGGCTGAACACTTTATCACAGGCTTTCCTGAAACTTTCGGGAGGATACTTGAGACCATATAATTGTCAAATAATAAAAATACAAATAAGCCTAGATCCATAATTGGCATCCATTTAATGATAAAAGCAATACAATAGGACAAAAGTCATCAAAGAAACAACAGGTGCCAATACAGAAGTCTTAAGTATTCCTTTTCAATGAGTGGCCATATTACTGTGGTATCAGCTAATTCTCTGCCAATTTATTAATATAATTTGTGTCATGTGACTATATCAAGCGTGGTGGGATTTTTTGCTTTTCTTTGGGTTGGTTTTTTTTTTTCAGGGCTGAAATTTATGATCCTGTTCCACCAGACTTGTGCAGAACAATACGGGAACAACTGGCTCATGCAGGTGATCCAGCATCTTATTCCCACAGAAGTGGTGGTCTGGATCACACTGTGCCTAGTAGACGTTTTCCTTGAGAAGGCTTGAAGGGTCAACTGAAACTTTGTGAAAGACAATGCAAATCCTTAAGCTAACAGCAAGCCCTGGGAAAAAACCCAACCAAATCAACCAACCAAAAAAACCTTAGCGACTAAAAAAATTCCCACCCAACACAATACACCAGGATCAGTTCCATGCACGGTTGAGGAGCCAAATCATGCGGCTGCCAGCCTGTCGTGCTGGAGCGAGTGGTGAGCTCGGCTGCGGTGTGCATCTGGCACCGCACTGCATGTGGGGGCACAGCCACACGGGCTCCCCTACACAGCACCCCTCTTCTGGTGCTGGTGGAAAGTCATATTAAGACAGGCGTCTGAAGAACAAAAGTGTTTCGAAAAATACTTGGGCTTTTTCAGAAACAGGTCATCCACAAGAACCTCGACATGCAAAGAGGTAGAAGAAAAACAAGTTTCTAAAATTCCACATAAATCAGGTGAAAAAACAGGGAGGTTAACTCTCCACCTAGTCATTAGCCTGTACCTTAGCCCCTTGGAAGGCACCTTTTACTTTGAAATAAGTAACACTGAGAAACATTCAGAAGATAATTTGTCAAAACAACACACACTGGAACAAACTGATAATATCAGTTGAAAGAAATTGCAAATACTGGATGCTATTCATTTAACAGTGGAGAAATAACATTTTATTTGGGGTTTTTTCCCCTAAAAAAACCCCACCAATCAACCCAAACAAACCCAAAAAACAAAAACCTGATTAGTATGGCATACTGGAAAGATAATTTGCTCAAGTCAGACATACTGATGGCCTCTAAATTTACTGGAAGCATTCAAAGACAAGACTGAGATGTACTGGTGTTTAGCACTATGGAAATATCTTCTTAATGCATAATGACAACCCAAAAGCACTTGCAAGCTATCCCATTGCTTAAGGTAGGATGCTTACTATGAAAATCCCATGATGTTGCTATACACAATCTTCTGGTTTACTGTCATGTGAATACCAAGTTCAGATAACATTTGGAATCTGTCAAAACATCACAGAAAACGAGTCTCAGAAGACACAGAGGAGAGTGACAGTAAGTATCTTCAGGGATATGGAAGGAAGAAATTGAAAACTGGGACAGAATGGTGCAAAGAATGTCATGGAGATGATAAAACATAGTGGTAGTTTCCCAAACTTTGCTTTCTTATGAGTAAGAATACCAAGGATGCAGGGTGTTTAATACCATCTTTTCTCGCTCTGTCAGTCTCACTTTTAATTTCCTGCGGCAGTAAGCAACATTAAAACATCTCACAGGCAATGGGGTTGCTATGAGCCACACACTGGAGACTACTTGGATAGAGGAATATGAGATTATTAGTGTTACAGGGAAGGCTTATCATGAAGTATCTGTTCACGATTAGGTAACAGTATGGATAGTATCTATGGGTAATAATTACCTGTATGGGCAATAAAGATGTCTGTCATTTACTGATAGTTGTCATTAGGATAAAATATTTATAAAGGATGTTTCACATTTCAAAACAAAAGCCAACCATTATGGAATTGAGGTCTGGAAAGAAATTTCCTCATAGGTTTATTATCATGTAATTGTCCATAATGGGGTTCTTCTGACTTCCACTAAGTCATGAAGCAAATGGGTGAAACAGTGTGTAATGGCTATCTGCTGATGGCAGACTCAGGACTAGATGGCTCACCCATTAAAAATCTGAAATTATTTATTCTGTAAAGATTTCAAAGATTTGAAAACTAGTTATATCAATAGACATGGTACATACAGATTAAATTTACAGTCCATGGGGTGTCTTTTCTCATTAAAAATGCAAAATTAAATGACAGTTCTGCATTTGAGGTACACAGTGTTCATGCCTTCTATACTGAGCATAGTTAGGAAAGCATAGTCCAACTTCTTCTACTGCAGTTTTTATTAGAACGGTGTGCCCACTGTTTTGGAGGGCATATTGATTCAGTTTACCTACAGGCTGGAAACTCATTGACCTGTTCCTACTCTTTTTCCAAGATGTGATTCCTGGAGATGGCTGCTGCGGATTTGAACACCATGTACAAAACCTCCAGCAAGTATTTCTCGAGGGCTTTACCATACACTCTTTTGGACTCTGACGTTTAGAAGAAAACTCTAGTATTTATCTAGAAAACCCTGAGAACTATTTTCTCGAAGTAACCTCCCCCTCCTTTTTGTTACTTCTTGTCTGTGTAATTCAATCTTTCGAAATCTTAATTGCATTTAATATGAATGCATCTGGGACCAGAACATAAAACAGGTGAATACATAGATACACTTATATACATACAGATTTTAAAATAGAGAATATGCTTCAAACAAAATATAATTATTAATAGCCGAAACTACACAGTTTTGACTGAAAGTCATTGACTAAAGAAAAAATATTCCAAGTTGTATTAACCATTTTTATATATTATATACACTACTACAATGTAAATCTATGTGGAAATCATGCTCTTTTAAGTAATGAATTTTTTCATGCTCCAGAAGTTTATTGAATGTATTATTTTCCTGATTGTTTTATTCTATTTTTTAACTCTCTCATAGTCTTACTCTTTACGGCAGACCTTAATTAATTTGTCAGTACATATGTAAACTTTTAGGAAAGAGTATACGAGTTTCAAAACAGATGTCTGCAGGTGCTGGAGAAGGTATCACACAGGGACCTAGAAGGTGGAGAGTGATGTGCTCTTCTACCCACTACATAGGCTAGTACCAGATTCCCAGCGGATTTGCCAACATTCCTAGATACAAGTAACTTAAAATGGAGGTGGCCAAAGGAAGTGCAGGTATGGGAATTTTGTGAGTTTATGAATCCACAAAAACTGGAGGGTGCATTAGCGCGTTCTGCTCGACTGTGTGCCACCACCCTGGGGTCTACCGAAAGCTACGTGGGGACAGCTTTCCAGGGACTGGGCCTGAGGCAGGGGCTGGGGCAAATAGAACTCACCGCAGCCGAGTATCGGCCACACCGGTGCCGTTCCGTGGGCTGTCCCGGCGCGTTCGTGCCGAACGCACGGCTTTGCCTCCCCAGCAGGGCAGCGTGTCAGGGCGCTAAACCTTCCGGGTGCCTGACGGTGTGTCCCGCTCTGCCTTCCCATTCCGGACAAAGGTGGAAAAGGCATTTTCGTCTCCCTCCCCGTTCCTTCCTTTCAGCTGGCCACACTTTCCGCCCGTCCCCGCCAACCCAACTCATCCCTCCTAGGAAGGGAACGGAATAAAAATGTGTGCCCACGACTTGAAACAAAGGAAGCGAAAGCAAGCACGGCATTAGGGAAGGCGCTGCCCGGCAGGACAAACCGCAGCAGGCAGAGCGCCTCGCGGCCATTTGGTGTGAGAACGCGCCCCGTCTGTCCCCGCGCCTCCCTCCTCTGCCGTCCACCGCCGCCGCAGGGCGGGCGGAGCGGCCTTGGGGGGCGGCACAGCGCGGGCGGGGGCTCGGCTGCCCCGGCCGCTCGCCCCCACCGCGCGGCGGGGCGGAGAGAGAGCGGGAGCGGCGGCGGGAGACGGGCCGCCATATTCCTGCCGCACCACGCCCGCGGAGCCCAAGCATTTAAAAGCCGGCCGAGCGCGACCCCTGCCAGTCCACTCGCTTCGCTTTGCTTTCCGCCGCTCTCTTGGCAACGCAGGCAGGGCCGAACCGAGTGCAGCCGAGCAGCGACAGCTCCCTGACAGCGAGCCTCGCTTTCCCTCACCACCACCACCCACCTCCCCCCCCGCTTCGAAGAGCGAGCGGCCGAGGCGCCAGGAAGGAGGAGCGACCGCGGGGAAGCTCTTCCTGCCGGGCAGCGGCGGTCTCGCCCACCCCGCAGGAGCCCGGGCTCCCGCTCCGGGAGGCGGGGAACGGCAGGGAGATGTGTGCGTGTGCGGAGCGGGGGAGGGATTAGTGGGCATTAGCGCTTCCACGGGGGGTGGGGTGGTCGCGTCGGAGGGCGGCGGGGGTGTCGGCGGCCGCCAGGGACACTCGGGGACCGCGCAGGCTGCGGGCGGCGGCGAGGGAAGGGGAGCAGCGGGCGTGGGGCGGCTCGGCTGGGTAGCGGTGCTGCTGCTGCCGCCGCGGTGGATGTTTCCATGCTGTTCGGTGCATGATTTAGAGGAGAGGAGGAGTTGGCAGCGGCGGGTGTCAGCGGCAGGGAGCGGGGATCCGCGCCGCCAGCGGCCCTGCCTTTCTTCTCGCCCCTCTTTGACATCGAGGCTGCTCTGCCTGCGCGCCTGCCCTGCGGCGGCCCCCGGGCTCTCGGAGAGCGCCTGTGCCCCCCGGGGCCGGAGCGGCGGCGGGGTGCGTGTGTGCGAGTGTGCGTGCGGGTTTAGGGGGGGTGGGGGCTGTGTCTGAACCAGTTAGGAAGAATGACTCTGGAGTCCATCATGGCGTGCTGCCTGAGCGAGGAAGCCAAGGAAGCCCGGCGGATCAACGACGAAATCGAGCGGCAGCTGCGTCGGGACAAGCGGGACGCCCGCCGCGAGCTGAAGCTGCTGCTGCTGGGTGAGTGCGGGGCTGCCTCCGCCCGCCTCGGGCCGCTCGCCTCGGGCCGCTCGCCTCGGGCCGCCGCCGGCGCGCACGCCTCAGGTGCCGCCGGGGCTGCAGCCCGGGCATCGCCGCCGCCCTGGGCGACCTGCGGCCGGCGCGGTCCGTGCCGGGGCACGGGCATCTGGCGGCGGGGACGGGGCAGCGGCGATGCCTGCGGTGCCTCCGGGCGCTCGTCGCCCCCGCCGCGGGTAGCTGCAGGCCGAGCCCCCGCCGCGGGGAACGGGGCGTGTGTGCCCGCCCGCGGGCATCGTCGGCGGGTGGGTTCGGTGTGGAACGGGAAGCGGCCTTCCAAAATGGAGAGGGGACGGGTGGTGGGTGACTGAGGGGGGTGCGGGGCGAGGGGCAAATGTCGGTGTGTGTGGGAGAGCGATGGTAGCGAAGCGGATTAAGGAAGGGATTCGCAGGGGGAGTCGCTGTGCAGATCGATGGTGGAGGGTGTGATATCTGCATTGTTCGGTGAGCTTCGGGCAGGTTGTTAGCTCACTGGTTGCATTTTTTAATTATGATTTTTATTTAAGGAGGTAAAGTGGGATAAGAAGCTTGTGCTCTGATTGTGCACTGATTTCTATAAAAAAAAGGGAGCCGCAAAGGCCCAGATGCACATGCCAGGCTCAGGGGTAACCTGAAGTGTGCAGGATGATTCCAGGATCTTTAATACCGTTGGAATCCACCCACTGGCCAGGAAATAAAATCGACTGTGTTATTTCTCCTTAATTAAAATAGAGGTTGCTGGTTTAGAGCTGCAGGTATGCAGAGGCAGCATTTATCTAATAGAAATTTGGCTTATGTTAAAATAAGCCTTTTGAAATAAAATATGCCTGCTTGTGTTCCGTGTGATGTACTGTGTTGCGTAGCTCCCTGATAATACAGTTTCTGCCTGGGACTCACAGGCCTTTAAATATGTTTGCACTACTATCTGGTGTGTGGATGAGTGGGTATGTTCCGAGTGGATGCGGGATGTTTACGGTGAAGATTTTTTCTTGGGCCCTGTATATGGAAGTAGTGAGTTGTACTGGGGGAGTATACTGCCTTTTCAATGAAGTAAGGCAAGTTGAAAGGAAAAGTTTGAATATGTTTTAGTGCTTCCATATGAATATGATATTTCCTGAAGGTTATCTTCTGGATATAGAGAAGGGTGTTGGGATCTTTAGCTAGTGTGGGAGAGGAGTAGTGGACATGGATGCAGCACTCCAAGTAATAATGTTCTGTCACATTTTAGCCTGATTTTGGCATGTTGTGACTTCCAGGATTCACAAACAAGATAAAATAGATTGCCCTTGTTTAATACTATAGATGTCGAAGTATGATTAATGGTAGACACCTGCTAGTCACCTGCTTCAGGAGAGGCAGTTCATACATTTGGATTAACACTTCATGGTCTTGTCTTGTGAAATGAAGCGTAGTGGTGAGCAGCTCTTGGAGTTTTGGTATTGGGTAGACTCAAGTTTCAATTTCTAAACAAATTTTAGGGAAGCTTCTTTCATAAGTGGGTTTATCTTAAGTACCTGACAGCATTTTTTTTTTTTAGGCACTTTCATTGCTTTCCCAGCATGGGCAATTGGTCAGTTATTAAGTTTGTTGTTTGTGTGGGTCATTCACATGGTTACGAGACAGACAAAACCATTTTAAAATGAAAATATATTCATTAAAAATGGTGAGACTGTTAGCATGAAAACCCTCTGAACATGCTTAAAATCATCTGCTTTTTTAATATTGAATAGATGTTTACTATCCCGTTTCATCTCTTTCCCCCTCATTTTTAGGGGAAAATCACTAGTGCTGCTTAATTTTATTTTATGTAAACATAAGCAAACATGTTTGGGTTTTCTTTTTTGTTTTTTTTTTTTCTTTTGTTTTTCATTAGTGCCAACTTCTCAGTCCCACTCTGTAAAATATGTGAGTCTGAAAAACCTAAGTTCATTAATGGATTTTAAACAAGACTAAGGAATATCTTCTGGCATGTAAAGAGAATACTAGTGCAGTTAAAGCTGAGCCTTATTAAGTGGCTGTGCATGTTCTTCAAGCTAGTTGCAAGTGCACAGTGAAAGGTATTATCAACCTTTCAAGGCACAAACAAGTGTATCTGTGCTAGGTTGTTTTATTATTACACTTGCTTAAGAATTAGATATACACACATAAAAATGCACATATGTAGCAAACATAAAAAAACCTAACATTTTTGATTCAGAAGAAAAGAGTTTTTTCGTCCTTAGATTGTGAAAGACACAGTGCTTTCTTCGAAACTTAGTTTTCTTCTGAGTGTTACTGTTTCTCACACACACACACACTGTTCTTGGTACACCCTTGTAGTGTGCTCATGATATCTTTTTACTTTTCATGAAATCATGGAGTTCAAAATCCGAAGTCATCTGTGGAAAACTTTTACTGTGTGCTAAGATTATTTTTAGATATCAGTTTAAGTACAAACACTCTTTGATTAAACATTAAAATACTGCTTTTAGATACTTTATTGTACATCATTATTTGATTGGGATTTTTTTAACATATTAGAACAGGTTGAAATATTTTATTGTGATTGTGGAAAGCCAGAATCCATAAATATGCATATTACATAGTAGTAGTTTCAGCTAGCACAAGTTGGCCATAGTGCTTCAAGACGCTTTGGAACAAATTCATTCTTCCACCGAATTTGGTTTTAATCTCCTGTATTTTTCAAACTCTTCTGGATTTCATTACTGCTGAACACTTTGTAAAACCCTGTGATTGTTCTCCAGAGCTTATAGTTGTTAATATCCATCCATTGTTTGCTGTTAGCCTGTAAAAACACATTGTTTTTTATAATTAGGGGAAAAACAGAAGAGGTGTTTTAATATTTTATATTCGCCTATGCCAGTGTGTTCTGCATGCTTGTGTTTTAGGCGTGTATGTACTTATTGATTTTTTAAAAGTAGTATGAGCTATGGGCTGTCATGCTTATGTATCTGATTCTTTCCTGCTATCCATGTAAATTCCGCAAGGGCTCAGAAAGCAGCGTTTGAGCCTGTTTCAGTTTGAAAAACAGGTGTCTGCCAAGGAAGGCGGGAACCTCCCTTGCAATAGAGAATATGACCCCCCTTCCCTCTGAACTTGAAATCAAGGGGCTTTCAGGCAAAGATATGGGAAAAGGAATAACAGTTCTTTACCAGGATTTGTAACAAGGCAAACAAGCAACAGCAACAAGGGACAAGCCAGAAAGCAGTGACAGCTGTCACCCCCTCCCCATAGGTGCAGTCACGGTCACAGCTGGCAGGGGCGCTGTTGGCTCCTGGTGGGGCAGGGCTGTGATTCCCCCGTGCCTGCAGGGGGCGCTGTGGAATGAGCTCAGCCGTCTCTCTATCGCTGGTAATGGCGAGCGCAGCAGAGGGGTTTCCTTTACTGCCTCACAGGGCCAGCTGGTCCCTGTGCCCCTCCTGATGGCGCAATGGGCTGTAGCAGGACCCCTGGCAGTGGCTGGGGACGGCAGCGGCTGTCACCCCAGAAGTGACAAACAAAAGGTGCCTGAAACTGCGGGGAGTCCGGGTGTTGGGTTGCAGTGTAGCAAAAAGGCCCTGAAGCAGCGGAGGAGTACAGCTGGGGCTGGGCAGGGGATCGCTCCCTGGGTGGCTCGCTGGTGATGGCTGCTCTCTGGGTCTGGGCTGCGCAGAGGCGGCAGCCCCCTCGTGAGGAACAGGGTGTTCCCGGGTCCCAGCGTGACACGCCGTGGCTCTGGGCTCCCAAGCAGTGGAGAAGCAGGGAAGTAGACCAGTAAGCTCCAGTCACGGTGCTGAAGTGAAAAGGAGGAAAAAAGCCAGCAAAAGCCAAGTGGCAACTGTGTCTCTCCTCAGAGCAATCCGGGTGAGTGGCCAGCCTGCATACAGATTGTAGCCGTAAACCATCAGCCCTGGACATTATTTGCCTGTAGACTCTATACCTTAATATTTTGCACTATTTTTTCAATGAGAAAGACCTTGAGAATCTTAAGAAAATAATCTACCAGTGTTGTGCTAGCTATGCCTATGTGTCTGTAAACCCTGGTCAAATTAAGTACTGAAGATGTGCGTGACAGTTCTGTTTTTTTTGCAGCGTATTAGTTGGTATTGTCATGCTCAAAGCATGTCTTTTTAAGAGTTAGGTGCTTCTCACGTTGAAGATAGTGGATGTGCCAGTGAAGGGACTTGCCTTGATTACAAGTGTCCTGTTCTTTGCACCTTAGTGCAGAAAGTAGATGAATGATTAGTGATTTGAATTGGCATGAACAGCAGTCAATCTTATGTCAAAAGTTGCTTTTGAACATAAGGTGAGTATATGCATTATTTCTTAAACCTGTGTCAACAGAATTAAGAGGTTTACATGCAGAGTTTGGTGTATTCACAAAGGCTTAGACTTGATGTCGATAACGTTGAAGAGGAAGTGGGTCAGTTAAGCCAACAATGGAAAACTCTGGTTTTATATAACTTCTTCAGCTGGAGAAACAAGATTCCTTATTTTTCTAGCAACTTGTATTTCTATCAGTCTATTTTACTCAAATGTATTCTTTAAAAAAATTCTAGGTAATTGATAACAGTATGTATTTACTACTGTAAAATGAACAAATAATCTGCCTCTTCATACATACTGTAGCTAGATTTGTAAATATGTCTTATTTAGCAGAAGCGGTTTCTAAAGAAATATAATTTCATTCTGGATGTAAAACACCTTTATGTATTCTTATATACAGAGGTATGTCCGTATATAAGAATTTTTTTGGGGGGGGAGCAGGAAAACACAACTCATCGTTTGAATATCAGTGTGATAATTTGAACAACGTGTATTTAGAAAATATTAAGGAACATTTATTTTTAGTGCACCATAAAAGGATATCTTGTGCACAGCCATTAAAAAGGGTTTGTTGCGCTTTTATATTTACTACTTGATAAGTGATCTACACCCACCAGAATTAATAGGAAGTAGCTGAATGTCTGAACAGTTAAAGGATTCAGACTAATTTAACTTTATTTACATGTCAAAGAGACAAGTGACCCCTAATTTGTATGTTATACTGACAATATTGAATAAATGCAGGATGAAAAAATGCATGCTGGGCAGAGAAATCTTTTGAGAATGGACATTTGAGTGTGTGCTGCAAAATAAAATAATAATTCTGCTCCTTTCGTTGCTTCAAATTAATTTTGTTGTTATATGGTTGTAACAGCAATTTCATAGGGGAAAGCACTACCTTGCAATCTTTGCAAAACTAATCCCAGACAGGTGTGAAATAAAGTAAGGTAGATGTCTGATTGATCGTGGTTAGCTTTGTTGCAGCAATAGAATACTGTAAACACTTTATTCCTTCAACTTCCTTAAGCGGTATGGTAGAAGACTTGGGAAAAATCTGTTCTTGTACATGAATGCAACTGTGTATGAACAGCTGTTACTGATAAAATTTTAGAAGTTTTTCAGCATTCACCTTTTATTTACTGTAATTATCAAAGCTGGCAAGAACAAAGAGCAGGAAAACAGGAGAAAACAAAGGAAGAATTAGCATATAGGAAACCCTAGGAAGCTGTACACATGGTGTTGGCCACAAAGAAGGAAGCATGCCTCAGGTTTTAAATATTATTAACTCTGTGCAAAGAAGTTAGATGTGTTATAACTGGATGACAGAAGCCCAAGAGATACAAAGGTTTTAGAAGTTAAAAAGTTTTTAAAGTTACTGGGAGAGTGCCAGGAATAGCACAAACGTTTTTTCAGGCTAAACTAAAATTTAAATCTGAAATGTTCTGAAAGCACGTTGTTCCCTCAAAAAATAATGCTGATACTGAGACTAAACTGAAGCATGATTGTCTACGGATTTTTTGTCCTTTGTAAGTTTTCAGAGGATAAATGGCATGGTATAATCAAACTGCCTAATTTGTACGCTGTACTTAGTGTTTATCAATAGTGTGGAGTTTTATCCCAGAACCCTGATGGAGGTGGAGTTGCCAACAGAAAAGTACTGTTGTTGATTTCATTATGCATTTGAGAAAGTGGCGTGGCTATTCCAGAAACAAAAATAAATCCCACCAAACAGGATTCCTCCTTTGTCAATCCATTAAGGCAGAATCATCCAATAAACTACTGTAATGAACGGTATGATTTAGTTGAGCCGTCCTGCAGTGGCTCAGCTCATCTTTCTGTGGAAAGCTGGTGGTGTGCAATATGTGTATTGTTTGAAATAAGCGACAGAACATTGGAAAGTTTATGCAAGTGGAAGCACATAGTGATTCTGTAGATTGTAAAGAAAGAGGCTATATCACTCTTGCCTCAGCACAGGTGAGCTATGTGTTGACAGCTTCATCTGGGAGCTGTGCTGTTTGTAATTGACCTGTGTGTGGAAGAAGCATCCGCTAGGAGTGAGTGAGACTAGGTCGTGTTGACTAGTGCCAGATTATGAGTCTGTTTTTGCCTCAAAGTGAATACATGGATGTCTATCCAAGGCCCTGTTCTCACTGATTATCTATGTGTTTTGTTTTATATCTAGGAGAATGCTGTCGTGGTCCTTGTTGAAGTACTTTGGGACTCAGTCCCAGCTATCACAAGTCTGTTGGATTTGTTTTTCCCAAAGGAAATTGTGGAAAGGGGAGTCAAAATTTGAGATATATTTCTCCCCTCCCCCTCCCCCAGTCTTCTCTAAAGAGATGAGTGACTTAAATCCTTAAGTCTTTTAAAGTTAACTGAAAAATGCTCAAATCTTGGTGAGTATCACCAAATGTGGGTCAGAAGAGTGTTTATCCAGATGGGATTAACCACCTTTAAGTTAAATCTAATGTAAGAGCATAGGTTTCTGTTCTGTAGGAGCTTGGTGTACCTAGATGTGAAAGAAACTCAGTCTGTTAGAGATTCTTTGAGTAAACAGGAATCAAGGTAGAAATTACTAATTTAATTATGATATAGCCACGAAATCAACCTAAAGAGATCCCATTTGTCATCACACTTTTATAAGCTAAGATATAAGGTAGTGAATGTGGTTTAGGAACATTTTTAAATTATCCATTAGGAAAAAAAAATCTCAATTCTAATAGTATTTGTTCTTATGGTGCAGAATATACACTACTGTCCAGTCTTGTTAGTGTGTCTGTCACTGTACCTGAGCTATACACTCACTAGACACTAGCATAAGCTTCTTGGTCCTTAGCTGACTCATTGCTCTAATGATAATCTTTGTCAAGAATCCTTGTAAATGAGAATATTTCTGTGAGTTAAGGAAACTTGCTTTTATTTCCTTGTTCTATAAACTCATTACAGAAGAGTTTTTAACCCCAAAGTCTTCAATGTTAATTATCTTTCTTATGTTAGAAAACGTTGAAAAAGTATGCTGAAAGGTATTCTAACCCACATTTCTGGGTAAATAAGGTCATCCAGAAAGTCAAGCAGAAGGCTTCTGTAGCAGCAACTGCTAGCTCAGAAGGCCAGAAAAATGCAACACACATAGAAGTTGGAAATGATGACATCATTCTTTATGCTTTTGGGAACTGATCAGGCTTGGGAAACTGATGACCAAGTATGGAACTTATATTTTGCTCTGATAATGGATTTATGAAGCACTGTAAGTGCCACTTAGTCTCATAGACCAGAGCGGTAAAAGCAATTGAAATTAAATGCTGAAAAACAAAGGCATAATTAATGTATTTTGAATAGGTTCTTACACAGCTGTCCAGGTGCTTGGAGGATCTGATGCTTTCCTTTTTGAATTGTGCTGCCCAGATGGTGTGGAAATGAAACATTTACGTTAATAGTTAAAACCTTTCAAAGATGGTTTACAAAAAGGAACAATAAAAACAAACAACCAAATGAACCCAAAGTACTCCTTTGTAAAACTGGCTTTAATTCAGTTGATCTTTTAGGAGGGAAAATAATGGTTCTTACAATACTTCTCACTTGTACTTCTGTTTGCTTGTTTTTAAAAAGAAAATAATACTAGCCTGGAGACAGAGATGCTATGTAGTTGTGCTGGGGAAAAAAGGCCAAACAATAAAGGACATGTTCTTACACCTGTATTTGAATTACTCTGATTAAATTTTCTTTTCCTTCTTTTAATATCTTGCTAATGGAATCTGATGCTTAAAAGTATTTTCATACACAGCAACAATCTTCATGCCACTTGAATCTCTCCTGTCCTGAGACTGTGCGGTTTTTTGGGGGGGGTGGTTATTATGTATGCACCTGGTCATCATTAACAATGATAGAATTAGTAGTTTATCTCTGAGCACAGGCCACCAAGCAGCTGTCTGACTGACTTAGCCCATTATTAAAAGAGGGGTTTAGAGATCAAAATCTGTTTATCTCATTACTATTCCCCTAATCCATTAAGTCCTCTGCTAAGTGAATTTTTGTGGGGAGGTTTGATCTGGGAAGTTACAGGTGGCATGTCATGTCAAGTTGCAGTACATGTCATGGCAAAAGGATTTATTATAAAACCCCATAACAAACACTTGAGAAACCTTTTTAATCCCCCAGGTAGAGGAAACTTGTTTGGCAATGTTAAAACTCAAGACAAAACCCAGGCTATAATTTAGTCTTTAGATCACGGAACACATATCCTTTAAAGATATGTTGAAGCATATGGATGACATGGAGGTGTTATTATAGAGTCAGCCAACAACGTTTCACAAAGGACTAACTGTGCCTGACTAATCTTGTGGCCTATGATGGAGTAGCTGTATCAGTGGACAAAGGAAGAGCTAGAGATGTCATCTATCTAGGCTTCTGTAAGGCCTTTGATATGGTGTCCCCCCCAACATTCTTACTGTTAAATTGGCGTTTGATGGATAGTCTCTTTGATGAATAAAAAATTGGCTTGGTGGCTGCATCCAAGGAATTATGGTGAATGGTTTAATATCCAAGTGGAAACAGTAATGAGTGGTGTCCCTCAAGGAGTCATACTGTTTAGTGCCTTTCGTTATGACATAAGCAGTGGGAATTTGCACCCTCAGCAGATTTCCAGGTGCCGCCAAGCTGAGAGGTGCAGTTGGTACCGTTGACTAGGGGCCTGTTGGAACCTCACAAGGTTCGACAGGGCCAAGTACAAGGTCCTGGGTGCATTGCCTCTGGGTTGGGACAGCCCTTGATACCTGTACAGAGTGGGGGATCGATGGATGGAGAGTAGCCTTGTGCAGGAAGACTTGGGAGTACTGGTGAATGAAAAATTGGATGTGAGATGGCAGTGTGCACTTGGAGCCTGGAAGGCCAGGGCTGTATCAAAAGTCTGGCTAGCAGGTCAAATGAGGTGATTCTTCTCTGGTGAGACCCCACCTGGAATACTACTTCCATTTCTGTGGTGCTCAGCACAAGAAGGACATGGACCTTTCAGGGTTCAGAAAAGAGCCATGAAAATGATCAGAGGGATGAAATACCTCTCTGATGAAGACAGGCTGAGACAGTGTGGGTTTTTCAGCCAGGAGAAAAGAAGATGCCAGAGAGATCTTGGAGCAACCTTTCAGTATACGAGGAGGGTGTGTCAGAAAGCTGTAGAAAGACTTTTTACCTGTCTGTCAGTAGGAGGACAAGGATCAATGGTTTTGAACGGAAAGTGGATAGATTTAGATTGGACTCACAGAGGAAGTTTTTTACAGGGAGGCAGGGGAGATTTAGATTGGACTCACAGAAGAAGTTTTTTACAGGGAGGCAGGGGAGACACTGGAACAGGCTGCCTGGGGAATTTGTGGGTGCCCTATCTCTGGAAATGTACATGGCTAGGCGGGATGGGGCTTTGAGCAGCCTTGTGTAGGGGGTGGCATAGATGATCTTTGAAGGCACCTTCCAACCCAAACTGCTCTGTGATCCTATAATTGGACTACTTTGGTGATAAGTAATTTCCTGGAATTAAAGCTGTTGCACATTTTCCTAACTTGATAGCTTTAAGAAACAATGTTTGGTACATAGATTGTTTTCCCCTCTGAAAACACAAAATGCACCTAAACATATTTCTGTTTTTCATGGTAAGAAGTGAATAATGAGAAGAAATAACATGAGATTTTTTGGTATTGTGTTCCATTTCCTCTTGGTCTCTGTTTATCTCAGCACTGAATTGGTAAATAAAGGAGATAATAAACATTTACTCTGACTGATGCAAAGCTGGATTTCATTTAGGTGACTATCTCCTGGTTTAGCAGCTTATTTTATAGAAAGACAGAACAGAATTTAGGAGTAAATTTGCTTTAATCTAAATGTAAAATTGAGTATTTTCTACAAACAGGACAAAGATTCACTGGAATTACCGTATTTCAGTAAACTGACTAACAGCATGCTTCATAGAATCACGGAACAGTTTGAGTAGGAAAGGATCTTAAAGTTCCAACCCTCCTGCCGTGGGCAGAGACGCCTCACACTGGACCAGGTTGCTCAGAGCCCTGTCCAGCCTGGCCTTGAATACCTCCAGGGATGGAGCATTCGCAGCTTCTCTAGGCAACCTGTGCCAGCATACCACCACTCCCACAGTTAGCATCATTAGATGGCTTGTCTTGGCAATACTTTTAAGCTTGGACTTTAATACCGTTGGTATTCATAGAAATCTGGAAACATTCTCTGCCCAGAACAATTGTTGTTCTCTTGGGGTTTATTTATCTAATTGCATTCATCCTTCCCTCTCATCTGCAAGACAAGGTAATAGTGATTTTGGATTCCCTGTGATTTTCTTCTGTGTTTGGCTCCACAACTTAATAATATACTCCTATTAGTTATTAGATTTAGTTAGGGTTAAGAACTAGACTCATGGTGATCTCTGCAGATTTTAGCCTTTGAACCAAAACCAGATAAACAATATGAGCAGAATTTGCTAATAGCTTAATTGTGCCTGTATTCCTTACAACAAATGGAGACATCTGATGCGGAACTGTGAAGTTAGTATGTATGCCTTTAAATTGTTTTCTTGTAGAAATGTATGACACAAACATTCTCTGGGTAATGATATTCTTGTGCTTGGTTTTTTTGGTTTGTTTTGTAAATTTACGACCATGTTAGTTTTATTAGTGCAGTTTTCATGTGGTTATTCTCAGAAAATACTTCGAATGTTTTGGTTTACAGACTTTTGGTCTACAATTTCATGTACTAAAGTGAGAAGGATAGATTAAATATTTACATTGCATTTTTTATCTGTGGAGTTTCCCCATTAAATAATATAAAACTCACAAAGCAGGAGGAGATTGTCTTTTTGTTGTTTAAAAAGACAAAATATTATGGGATTTTTTAAATTGGTAATTATGCAAAATTGCTATATATGACTATATGACTTGTCAGGCTGCTGGGACCTGTTCTTTAGTTAGAATATCTTTAAAAAGGGATGAAAACTATTATGAAAGTATTTTGTAATGCTTTTGCTTTATATTTTAGTTGTTTTTATTTTCAAGGGATGACAGTAAATTTTGGAATAATCTGTAGCTGGAGAAACAGTTCATCACCGTCTGTATCTGTTTGTTTTGTCTTGTGTACATGGTACCAAGCTACTTCTGCTTACTGACATGGAATTTACTAATACCTTCGCATTTCTTTGCAACTACTTTTTCATGTGCACAGAGGATCAAAACTCTGGGGAAGTGGTGAAAACAGAGGCATAAGCAAGACAAATGTTTATTTGATGGTTGAGTATATCTTATTTAAAACAGCATTTCAACCTACCAATCTAGACTGTAGTTTAGGTATAGTGATATTAATTGTATATATCACTGTGCTCAATAACTCAAGCTTGTTTGTGGGTTTGGAATGGTTTCTTCTTGTGGGTATTTTTGATGGGGTTTTCTTTTGTGTGTACGTTTTTTGAAAGGGTAGTATGCGTGTTTTTGAACCGAAATACATGGTTGCACAAAACGCCAGCCACCTGTCTGATAACCTCTTTCTTTATTTATTGTGGAATTTGTTTTCTGGCATTAGATAAAACATAAGTAAAATACTACACTACTCATTTTTTAAAGTTCATCATAATCATGAGCCTTACATTTAATATCAACTTGGAGGATAAAAAGAAAGTACTCCAGTATCTTGGAGCTCAGTCTGGATGGTTCCATAGTTCAATTCTAACTTGTAACTGTAGAGTGGTTTTTCTGATCCTTTAATTGTTTTTGTAGCTGGTTTTTGACTTCTTTCCAATTCAACATCATTACAGAAGTACAGATCATGAGAATTGAACAGTGAGGTGTATATACTTTTTATTACAAGTATAGAAGTATTGCTAATTGCAACACCACTGTTGAGGTGTGTTCAAGGAGTGTAACAGCCTACTGAGCCATGACATTAAACTATTCATGTTTAGATGAGTGCTGTAACTTAAATGCTTTTCTAAATAATTGCTTTTTAGGGAGGGTTTATTCATTGCTTGACAAGCTTACATTCTTACCTTTATTTAACAGTATTTGGATGCACAATATTTGCCTCCTTTTGTTTTACAGGTTATTCTAGTATACTTTTCAGCATCATATCATTGTCATTGTTTACCAGTTCACAGCTTTTGTATCACCTATGAGTAGTACCAGTAATAATTTCATGTTTTTATTTTGGCTCATGGCTGAAGATTTTTAAAATTTTTTTAAATCTTAATATTGTTGGGATCCTGTATGGAAGACAGTTGTCTGTTGGGGACTTTTGCCTATGTAGTTTACTACTTAACTGTTTGAACAACTGTTACTTCATGCATGCTTTGTTGCTCTGTTGTATGATCAGTTGCTTAGCAGATGCCTAGTTCTTTAGAACCACTGACTTTGTACAACAGACCATCCAAATACTCTAACTCCTTAGGTCTTGATTTTCAATCTCTCTCTTACCTCTTTTTCACCTTTTGGGTTTTTTTGGGTGGTAGTTCAATAGTTTCAAGTCAGACTGCCTTTGTAGCCAGTCTTTGTAAAACCTTTGGACCCTCTTGAGTGACATTCTCACTTGAATGAATCCTCCGTATTGTTTGTCTTCCGTGGGCACTCTTTCATTGTCATTGCAATCGTGGTCTGTGCTTTCCTAAAACAAAAAAAAAATTGAAAATTACGTGGGTGTTTTTCTGTGTTAATAAATATTAAGTGTTCCACAGCAGCAGTTTAGTGAGGGACCAGTGTGGTTTGTAATTAAAAAAAACCCCAAAAAAATGAGGTCTTATGTGGAGCCCTAGAGTTCATCATTTGACTTTTTCCCTTCAAAATGGTTGAGATTTCCCATGTTTTTGGCTTACTTATTTCAGTTTTCTTCTTTTACCTCTTCTCTTATCCTGGCTGATTTTATTGTTTTTCATTTTTCATTTTTCTTTGTTTTGTATAATTGTGGCTGTCTAGGCTACTTCATAAAATATTCTGAAATGACTCCCAGTCGTTCCTGTTTTAAATCTAAATCCCATTATTTACACTTCCGATTCTGTCAGGTTTTTGCTAAAGTAGATCTCATGAACACAATGTGCTTATAACTTGCCTCTACTAGTGGAGTTGAACTTCTTTTGCTTACTCATAGCAAATGGTGTACAGTCGTAATCATATGCTCCTGCAGTTACTTTGACTGTGGTTCTGACACATGCTCCTTTTCTTAAGAGATATTTCTGTATGGTGGTTTTCTGGTTTAGGAATCACAATCAGTTTTTAAACTTGCAGAAATCCCAAGGTAATTTGCTTGTGACCTTTAGCATAAGTTACATGGCCTTAGGAGATTATACTTTTCCCTCTTCATGAAAGTGTTTTAGGAACACCGCTTGCTTGTCTGTCACATTAGCTGTGACTGTCATCTGCTGTGGTATCAGCTTTTGTGTCAATTTTTCCCTATTAGAATTTAAACCAAAAATGTAAAGATCACTGGCTGCCAGCCAATTCTGAAGTATAAAATAAAGCCAACCACTGAACTTCAACTTCTGTAAATCGTTCTTTAGTTATACCTCCTTCTTCAAATCGGTATCTATACATCAGCAATTCTGTGGGTTTATCACCTGTCTACAATGTTTGTACAAACAGTTCAATCTCTCAGTTTCAATTGATTATTCAGTTAATTTTAATCCTTCTTCCATTTTTCTGCTACATAAGTTCACTCCCCTCCCCATCTTCCCCTTCACTTTCAACAGTGCAAGAATATTCTGACCTCTCTGGCCAGCCTGCCTTTCAGAATGCTTTTCTTCCTCTTCTAACAATGAAAATTGCCCAAATTCTGCAACTTCCACCTTCCACAGAAATCCAGTGACTAGTCCCCAGCACAGAGCTCTGTAATGTATTCTTTGCCTGTCCAGGAGTTCACCTCAAGGTTTTTCTGTTTTCTTCTGGTATGGAACAGAAATGTGTAAACTGGGTGTCAGGATGATAAATGTTGAGTGTTTAGGTATTTATAATTTATGAGATTCAGAATAATTAGTCTGATGGAGTGTACTTCAGGCACATGTACCATATTGCTGTCATTATTTCTATTAAATAGTGTTGAGCAATCCCTTTGGGCTATTTGCTGGGTCTTGCTTGTATCCGGATAGAGTGCACTGTAATGACATAACTATCCCAGCTGTCTGTGCCTATGCTTCAGGGTTCCTGCAGGCTTCTCTGGTGTATTGCATGCACTGTGGTCATGGCTCATTCACCTTGGGAGCACTGTATGACTATACAGACTGTACACCAGTGCTTTTGTGTAAGGGTGAATGTTTAGCGAATGCTGGTAGCAGGTGCTTAGCTCTTGTGCGAAATGTGAAAACAGTGTAAGGTTGCACCTTGAGGAGCACTAGCTCTAGAGGCCTGCTGTAAGTTCTGCATCTTCTGCAGAGGAGTCAGATCTATCCTTAGAAGGTTAGTACTTCTTGTTATAAAGGAATAACTGGATGTTCCAGTACTTAACAGCAGTTGGAATAGTCTGGGATGCTTAGAGGGTACTTTCTTCCACTTGCCATCATCTAGGTGTCAGACTTCCATGAATAGATTTAATCTTACAAAAATGAGAATTTGAGGCCCATAAGGCCAGTGCTTACCTGTGGGACTGTGTTTTCTTGTGTAACTATGGAGACCAGAAAGTTTTTTTACATCATTTTCAGGTATGCACTAACACAGCTGAAGCACGGTCAGGACTTGACACTGTACTGACGCAGATGCAGACTGAACACTCTGGGGAAAAGGTTTCCTTATCTAGTTGAGAGAGCACTTAGCCTTCTTTTCCTTCTGCCTGGTGGGCAGTGAGTTCGAGGTTAAGCTCCCCAGTTACAAGAGAGGTAGGCGTGGAACTTCTGGAGGGAATCAAGCAAGGAGTGCCTAAGGTAAATGAAGGGACTTGAATACCTCTACTGTAAGGAAATGCCGGCAGAGCTAAGACTGTTCACCTGGCAGAACAGAACACTCAGGAAGGATTCTTATCAATTTATATAAATACCCAAAGCAAAGGTGCAAAGAGGATGGAGCCAGGCTCTTTTCAGTAATGCTCAGTCATAGGGCAGGAGGTGATGGGCAGAGGGTGAAACACAGGAGATTCTGAACATCAGGAAACACTTCTTCACTGTAAGGATTACTGAGCATGGGCACTGGTTGCCCAAGGTGGTTGTGGCATATCCCTTCTGAAGAGATGTTAAGAAAAAAACCCCCTGCACATGGTCCTGGCCAGCTTGTTGTGGCCCTGCTTGAGATGTCTTCCGACATCAACCAATTTGTGATTCTGTGAAACACCATGCCTGTGCTATAGCATCGTCTTGCAGGTACAGATCAGCTGAGTCACCAGTTCACCCTGACCTTTAATCATAAAATATGGGGGAAATCCTATGGGATTTACATTTCATTATGCTAGACTCGTTTATCTGTGCTTATGTGTGTACAAAGAATCATTTTGTAGGTAGCCCTCAGCCACTGTGACCATTTACCTGGGGGGAAATCAGTGAGAATGTTAGTTTTGCAGTTCAGAAGTCTTCCAGTGGCAGTATGCCAGCATGCCTCTCCAGGAGCAGCCGCCTTTGTAGCTTAGGTCTGTCTGGGAACACAGCAAGGTAGCTCATTTCCCTCAATTGTGGGCTGATACAGGGCTGTCTTTCAGCTGATCCCTCAGTATCTACAGAGCTGGCACAGGCTGTAGCTTCAAGCACTTGATTGTAGGCAAAGGGCCTTTGGGCCTGTGTCAGTGCTCTCAGTAAAGTCACATCATTATGTAGGGCAGTTGTGCTTTTAGGGGTTTGACCCATTATTATAAACTAAGTAGACAGAGCAGGATTGAAACCTTCCAACTTGGATACACACACTTTGGCAATGTCTTGACACCATGTATGAACTAGGTGCATGATGCTACCTGTGCATGTAAGCCCAGGTCATCCTGATAACATCCTGATAAGTGGCCCATGGATGTGGTCACAACGCTCTGTCTACTGTCAGCAAATTCCTTTTGCACGAGACAAATTATTTCTAGATAAAGTAACAGAAAGAAAAATACTCTCTTCTACCCTCATAATACTTAACACTGGTAGAAGTGTGCTGCAAAGTCAGAAGATTATTTGCTAAAATGAATGTTAATCCTCAGTGTACATTCATGAAAGAAAGAACTTTAAAAGACTTGTGATTCTCTACAAAAGTACTGTGCACCAAATATGTTTTTTCTAAAATATGTACAAATAACTTTAAAATAACCAGTCTGTACCATCAAGGTTGACAAGACTGGGAGTAAGGAAGACATGCACCTACAGCCAGTCTGTAGCCCTGCCATGCTCAGGCCAGGTGCTGGAATGGCTGAGCAACCAGCACCTGCCTTGGCTCTCAGCAGAGCTTTATTGTCTAAGCTGACAGGACTTTACCCTTGAGTATGTGGATGTCTGCTAGGGGGCCTGGTGGCTTCCCTTAGAGGATTTGTGGGAATGGTGGGGCAGGACAGAAGCTTGTATGCAGAGAGGCACCTTCTTCCAAAGCAACAGTCCTACTCCCACGTCCTCATTGCTTTCTTTGGGAACCTCCCTCCTAGCTTGTGTTTGAAGATAAGCCTACAACTGAGTGATGTGGTACATCATTGTCCCATCTCCAGTACCTTAAAGCATCTCCTGTCTTGGTGTTCACTGATGACTATGATGTCTGGGAGAGTGAAGTGTGAGGCAGGCTGTGGAGCACACCTTAGCTCTGTCTGCCTTGGCCATGCTGCAGGGAAGAATGGAGGTATTGGCATGGTCTAATGGTAAAACTTCTCATGCAGTACAGTTTGGGAGGCATGGGACATTTGTCAGGCTGCACTGGAGTGGGAATTGGCCTATCAGTAGGTCTCTCTTTTAAAGACTGCTGCTCGGTGCTCAGGTGGAAACTAGGCAGTGAAACCCTTGAGGAGGCCTGGACCTTAGCAAATGAGTATGTAGTTGTGCTTGGCTCCTTGCTGTTACTTTCTAAAAATGTTACTTTTGCTGTTATTTTCTAAAAATGGACTTGTGGGTTTATTTTCCTCTTGTAACACTGTGTAGTGTTGGGGTTTTGTTTGTTTGGTATTGGATTTTGGTTGTCTTTGGAGCTCTCAACCTGTAGAATTTCTTTGCATCTTAATCTCTAAAATCAAATGATGGCAAGCTGTTTTTGAGGCTCTCCTGAGATTATTCCCATAATGAATCAGCTGTTTGGGAATACACTATTTTCTTTTCTTTCTTTGTGCAATCAAATAAATGAAAGGAAGGCAAAAGCCATTTGAAAGCTGGATTATCTTTTTCCCTGTGCTTTCTTAATAGTCTGCTTTAAGTGTACAAAGGCCTTTGCTTCCTACAAAGATTTGTCTTTTGGTCTTCCCCACCCTCCCCCCCCAGTATAATGTTTGTTAAAAAAGGAAAAAAACCACCAAATTAAAAGAAGAAAAAAAATAACACATCCTGAGAAAAAACAAACAAAGCCCAGAAAACAAAATGAATAAAACCCCTTCCATGTTATGGAGGTACTTTGAAATATTTACAAGTTTGCAGTTGTAAATGAATTGTAGATGAAAAACAAACCTTCCTGGCATTGTCCCTTTGGACTCAGTTGCCTTATTAATCAATCCCCTTTCACAGAGAGGGGGAAAATTATTCTTTGATGAAGTTTTCTTGAAGAAGAAGACCTCCCTGAACAACTCATAATGCAAATTCTGAAGTGTATTGCTTTCATAGTAATCTTTTTCTCAATTTCAGGGAGTCCTTCAAGTCCATCAGCAATCAAGGTAGATTATTTTTATGATTCTGTGTTGTGACATAAATGTCATCTAGGAGTATTTTTTCTTTTTCTTAAGCAAATGGTATCTCTGTAACTAAGTATCTTGAGCTGCTTGCTCTTTGCAGTAATCGCTTTGTAATTACAGTGTTATGAATTGCACTTCAGAATGATGCTGGAAATGACACCAGGCTTTATTCCTGGATCAATTAATGAATCCATACCATCATTTCTCAAACAAAATCATGATTCAGACTTATCTAGGGCTGGGTTTGATTGGGTTCCCTCTTTTTTCCTTTCCATTTGCTTTGTAGTGCTTCTGATGCTGTAAATTACCAGGGAACGACAGCATGTTGCCAGCTTTGCTGGTTTTCTGTGATGCACTTAAAATAATCATTACAGTTTGGATCATGCTACATGATTCTTTCCTAAATGATAAGGCTTCAGCTCGGGGCTTAGTAGATCATTATCTTTCCTTCACACAATAGCTTCTCTATTTGGAAAAGTGTCATACTGAAACTAAATTTTCAAGTAGGGAAAGTAGAAAGGCTGGAGTTGTTACTTTCATAGGTAATGCTGTTCCCCCTCTAGCACGTCACCGAGTTTATACACTGAGATGGAAAAGAGACTGAGGTACCAAGGAGGAGAATTTTAGTTTACATTGGATGGGAAATGCTTGCCTAGTAGTAGTAAGATTTTAATGTCTTAGCCAATACTGCCTAATGTCTGAACTAAACTTCACGTTTAAATATCTTGGGAACAACTTGTTACAATTCCACAAAAAGTGACTATTTATAGAAGTTCCTTTTCATTCTTTCTACCGCGTACAATCAGGTACTTATGTTTTTGATGGCACCAGTGGTTAATTTTTTTCTGAAAAACCTCACTGTGAGATGTATTTTAATGTTCTCTTTTATTTGGTCTAAACTATGTAGTCATACTGGTATTTGGAAGTAATTCTGACTAATGTTTTTGAATGTGTACATAAAAGATCCTGTCACTCCTCTACACATCCGTTTAAGGGCACTGAAATTCAATAACTTATTTGCAGTACATCTATCTTCTTTAGTTACTGGCTTCTCACAGGCAGGTTTTGGCGTGCTTGCACACTTGATTGTGTATGTTCATCATTCCATACTGTGTAGGTGAAGAATCTATTCAGGGAGATTGCAGCATTCCTGGAGAGAACTGTGACCTCTGCCAGCGAGCACTGAAGTACTTATTTGCCTTTTGACCTGATTTAAAAGCCCCAAGACAATAGGGTGAGCAAGCATGTGTGTAAATAGGTAGAACTGGCAGGATCAGAGGCTGAGACCAACTTTTGATCAAGGGTGAGAGTGTGATCACTTTCCTTCCTTCGTCTGATGATGCGTCCTGCTTTCCAACTCGTGGATGAGCGATACATGGCAGTGTAGTTTGTGACAGCAAGTTGTGTTTCTTGAGAGGTTGAAATGGGGAGTTTGAACTGATTGGGCCAAGCAAGAGAAGGTAATTAAAGCTTTTCTGTTTACGATATAACTAAGCTAAGCAGAAATCTGTTTAAAGTAGAAGGGTTATTTCCTCCTACAGCTGTATTTTGAAGCAGAAAAAATGTCCTCAAACTCATGCCAGGCTTGCTCTGGAAAACTGACTCCTCAGGTGAGCCCCTCTTGGAGGCTATTGCTTAACTGCAAAGCCTGAGAGGTAAGGAACTCTGGAAGCATAAATACAGTGCCAAAATGAAACATAAAAGATAGTGATTAACAAAATGGCCATCTCAAAAGTAATTGTTAATAAATTCTTTACATTGTCTTTGGTTTTATCAAGCAAGAATAAATAGGAGATGCATAAGAACAACAGTAGATATTTGTTCATTCTGTTGTGTATAGCAGTGGTATTGAGGAGTCATTTAGTTGTTCGTGGGGTTTTTTTGGATCCTGGCTGATAAATACTTAATAACCTTTTAAGACATAGGAAAGGTTATACTATATGGACAGACTTGCAGTACCATAGGCAGACTCCTACTTAACTGAACAGCATGCTTGCTATAATCAATGTGTGTACTTTGAGTGGACATGTCAGATCATTGTTAAGTTTCATGAAATAAACCTCCTGTCACCAGAGTGGCTTCAGCAAGTGGAGCAAAGTTGTAGTGCTGCAAAACCAAGGATGTTCCAGATTGATTCTTGTTTATACACTGTTGTCTTTTTGGGTGGTAAGGATCACAAGAATATTTGTAGTAAGAGCGAATAGCTACATAGCCCTGCAGATTTTCAAAATGCTGCCCACCCACTAGCTAATCAGTCACTGTCACCTCCATATAGTTAACAATTGTTACCCCTGTGATTAGAGATGGGGGAGTGCAGACAAAGGGTATTTCTAAGTTAGCAAATACTGTGAATGAGAGTGGGTCTGTAGAGCAAAACAAGAGGTGAAGAGAACCCAATGTCCATGCTCAAGGGTTTTTTTTTGCTTTAACCAGGTATAATCTGATCCTAGGGATTAAATGCATGTTTGTGGTTAGAATGCATTAACTTCAGTTTTTACTGGTTTCATTTTAAAGAAATACATGTTCTCACTTGGATACTTTGATAGCAATGGGGAAGAGCAGAGAGAGCAAAGGAGTTGAGGTTTAAGCTAGGGTCAGGAGAATACTTTTGAAATGAACACTGGTGTATGTCTACCCACAGGGACACTCTGGCAAATGGTTTCAGTTGAGAGCTTTGCTATAGCTACAGGCTAGTTGTTTAAGCCTGGAGAAGAAGGGGCTTAGGGGTTCTTTCCAGCTATGCGGAAGAGGGTGTAGCAAGGATGGCAATCTCCCAAGTAGCAAGTGATGGGACAAGAAGAAATTGCCTCAAGTTGTGCTGGAGAAGATGTAGATTGGGTATCAGGAAAAAGTGCTTTATGGGAAGGATTGTCAAACATTGGAACAGGGTGCTCAGGGAAGCAGTCAAGTCAGCATCTTTGGAGGATGCTTAGGAATGTAGTTTAATGGTGGACCTGAGAGTGTTAGGTTAATGGTTGGACTTGGTGATCTTCAAGGTCGTTTCCAACCTAAATGATTCCATACTTCTGTGATTTTCAGAGCTGCTAAGGGCACTTCCACTGGAAAAAAGATTTGTGTCTTTTGGGCATCTCCAAATAGAGTTTTATATACATGAAACAAAAATCCGGTCTTAGCAATTTTAGCTACTTTGCATGAAAGTGATGGAACTTGCATTTCACCTCAGGAATTTTCCTTTCCTGTTTCTGCTGAGAGATGATGAAGTACTAATTCTTTGAAATAGGTTGATTTAGGCTGAGAAACATCTTCTGATTCTGATTTTCATGACAAACATGAGCTACTCACTCTCTTTTTCTGTGTTTCATTGCTAGTAGTAATTAGTAATTAGTCCATTACGTGAAAAAACTTGGAATAAGTTGTCCTCTTATGGCCTTTTTTTATTTTCAATTGTCTGAACCGTTAATGATATTTAACTCTCCTTTTGCTTTCCATGTTGAACCCTGCAGTAAGTTTATACTGCAACCTAACTAGTTGATCAGAGAAGTGTTTACTCTTTGATTAGGCAGTGTCTTCGTTAACATCCAAATTACCAGTCTTTTTATATTATTTGATTTTTTGTTTCAGTTAATGGCAACAGCTACTGTCAATTCATACCAATATGCTTCAACAGAAGCATCAGAAAAACAGATGTTGACGTTTTTGATCTTGAAAATAAGGAACTGAGCAGGGAAAAATACAATCCTTCAGGCTGTCTTTTTGTGAGGAAGAAAAAAGATAGCTATCTTTCTGCCTCTCTTTGCACGTGCAAGTATATTCATGGAACCTTTAAAATAATTTTGACCTACAGAGTTTATGTAGCTGCACAACAGTGCCATTAGAATGACAGATTTGATGCTGGCTTTCGCATGTGTGAGTTTTCTGTATACAAAATGACATCATATTGAACTTCTTCATGCTTCAAAATGAGCTAGATGCCTTTAACTTGATGTACAATTATCTTTAACACATTCCTCAGAAGATTTTTGGCTACGAATGGAAGTGGAAAGGAAAATTTTAATTTGATAAAGACATGGGAAGCTGGGAAGCTTCTGATCAGGTTGTTGATAGAGTATGTTTGAAGTCTTGGAGAAGTATGTCACAGAAATTATTGTACACTTTATAGGAAAAATGAATCTTAGTCCATCAGTTGAATTTTTAAGGGAGCAACCTATAATGTTACAGGAGTCAAATACTGCCTGGTGATGTTACATGGTACTGAAAACAAGAGATTCCTGACCCTATTTAGACTACTGTTCACCACCATGGGTCTTGTACTATTCCTGATAAGAAGTTGTTTCTTAAATAAAAGTGAGAAAGCACAATATGTAAAAACTTGTAACGTAGGATTGGACCTGGAGCTAGATATTCTGCTAGCTGAATTTATAGGACATGAAACTGCAAAACATTAATGTCCAACTTCACAAATAAAGAGAATTACAGACTCTCTATCATGGCTTTGCAGCAAATTAATAAATGCATATATTTGGTTTTTGGAAAGCGTATTTTAGAAAGATGATCAGTTCAAGCAAACAAATTGTAGTGTAATTATATGATGCATTAGGTTCTAACTAAGATGGTTGGTAAAATACATAAAAACACACGTCTGTCCATGTAGCCCTATGTTAGCAATCCTTCCTTGCAAAAGTCAAGTCAATATTTTTGTTTAGTAACAGTCTTGTGATTGTTTTGTGATTGTACACTCTTAAATTGTATGTACAGTATTGCATATGAATCAACAGCCATGCATCAGTAGTTGACAGAAAGGAGCTGTCTCTTGTCCTGGGAAGTTATATTGGTGATGTAGTAGATATCACTAGTTGCAATCTGAAACCCAGTGCTACAGGTGCCTTCCAACATAAAGTTTGTATACTCTTCTTCTACAGAAATAGAAATGGGTGCATTTCAGTCTTGGTTACTCAGAAAATACCTGTGCAAGGGAAGAGAAGAATTTAAGATACTTAGATTAGGCTCTAGGCCACAGTATTTAGGGCTATAAAAATGTAGAACTTTTATTTTAAATTTCACATGCCTTCTAGAGTTTAGCAAATACTAGATTTCCTGCAGTCATTGTTTAAGAGAAGTGTTTGTGTTATTGGAAGTCAATATACAGTATAATGTACAAATCACTGCATCTGCACTTACTTCATCCCAGGTTGTTGTCATAGCATCTGTTTTACTGAAGAAAGCCTAACACAACCTTCTAGTGGAGGGTATGGGGTCAAAAAGGAATGTGTGTGATCATGGAATGCCTGTAAGCAGAGTTTTGAATAAAACCAACTGACAGTGAGATGACTACAGGAGATGTAGTTTGAATGCGGCAGCTTCTCTGCACTGAGATTATTCTTGATGCTGGCTCCTGTTTTAAAAATAACAAAATATGCAAAACAACAATGAAGGTAACATTTTAATAACTGTGATTTGAAATACAGAGCTCATGTAGAAAAATGGTATGTAGATTTCTTTTTTCTAAGTCTTCAGTAAAATCTGGCATGCAGATGAGATTTATAGGAAGGAAAAAAAACCTAAGAAAAATAGCCGTGAAATTGGTGCTAATTGATACTTTTTGGTTAGGTACCAGTAGCCTTTAAAAGTAATGCTGAAAAAGGTCATTAATAACTACTCTTTTTGATTGTTTAGAAAAAGTAAGCACTTTTTTGTAATAAGAATTAACAACAGTAACATAAACACATTTGTAAGGAACTGTTCAGAGGACTGGTACATCACATACAACAGCTGTAACCACACTGTGCTCAAATGTTCTCATTCAGGTAAATATATGTTTCACCTCTGTGTTGAGAAGGAATGAGATCATGACCTGTACACCTAGTTCTGTGATGTAATGAAATACCTTGCCAAAGAATTGTTTCTGAGGTAGAAGTTAAAAAGCATTAGAACAGGTTAATAATAAACTTGTAACAGCAGAGCTCACTAGAATAAAATTAGAGAATTAGCAAAAATTAAAGTTTTCTGCTGCTTTCATCTGATAGTTTTGTTTAAAAATAGAGTGGTTACTATAAAATTACAGAGTTCACTCTTCAAATAAATTTTTCTTCATTTGTTAATATGCTATAACATAGATGAAGTCATTTTTAGCACAGTGTTTTAAGGTATTTAATCTTCTCATTAGCTATTGAGTCCAGCAGGATTTGTTGAAATAAAAAAGGGCTAGCAAATCGGTTTGATGAAACTTGACATTGCACATAACTGAAGCTACCCATGCAAAAACCACTGTGGAGCAACTGATATGTGGTAACTGGTCACACCATAGTAACTCTGTTCTTAGAATCTTCTCTGCCATCATAAGAAATTTTTTAGGTACTTTGGTTTTTAAGTGATAGAGAATTGTGGAAAGCATTTGATGCTCTCTGTTCATATTTCTTATTTTCCAAGAATGCATCTAAAATCATTAAAATGGATATGCAGTATACTTTAGGTCTACTCTCAGTTTTTTACCCTCATTCATATTAATAAGGCCACAGTTTGCAGTAATCTGTTGGGACTACTTGAAGAGTAAGGATGACAGAAAAAAATCCTTAATAAGGATCACAAGAAAAAAAAAAAAGGGGGGGGACAGGTATGATTAACCTTTCCTGAGGTCATTATCACTTTCTTTAATTTCCTTTTGCAACCTATTCGGTAACTTAATTTCTTTGAAATATGACTGTGTTTTCTTTACTACTGACATCAGAGGAGTCAGTATAGAAGGAAATAATGGTTGAAAAGTAGGGGAGGGTTGATGCATTGTTTTCCCCGCAAATAGCCTGAACATAACTTTGGTCCTCTTAGTTGCAACAAGGTTTACAACTTACTGTAGTTCTGGTAGTTGAAATTTAGTTATTGACTCGAAGCTGCATAGTGTAAAAATCCATATTTTTATGCAAAGAACGTGCATTTTCTCTTGTCTTCTACTGCAAACTTAGATTGCAGAAACAGTTTTGCACTCACAACTCAGAAATTCCTCTTCTTGTGATTTTCACAGTTTAAAAGTTTCTTATTAAAGTGTATGAAACCCTCTCTTAATTTTCGACTTAGCACTTTTTTTTTGTTGGGGAAAGAAAGTACTTGGCAGTTTGAATTGAAGCTATATGATACCTGACAAAAGTGCTGGTTTCTGAAAGCCTGTGCAGAAGCCTTAAAAATTTACTTTTTCTTCATTAGAAATCTTGAAAGCTGTTAAGATGGCTTGAGAAAACGTGACCAACAAAATAGGTGATCTCAGATGACAATCAAAATGGATTCATATTTATCTAAACAGAAACATTAATTTTAGAATTTGTATCAGGGAATAACCCACGGCATCTGGGATTCACTGATCTGTTGTTTTAACACATTTCCATAGTTTTATTCTTTGTTAGGCACAGTGAGAAAGTAGTCTTTAACTGCAAATTTTAGTCAACGAAATTGCTTTATCAGATTTGACAAACCCGGAGTTTAGTAGACCACATTTTTCCAGAACTGCTACAAATTGAAGACTATCCCCAAAACACTTCAGTTGTCTTTTATGGGTCTTGTTCCCATGTGGCAGAGGTTAGAGGACCACCATCTTTCCTCTGGCAATAAATGTCAGAATGCTTACATGGTTTTGGAGATCATGTTAAAAGAGAAAATTGACTGCAGCTTCTTCATTGCAAACACTTTCTAAGTGTTTAAGGTGATTGGTAATTAGAGTGATAGAGTTCATTGTACTGGATGTGTACACCTGATTCAACAGCCTGGGAGGGTGCAGTGGTCAACCTTTTACTAATGCTCAAAGGCTTCCAGTGGTGTTTGGTTTTGTAGGGCAATTCTGTTAGATCAGCTGGGCTTTTTATTTCATTTCTTCTATGACAAATGAGACAGGTTGAGTCAGCAAAATATCCCAAAACCTGACAGCTGACCAGAGGAAAAAGAAGGATCGTTCAGGACTACCTGGCTATCACATTTTTTTCTGCTTTCCATAGTCTTGAAAACAAAAATGTTGCGAAGCATTGCCTGGGGTTGGCTGCTGCTGCTGAGTGTCAGCCTTGTCCTTCTTCAGCCACCTCTTGCTCACCAGTGTGACAGTAGCCAAATGGCTCCATGTTGCTTGTACTTGAAGGCTGGGGAGGGAGCTTCAAACTCTCCAGAAATAAATACTTCACCATGACCTTTGTAGGGAACTGCCTTGTCAGCTTCTAGTCTGTGAATGGAGGAACGGCTCTTTCCTGGTGTCACTGAAAATCGGGAAGAAAATAAAAACTCTCTGGCACTATATTTGAAGTGATAGGGAATCAAGAATTACTTTATTTTCTGGCCAGGATGTGCCAAGGAAGATACTCCAAACACACGTGCTTTTACAGGATTTCCCCTCAAAGTTTATACAGTCAATACTCATAGAGGTGTATTGTTTCAATGTTCATTAGTACAGAGTTGAGCAGCCCCTGGTATTCAGTTTCCTATGGGATTCAAATTTCTTTGCCTCTAATGTTAATTAGATCTTCATTGATTTGCCTTATCCATCTTTTTGAGGCTAGGTGGTTTCAGCTCTGCCAGAAGCAGTCTCTGGGATAGATGTTTGTAGATGGCCACTGATGTTCTCTTGATGTTCCATTGACGGCCTTTTATCTTTCTGGGTATCTTTTGTACTACTTTCAGTCTGTTGATATGTTAAGCCCATCTCCATAGCATGGTAGTACATCTAAAAAAACTTAAAAAAAAAATTCCTTTCCTCAAGGGAAAGTCAAACCAAGCCTAACTAGAGATATCAAATAAAATTTTAAAAGTTATATTGTTTCCAACACTGGTGCTCCCACCCCAAGGGCCAAGCTGTGCCTGAGTGGGGAGAGCTGGCTGGCAGCTCCCACCATCATGTCCCAGGCAGAGGTTGTTTCTGCCACACACAACTCTCCTCTCCTGGTTTGCACAGTGCAGAAACCTGCCAGGTGAGGCTGGACAGCTGCTGGCGGATTTAGGAGACATACGCCTCTGTGCTTGATGGTGATTTTGCAAATTATGTGGAATGATAGCAAAAGCTGTATGGAAGGTCTGTTGGTTAGAAATTGTGATGTTAGTGTAGGAAATGGTGTTTGTCTCAATACTTTTCCTTGTTTTGAAAAAATGTTAACATTTTCAGCATTTGTGCTCTCCATAAAATGAACTTTCATTCCACAAGATTCAAGGCCTTCAGGGCAATAGTGGTGTTATGCTGTGGGATTTTTTAAATACATCTAAAAGATGTGGGCTGTTTTTAGTCATGTAAGCTATTGCATGTAGTTTCTTTCTGCCTGTCCTCCTTTCTTGTAGAATAAACTTGATAATAAAAATTTCATTTTTAATATCCTCTGTTGCATTTCCCAGAGTTTTGCAGGCCTGTGTAACTCTTATAATGAAAGTGGGTTTTTTTGGTTTTTGGAGTTTTTTTGTTTTTTTGTTTTGCTTTGTTTTTTGTTGTTACTGCAAGGGTATAAAAAGAATGATGCAAAAGTAGAAGTAAATACAGAGGTGCCAAATATAATCACTTTTCAGCATCATACCGTTTTGGTGGTTGGAAGTAAATCCTTGTTTAGCTTTGGATGGTTAACTGTGGTTTGTGCTGACAACTGGATATGCCCTTGGTTGTTCGGTTGTGGGGTTTTTTTAGCTGAACTGAAATTACAATTAAAAAAAACTAATAAAGAATGTTGACTTCTGCGGATAACACTTTAATAGCCTAATACATAAACTAAAAATTTGGACTCAAATACTTCTCATTTGACTATTGTGCAAAGGAATGACGTGTTAAATAAATGTTTACTTCCTGGAAGTAAAACTTTCCTCTAGAAAGAAAAATAATGGCTAACAGAAACTAGTCCTTCACCCTACCACCTTGTGCCTGTGTGAACTGCAGTTGTGTTACAGTTCTTCGCCCTGACAGTTAAATTTATTTCTACTTTGGTGTACTAAATAAGAATAGGAACAGATTCTTAGTGTTACCATATTCTTGAGTATCTTTCTCCATAGCACTGAAAGTGGCTAGAAGTATATTCAATGTAATTTTTTTGAAACCAGATGCAAGTGAAAAGCAGAATTACATGTATGTTCAAGAAACAAAATCCCAGCAGCACAGAAAGCTTAATTACCAAGGATATTAAGTGAATTTAGAACTTTCTCTCAAATGAACCAGGATTTATAATACAAATAACTTACTTAAATGCTAATGAACAGCATGTGGACTTTAATTAATTTAAAGAAAGCCACACACCTCTCTTCAGAAGAGGTTAGAGCTATGAGGTGACTCTCTGAAAGAACGGAGGTGGCATTTCCTAAGTAACTTAACCACCTCTGTGTGGTACATGCTATTGGTTAGAGTAGCTGATATTTGAGTAAAACAGCGGTTGCAACTCAGACCCTATCTAGTTCATGCATTTCTGGAGATTTCTTCTAATACTGTAAGAGTATCCAGCAAAAGGATACTTTTCTGAGACTCAGGAAGGTGTGTTGCCTACCCACCCAAAATTTTAATTGAGTTCTGATTGATAATTGTCTTATGGGTTTTATTACCTTTTTAAGTAAAAAGTAGTTATTTATTAATGTTCAGTCTTTGTTTATAGTGTGTGTATAAAGCAAATAAAAATACAAAAATCTAAAAACTTTCAGAGTAGGTAATCTGGTATATAATGAGGTTATATAATCAGGTTTAAATAAATACATACCTTCAGCAACAAGGTTATTATAAGGAGGATCAAAAGTTTCTCTTGAAGAGAACGTAAGAGTCCTGTAGCTGTTTGTTTTCGCGTGTCACAGATGTGACTGACTCTGAAACTCTTCCTTTGAGCTTCTGAAGTTGCTCAGCTGGGCAGGTCAGTGGCATGGGAGCTGGGTCCTGTCTGGGCAGTCTGAAGGGGCTCAAGCCATGGCTGTCTCATACTGTGTGACAGTGTGGTGCTGCAGAGCGCTGCCTCCTGACTCTCTCTGCTGGAGAAGCAGAACATTAAAGTGTTACTCTGTTCAGCCGTACAAAAGCAATGCTTTAAGCAGTATGTATACCAGACCACTGCTGTTAAAAACGCAAATGCAAAATGATGGCACTGGATGCTTTGACCAGTAAAACCTGCCTGCTTGCCCCTGTTCTCACTGACCATGACAGTCCATGTTCCTACCGACCCAGTAGTTGTTTTCATCCCTCACTTCCCCCAAGCTCAAAGTTTTTTCAATTTGTCATTTATTTTCATGAGCAAATGCAGATTCTGAAGAGAATGCTGCATTTCTGTCATGTACTAAGCATAGAAATACCTATATGATGTAGTGTGTAAAGCTAGCAAGGATGTCCTCTCAGAACTGAGCTATTCGATTTACTTTTTTTTCCCCTTAATAAAAAGCAGGGATTTTTTTTTGTTGGTGGGGGTGGAGAATCTAATTATAATTTTTTTAATTATGAAATTGTTCTTTGGTAATATTACCCTTGACCTGATTTCTTAAATTCAGAGAGTGCCAGTGATATATTTATGTCTTTAGAGCCTTCATCACTCTGTGTACATGAATGTATGTGCATAGGTGGTATTTATATCAAAATAAGCAAGGAACATGATTAAAACATGATTTGTTCAATCTTTATCAGTATTATTCCAAACCTGCTAGATTTGAAATGGTTGAAATAAGAGCTATGATAAAGTAGCAGTTGTGTCACTCCTGTCCAGCTAATGAGCTGACTTGCCCAGGTCTCCTCTCCATGCAGGTGGAAAAAGTGTGCAAGGGATCTACCTTCATTTTGGAGGAGCTGCTTAATTAGTGTATGGCTCCTTACAATGGCTGAGAAGACATAAAATGCAAGAGGATAGCAAAAAACCCCTCAAAAACTAGTGACCCTCTCCAGGGGAAGTAGCAGTTAAAAAGCACTCCCAAGTTACGGATGATCTGCCATAAGCTGCAGGAAATGTGCCACAATATCTGGAACTGTGCTTCCCTCTGGGTGTATTTATAATCAGCTCGGCCTTGGAGCCTGCCTGCATTTTACAGTGTATGTGCACACCCCTGCCAGTGTGTGTACCGAGAAACACATCAAAGTTGTGAGCAACACTGAATGTAGGAGCAAGGGGAGCACAAACCCAATGCGTGAGCCTCTCACAGTATTTGAGGGATGAAAATAAAAATGGAGTGTTTATATTGCAGTGTTTCCACTGTATAGCTACTGTGCCAGAGCTCCTTCGCATGGTCTGTCAGCCCTGCTGGACTCTGTGTGTGCCTTGGGAGTGATGAAGGAACAGTGCCTGTAGTAAGGGATGGGTCTTTTGCGGACAGAGTCTCTCTCATCGTTGCCCAATGGCCTCTGAGAAACTTGCACGTGGGAAGGAGGCTGGCAAGAGGAAGAGCCCTGCTGTCCACAGCCCTGCTCATCTATGGGGCAGGATGAGCCAGGAGGAGCTTTGCCCTTGTAGGGGAAGGCAAAAGTGCTTCCCGGGGCTACTTAAGGCTGCTGATTTGAAAGCAGTATCTGCACTGGACTTACCTTTGTGCTCCCCAGTTCACCTCCTTTTTTGTTCTCCCTTGCAGCCAATGTCTGCTGAAACTGCCTGCCCTGCTCTATTTTCTGTTAGGAGGTTTCTTCTTTGTTCCTTATAAAATGCCTAAGCTCCCCCCACTGCACCCTCTTTTCTGTTTAACGCTGTGATCAGGTGTAGTGACATTGAGGCCAGCCCCAGACAGAGTAACTGGGTTGGTGGTGTGTGGGAATGAAATGGATGCTCATTTGAAGAGAGGGCCTGAAACCAGGTGGATGTGGGTTTCAGTTACCACCACCACTTCAGTCTCTCTGGGGAAGGAGGACAGGAGTGGAGGCATTGCCTTCACAGTGGCATGAGGAAAAGGGGTTAAATATGAGAGAAAAATATTTACTGTAAAACTTCATGTTTAGCTTGTATCATTAAGAAACTATTGCCTTTGTAATGCTCTCAAGATGTGTTCTCCTAGGAAACCAGAAAGATACACAGTGTGTAATGCAGTTGTAGGGTGTATTTTTAAAAAAAAATTATTAATTATCACAGCTGATTCCTCACTGCAGTCAGCTCAGGGCTCTGCCTGCAAGACCCTGCACTTTGTTTGTGTGTAGTTAGACTGAAGCAAAAATTACTTCATCATCTTAGTGCTAGGGATATATTTGAGTCTTGAAAGAAACCTCTGTGCTGCCTGTGAATGGACCAGGGAAGCTGTCTGACTGGTATGTGCATACCAACATTTGATATATAGTTCCTTTATGTTTCTAGTGTAAGTTTGGTAATTATACTGGTAGGTTGACTCTTGTCTAATTATGTGCTCACAAACAGCTGTCATGTTATCTTATTAATACAGAGGTCATAGAGAGCTCTGAAGCATGAACAGGAAAAAAACACAAGCAGAAGACACCAAGGGAACAGCTTGAATGTCTTCCTCAGGAGTACATAACCTAACACAGAAAGATCTCAAATAGCTTTGTGGGAAAAATATTATTCTCTTCATCTCTAAGAAGAACCAGCATGATTTGCTTTTCTTTCTTATTTTTAAATCATCTCAATCCATATGAAAATGTTCTTTCTTTGGCATGAATGGAGGACATATAAAAAGGCTGAAAAGCAAAGGGGTTTTCTGTTCATTCATTTGGATTTTTCCCCTGAAAGGAATGCTTCATGATATCTAGACTAAAGCTTGGAACTGGAGTGAATATCATTCTTGGAAGCAGTGGCCAACCATTTTTGAGGAAAAAATGTACCAAAACACTACAAAGCAGTTGCTGTTCTTAGTCTTGAATTTGAGATGATAATATTTACCATCAGAATTGTTATGTGACATAAATATTTGATCATAACAAATGTGCTATTATTCATATGACTTGTTTTCAGTAAAGATATATTTATACTAGTTTTGGTATAGCAAAGCAATTAACTTGTATTTTCACATTCTAAGAAAGAAAATGCTGTACTGTATACTTTCAGCTCCTGGATGGAGCCTTTCTGTATGAGTAGTAGGTCAAAAGTTTATATCAGGCTGTCAAAATAGAGCTCACAAACATAGAATACAGTAAATATTATTTTTAAAAAAACCCTTTGGAAAGGGTGTTTTCATGTTTTTGCACTTAGTTGTTGTTAACATATTGTTAAAAATGAGCAAATTACATAATATACTGGGTTTTATTGGCATTTCAGATGGATGCAAATGCACATCTGGTATACTCTGAGTACTTCTTTAAAACACAGGTCAGAAAAACAGGTCACAGCATTTTTAACCGTACCTTATGAAAGCAGAACATGCAAAGTATAAGGCTTTGTGTGCATGAAAAATACAGCTGTTGTTTTGTTGGTATGTTCTTGTGCATGATAATTATGTTTGATGATAGAACATATCACGAGAGAAATATTCTCCTTTTGCATTTTTCAATAGGGTAGTAGAATGTTAGCCCATGGCATGGGGGAAACACAGATGGCCAAACAAACTCTGCTGCTGTGTCTTAGAAATTAATATCACTTTTTCAGAAGACGTAGGGTTTAAAGTTTTATTGCCTTCCATGACGAAAATAAAGGAAAACTATTGCATTTTTGAATGGTACCAGTACTTGTCCTTGCTTTTGATTAATCACAGTGGTTTATACTGTCCCTGAAGTGGTGTGTGTCAGAGTTGCTAGGAATAGGAGTCATGTTTATCTGTTCATAATCATTCTGAGTAACAGAAGGTGAAAGAAATGTGAAAGACTGAATCATTATAGTACACATCTATAAGTACATTTTCTGTATTTCCCTTAATAAAAATTTAGAGCTAACTCAAGCCTTCTCTTGCAATGCAGGGAAGCTTGGGTTTCATACTCAGATTCCTGGGGAATCCTCCTGGAGACCTGTAGGATATATAGGGTTGTATGGCCTGTCCCAGCCTCCATCATTTTCAGTCCAACTTAGGTGCAGAGATGAAGAACTGTAGGTAGAATATGAAGGAAACGCAAAAGATTTAAACCCTAAACCCAGTCTTTATCCAATTAGTAGTTAAGGTGGTTTTCACAGAAAATCATGTGGTGATCAACATATCACTACCATTTTCTTTCAGTAAATAGCTTACAGAAAACATACATGTCAATTTATAGTCAGTTGTGTACTATAACAGTCTTGAAGGTAATAAATGATCAATTCTTCCTTGCTTGTGCCTTGGAGTCTAGTTGAGTTTGCTTTCCAACACTCTCATATAAGCATACATTTGAAATTAATCATGCACAAGTTTCTTAAGACAGATTTAGCCTTTCCTCTGTGCAAGGAAGGTAAGAATTTATATGATACAGCCTTTTACTAATGCTGATGTTTGCATCTGGTTTTGTTTATAAATTTTCCATGGAAAAACAGCAGCCAACAGACTGATTTTAAACAGTTTGCTGCTCGGTTGAGTTGTGCGTAGCATCAAGAAAATATTTTTGAGGGTGAAATTTGGTTTGTGGTACTTTTCTGCATAGATGAGTCCTTTAGGCAGAATTTGTCGAAGTTGCTCCAAACCGTATAAAGTGGAATATTAAGCACAGACTGGAAAGAGTTGTTTCTCTTTAGGTAGTCCCTGGTTTTTCAGAGGAATCTTTCAAGGAAAAGGAGGAGAAGGTCACACAAGGTGGGATCCTGTCCTGCTTTGAACCCATTTACAAAGCTCTGTGAAAGCTTGAAGAATTACTTATCCTCTGTGAAGGCAGCCAGTTTGTCTCTTCTCTCACTTCCCTGCCTCCAAATTATACCTAAAACATAATAAGGTAGCTCTAAAATGGTGAAAATTATCTGTTTATATCTATAAAAGATGAAGGAGGAAGTTCTGGGTTTTTGGGTGGTGGCATTTTTTTGTTGTTGTTGTTGATTTGGTTGGTTGTTTTGATTTGGGAGGGCTTGCTGGTTTGGGTTTTTTGATGGTTGGTTGGGTTTGGGACTTTTTCAGAATTGAAGGTGGAGAGAAGAGGATGCTGACTTTTAGTGATGAGTTGTGCCTAGCTGCATAGTAGTACATGCAATGGAGTTTTGGTTATCTGGCACAAAGCTGTATTTGATTAACTGCGTTTCTTATAAAAGAGTTTGAGGTTCTGGTTCTTAAAAAAGCTTGAATTAATTTAAGAAGCTACAGAGCATCACCTGAATGTTACATTTTAATTCTATCTTCCATTTCCTTCCATTTTTTTGTCAGTAATTCAGTGTCTGTCTTAGGCTTTATTAGTAGTCACTTGAACTGTTTTAATTTCATCACTTGTACAATGAGGATGAGTATTAGTTTTGTTTCTCTAAGTTTTGTGGCTGCACTAGAATGACAAGCAAGTTTATTATCTTCTCAAACACAATCTGATTAAATTTGTAAGAGGATTTTCTGCTGTAGAAAGCACTCAGACTAGCTGTCCACGTAATGGGAGGTATTTTATCCCTTTTTTAAGGAGGATGGTTAACACAATTTTTATAGTGTAGGTAAGGAAATGATGGAATAACTTTAGTAATATTTGTAATGGATAACATTTGCTTAGGTTTTCATAAATATTTAAGACATTAAAAATTATTCTTGAAACAAATTACTCTAGATGAATATAGATGTTTCATATTCCTTATTTGAGGTAATTATCTACTTCATGAGCTACTTCATAAAATTTTATCCATCCTTTCTTGGAAGAAATCTTTTCTCATCTTGCCAGGCTCTTTTTTGTTGTTACGTTAGTAATTTTTGAAGTAATATTGTGTAGAATATTGATAATCGTCTTAATGAAATGTTTATAAATTACTAGAATGATACAGAGGAGATAATTTAGTGAATGGTGAAATGATTATGTGCTTCCTTTTTTTTTAAAAGCAAGTGGAATATGCAGATGAGACTTGTAAGCAAAATAAGTAAGAAGATTAATGTAGTGTTTTTAAATTAAAGATATTTGGTCAGTGGAGCAAGCACTTGGCAATAGAATCTATACCCCTCTCCCGTTCTTTTTTGTAAGTGGTTCTTAACTTGAACCTATGTATTGTTATATCTCAAAAGGCCATCACTGGGGTTCTCACTTAACTTGGCTTTTTGTAGTTATTCTGTTCAGTTTTTAAAATAAATACAAAATATTGTGCTATTGATGCAGGAACAGACTTCAGGACACCTTAGTTCTCTTTCTGGCTTATTTTGTTTGAAATTTGAAATGCTTTCCTGTTTCATAGGCTTTTCCGTAACTGTAATTGAAATGCCATTGAAATGTTTCCTAACAGCATGCAACTGTTGTGAGGTTTAATCTATTAATGTCAACTAAGGAGTTAGATAATCACATAAGGAAGATACAATTGTGCTACTGTTCATTTTATGAAAAATACAAATATGCCTATTATATTCATTATCAGTACTGGAAGTACTTCCTTACAGGAATTCTGCTCACATCTGGATGAGTTGTCACTTAAATTCTTTGGTGGTTTTATGACCTAGATGAAAATGTTCAATTTCAATTATTTACTTACAGTAGTATAAATTGGTTGGAAGTGTAGGTTGGTTCTTTAGTATCTTTCAAGGGGTATGATGCAATGATACAATGTCATGGAGATAATACTTTTAAGCAATGGAGAAAAATGTTGCATGGAGTACTAGGAGTCCAGTTAGGAAGGAATGCTGAGCTGTAGCTGTACCAGCTTGAAGTGGGTCAACTCAGTTGTGGCAGCTATTGACAGAGGTGATGGTCAAGGCTGTTGTAGAGGTAAGAATCTCTTCATAAGGTGTCAGGATGAGAACATGGTCTGCCTAGGAGCATGACCAGATCGGATGCACTGAGCTGTTTATATTGGAGCCTCCGTGTTATACGAGCCTTGCTGCCTTCTTTTGGTGGAGAAGATAGTTTAGTTCTGCACCAGAACTAGCCCAGAGATTATGTTGCAGGGTGAGCTGGGGATTTTCATCTTCACGTCAATATGGCTACAGTCTTACCAAAAGTCCCTCCCAACAGTAGCCTTCAGTTGTGAGCCTGAAAGCTGCTGTTCTTTGTGATAGGACAGATTGGCTTCTTTGCTTCTGCTCCTGGGATGATCTCATGCATTCCATAATACATTTCAACTGATTGGCTTCTTTGCTTCTGATCCTGGGATGAACGCATGCATTCCATAATACATTTCAACTGACTCGTCACCTACAAAATCAAGCTGGTCCAAAGCCTGAATTCTGCAGAGTTTTATGTTTTCATTTAGGCCATACTTAGTTTCAGCGGAAATGTGATCCTGCTGCATTCCACAGCTGAAAAAGCAACAGACTAAACCATAATTTTTGTTTTCTCTATCACTGAATTAGTAGTAGCATTGAGGACATAAAACTTTTCCACATGAAACATAACTTTAATAGTGGAAATCGAGTGTTTTTCTTCTCATGTGTTACCTCTCTATTACTGTTTTAGCTCCTAAAAGGAATAAGAGTTACTCTGCTACTTACTATGTGATGACGTTGATTACTGCACTTTTCTGTAAGTCTGTGAGGGAGTGTCCAACCAACTGCTTTATCTGAGTATCTGTGATTACAGTATGATTCTGTTCGTCTGTGCAGGATGTTGATTCCTCTCTGACCCATGAATCTTCACTTTCCCGGTACTTGTAGGCTTCTTTCTGCATCCAGGCCCCAAGATGAAAGCCAATTTTCTGCAAATGTGCACACTGTTGATTTGACAGTTCCTAGTAAGTGTATGTGTGCAGTGACTAAGAGGGTAATGGATTTCAATGGCTTTCTCCTTCTTCCTTACATATTAAGAATATCGTATCTAATTTAAATATAAAATCTCAAACAAAAAAATAGTGATTTTTACTTGCCTCTTCATTGGTCATACTGGGGAAAAAACCAGTTAGGTGTAGTTTAGCAGCATTTCTGTTTAACAGATGCCAGTGTGAATTTTGCTTCGAGAATGGTATATTTGTTTTAGTTAAAACAGTCTTATATTTGATCTGAAGATACTATATGTGAGATTTTTCTAAGTTGCAATGCAGAGAAATGCAAGAACAAGTACAGGTATGTGTAGCCCAGCCACTTAAAAGAATAGCTTGTCATTCTAGGCTTCTATACTTGTCTTCCTTTTAAATCAGTCTCCAGTGTCTTCGTTGTCAGTCACCACAAGTTCTGAAGCCACTCTGCCAGTAGCTGCATAGTCACCTGTTTAAAATTACCACGTTTAAAGTTTTTCCATAAGTTTGAGAGAGTAAAGAATGTTGTGTTTCAACATTCTGTAGTTTGATTTTTGCAGGATGTGCACCAGGAGAAATAACAATAATACAATAAATTGTACATGATATGTGGGTGCAAGTACTTGTGTAAGAATCTACTCTCCATTTAAGCAACCAGACTTTTCCTGATTTCCTGAACCTGCTAGAAGGTTTTTCAGATGTTCGATTGTAAAATTCTTGAAGATGCAGTAATATTTGCTGTTATTAATATTTCAAGAAAAAAAATAGAAATTTTCAGAAATTTTCAGTTTCTATGATGTTGAGCTCTTACAACTTTTGATAATCCTCTGTGCCATGATTGAATGGAAGTTCATCACTATTAGAGAGATTTCTTTATTATTTTTAGAAGACAGTTAATTTCTTTTTTCATTCATTCGTTAGGTTGATTTTTTTCTGGAAAAAAGTTTTAAAGGTCAGATGACCAATCAAGCTATGGCTTGAATAAGGAATTTGGGATTTTTTTCAGTCACGCTATTCAATTCACTCCTAAGTACTAGACAAGGTATTATATTCGGGTTGTGGTAGGGGAGGTGGGGGGCCGACAGTCATGTTTTTTAAAATATGAGGAGGGAGTGTGGTGGTCGTATTCTGATTATGACTGAGATTCAGGTCCATTGTGTGTCCTCAGCAGTCTTCTGACAGATAAGAAGATACTGCTCATCTGGCTTGAGAGAACTGACTTGACTCACTTAACTGTGGAGAGGTAGCCAGCAGAAAATTTATCTCCGTCTAGTTTTATCCCCCCTTGGTCCATTCTGCTGATCCATTGCACTGCCATTTCACCTTTGCTTTCGCCTTGTACCCACTAGATGTAGTCTTTGGATGGTGGTGGTGGAAGCAGCAGTTAGCAGAGACCATAAGGCATTCACATCCTCTCAGAACATGTAGATTTTTTCTTACGCACTTTCAGATCTTCTTCATCAGGTGAAACAGGCCCTCTCAAGGGTCCTGTTCAGGCTGTTATTCAGTGTTGGTTTTGTTTATTATGGTAAATAGGTAAAACTTTAGGAACATATTACCAAGATGTGTTTCTTAACTTGTTCTGAAATGAATGGATGAGGCTGTAGAAAGCACAAGTTGGTGTCAGTCAATATCTTGATCTCTAGGGAGATGATTTGGCAGTCTTTCAGTACCTAAAGGGAGACTACAAGAAGGCTGGAGAGGTACTTTTATGAGGGCATGTTGTGATAGGACAAGGAGAAATTACTTTAAACTGAAAGAGGATAGGTTTAGATTCGATATTGGAAGAAATTCTTTACATGTGAAGGTGATGAGACACAGGAACAGGTTGTCCAGAAAAGTTGTGTATGCCCCGTCCCTTGCAGTGTTCAAGGCCAGGTTCGGTAGGGCTCTGAGCAAACTGGTCTGGTGGAAGATGCCCCTGCTTATGAACCAAGGGAGTGTTGAAACTAGATAATCTCTAAGGTCCTTCTAACCCAAACCATTCTGGTTCTGTAGTATGTAGCACCACGTTTGATTTTCTGGGAATGTGTGCGTAAGGAAAACCTGCATTAGATGTTTATGATACGTCTGCAGTAAGTGGGAGTGAAGGTTTCAAAACTATGCTTATGATCAGGGCAGAAGTTTTTAGAGGCTTAGATTTTACAGTGTGTGCTATCTCATGAATAGTTAAGGGTTACTCCTATAAACTTGCACTGCTATGAAACACCCTTCTGAGAAGACACCTAAAACATTTTGTAAGTGGCATATAAGGCTGCCTTTGTCCTGGACATGAGTATTATGGTATCAGGCATGAAAGCTTTACAGAAATTATTAAAATAAAGCCCAGGATGAAAGTGTGAAAATACTGAGCAATGCATTTTGTTTTCTGCAGGGTTGAGTAGCTGAGTGAACATGGGGCTTACATAGCTGTGCAGATTCAACTCCTCCTCTTAAGCAAACACAGGGATAATATAGATAAGTTCTTGTAGTCACAGATGAGCTTGCTGAATTGGAACAAAGGAAAAATGTTTTGTGTTGTAACCTTTGTGAAGTTTCCAGCAAGCCGATCTTAAAGTTAAGCTGACAAATAGTCATATTTCATCAATAAACTACTTTTAGTACAAAGTATATCTACAAAGACATGAAAAAAAATTAATGGAAAGAATGACTGCTCATTAATAAATATGATCCAAATTTTAATTCACAGTGATTTCATATGGTTCTGACATTGAGATTTTATGGGCTCTGATTGTTACAACACTAGCTTAAAACATAAAAAACCTCAACCCAACTGCACCCCCTCAAACAAACAAGGAAAAAACCAACCAACCAACCAACCAACCAACCAACCAGACCAAACCACCACCACCACCAACAAAAAAAAACCCCACCCCAAAAACAAAAAAAAAACCCAAAAAACCACCCACCAAATAAACCGCCAAAAAAACCCTCAAAAAACCAAAACACAGATATATCTGTTGGTCATAATACCAATAGATTAGTGTAATGTCCTGAGAGTTAGCCTAGGAAGTTTTTTTTCCTTACTCTCTGAATTTTTGTGATGAAATGTCTCATAGTAGTTATATGAAGTTAAGAGTTTTGGACAATTATATCTGTAAGAGTGGAAGATTTTCAAATATGCAGTCATATAGAATATGTATATTTTGGAGTTTTGTCTTGTTTATTACTTTAGTTGCTAAATCAAAATGCAAATTTTTGAGTCAGTTGTTCTTCAGTTGCTACTGATGCTGCTGTTTGACCCTGAACTGGTCCTTGTAGTTACCTTCCAAGCACCAGTCGACACTGTTCAGCCCTGCAGTAAGCAAGCTGTCAGCATTGTGCAAAAAAAGTCGTGTTTGTGTCCAGTGGGTAAAGCATATCCTTCTTATTTGTCTTGCAGGCACAGGAGAGAGTGGCAAAAGCACATTTATCAAGCAGATGAGAATCATTCATGGATCAGGTTACTCTGATGAAGACAAAAGGGGCTTTACAAAACTGGTGTACCAGAATATATTTACAGCAATGCAGGCCATGATCAAGGCCATGGATACCCTCAAAATCCCATACAAGTGTGAAAATAACAAGGTGAGATTTTTGTTTATTTGTGTAGCTGAGATTTTTCCTCTTTCTATTTTGGGAAATATGCTGAAGGTCTCAGAAAAAAATGACACATCACAGAAGTGATACTAAAAGCTTAGAAGAAAAGGGCGTTTTCTGTCCTGCATTTAGTTCACTGCCCTTCTTTCTACTTTTACAGCACAAATGTGCTGCTTTTAAACAAGGGACCTCTCTTAACATGCCTGAGGGGCTTGTCACAAAGCAGAGGTTTAATGGCAGGGTGCCATTTGACTTCAGGAACTCTTGTCTTTTCCTATTAGGCCATGCTCTGGTTAGAGCACAGTTAAACCATTCTTGTGATGTGTGGCAAAACTTTGTTACTTAAGGGTTGCTATTATCATTACAAGTGGAAAAAATTGAAATTATTAGAAAAATAGATGGGGATATCTGTTTGTGTGTGAGCAGATCTTTAAATTAAAATTTTCTGTACAAGACCTTAAAACAGTCAGATTCTTCTGAGATTGATGCTATTACTGTAATTTAAAAGGACAAAATAAGTTTGAAATGTTTCTAAGGTTCATCTCTACTAGCTTGGCTTTTTTCCTTTTAAAAAAATATTTATATTTCAATAGCATGTTAACTACAATACTTTAAGTTTCATTCTGTGAATCAGAGTGAAATGCCTAATATTTACTTAAATACATGGTAAGTCACAGAATTACATGGCTGTATCTCCCAATACCACAGAATCACAGAATCAGCCAGACTGGCAGGGACCACAGTGGATCATCTGGTCCAACCTCCCTGCTCAAGGAGACACTGTTTGGTAACACTTCCTGAGAACTTAGTTGCATTTTTAGTGTTGATCCATTATCAACAACTTTATCAAATGGAGAATTTAAGATCTGTCACAAAGTGGATGGCTCACCTTCCTTTCCATCTTTTTCAAAGAGTATTTAATGATAATCTAGTAGTCCTGGGAGAAAGTAATACTTTCTTTGATAAATTACTGAAAAGTTATTTTATTCTATTTTTTTTAATTAAGAGAAACTATGAAAGAGCAGTGATAATTAAATTTTAAAAAAAGCTTTCATTAGCTGGGAGCAAAAAAATGAAATAAACTTGTGTTAATATTAAAATCTTTTGTGTTTAGACATGAAGTTTAATTATTAGAATTGAACTGCTGTATGTGTTTTAAGACAGGTAACTTAGAAATAGGGAAGACAAAACTTATTTCTAGGTTAAAGATGAGTTGTTTTTTCATTTGCATTTGCTGAAGTCATTGCAGATGATAATCACTTTGTTGGTGATGTCATGATGCACTAACTAGAGTCTTGCAGGAGTGTGACGATGCAGTAGGACATCTGGAGAATCCCATCTGGCAGAATCAATATTGTTAACCTTCTTTAATGGTGGGTGGGGTTTTATGTGCACATGAAAAAGACTGAAAAATTTGTAGTTGGTAAGACTCTGGACTGTTAAACTTCCTTGTCTAACTGCGTGTTGGAACTGTTTTCCCCTCATCCACTATAAAACAAAGTCAAATGTCTAATAAGTATTTAAAAGAAAACTACATTTTCATTTGCATTTCAGCCTTTTAGTCCATGTTTTTGCTGTGTGCAAAGCATAAAGCAAACTGGCCTGAAAAGTTAGTTGATCCTAAAGCACATTTTTTCTTAAAAATTGGTATTGATTGTCACTTTGCTTTAATATCTGGAAGTCCTAATGGTAGATCAGGATTTTTTTTTCTTGTTTTATATTATAGAGTATGTGTTCCGTAGTTACTTTTTAGACATGCTGATTTCTTGTAGTGTTTTTATATGGCTGAGTGAGTCGGGTAGGTTTGGCATAGCTGTATACATATGGCCAGAACTGTTCACTTTCTCTGCATAAAAATTACTTTGCCGAAAGTAGGAGTCAGTCTGTGCGCAGTTCCTTCACAAGCTTTTAATAGGGCTACTTACAAAGTAAAATATAAGTCACCAACTAACAGGCTCTCAATTCCTGTACGAATTCCATCAGGAATACAGGAAAAACCAAATGTGCCACAGCATTGTGCCTAAATAGACATGACTGCGGTCTACTACACTTTGGCTATGTATACAAGGTCACTTCACTTTAAAGCACTGAACACCAATCAACAGATAAATCTGTTCCTTCTTTTTTTACAGGCTGTTGAAAACAAACTCATTAGTCTAGCAGTCTAGAAAACACAGGAAGGGCACTTCCTATTAATTTGAATCTCCTATCAGGAAGTCCTATCTCTGGAGAGAATATCTCAAAGTTTGAGTAACAGCGTATTTTTAGCACAGTAGCTGTTGTACACAGTAGTTTAGAAAATTGCAGGTCAAGCTGGTATTGATGTGGTTCGGCCTAAAGAAAAATTGCCTTTTTTTGGTTAAATTCTTCATGGTCTGCAATAGACTTTGGGGCTACGGTATAAATGGTTTTCTCTTACTGTAACAATTTTCATACCTTTAACTGTGATTTTTTAAAACGGGAGTGTTTTGAATCCCTGAATGCTGCTGGAATTTGAAGTGGCCTTTATACCTAGCAGTCAGTTAAGTAGGCGGCTGTGTTCTTTGTGTGGTGTACAACATCACAACATTTACATTGGATTATTTTAATATAATCAACATAGCAAGAGGCAAGTTCTAAGTTTAGCAAGTTAATTCTTGTGGGATTGTGTTTGGCTTCATAGTTATCAATACGACAAAAGAGGCAGAGAGTGAAATGCATTGTCTTGTATTATAATAACCTAGACTATTTTGAAAGATTTATTATCAGAGTAGTGAAAGCCAGTTGAGCAATGTAGAAGGAAGAAGCTAATATTTCAGAACTGATGGTAGAGCATTATGACATGAAAGATGTTTATGTTTATGTGTTTAAACATCAGAATGTGAGCTCTTCTGAGGTTTAAGATAATGTGTAAGGGTGATCTCTTCTCTTAGGAATTTGTCTGTCATAGGAAATGGTTGCTTATAGATTTTTTTAGTTTCCTTTTGAGTAAATTTTGCTGTGCTTCCGTTACTTATTTTTCAACTAGAAATTGTGAAGATTTTGTATGGCTTTTGAATTTTAGAGTAACAAGTATTTTATTAAATAAGGGAAAGCATTAGTTTTTTAGTTTTTTTAGAAAAGTTCAGAAGCAATTTTGAAAATAGCCTGCCTTTTGCAAAATTTTGTTTGTATGGACTAACTCATACAACCGCAGGTATTCAAATGCACATCCTTAAAAAAGTTTATGCTTTTCGCAGTTTGTCTTTTTAGACAAATGAATCTACTACTATACTAAACACCAAATACCACTGTTGTTCTGTACTATTCACTTTTAATATAACTTCCAAAAGACAATTCTGCCTCTTTTCCAGCAGACAGTACCAGGAAGGTGTCACTCCGTGGTGATTAACAGGCAGGAAATCCTACTTGAATCCCTTTCCCATAATTTCCTGTGAGACTTCTTAAATATTCATAACAATAAAACTAATATGAGTAACAGCAACAGAACAGGCTACATGAAAGTTTTTCAAGAAGCTGGAAACACAAAAGCAAATTTTGTTGGAGACCTAGACATTTGCTGTTAAGTTTGTAAGAGTATTTTCTGATTAATTTTGTCTGTATTTACGCCTACTTCCTTTGGGAAATGTTTTGCAGTCAAAATGACCAGATACCGGAAATGCTTTCTAAGTCCAAAATCTTACTGGCATTATATTTAAGTCCAAATTTGCTTTGTTAGCTTGTTTTTTTCTATGTTAGACACATGCACTGCAGAAAGCTAATAAAATTACAGGCAGAAGTGGGACAATAGGGCAGGTATTGCCCTATGGAATCAGATTGTGGAAGTTTTTGTCTTGAGTAAACAGTTGGGGTGTTGAGTGTTAACTAGAACAGTTAAGTGTTTCAGATCTCTTGGTGAAACTTGATGTTGAACAAACATAATTTGGAGGAAGAGGCCTCTTGCAGACACCCTCACCTGAAAAGGAGTGTGAAGGCCTGAATCTAGAGCTGTAGTGTGCTGACTCTGGGAGGGTATGTTTTCCAGTTTAGAGGCGGTTTTTATTTTTGAAAAAGCCAGAATGATATTCTTGGGACAGTGAAATGAAATGCTTATTGGTTTGGAATGGGGATGATCAAATGGCTCTTCAAGAAACGTGTATGGTCCTTATGGTTAGTATTTAACAATCTGTAGTGCTTGGTTAGTATTTAAGTTCTCTGAGGTCTTTCTCCAGACTTTCCAAGAGTTGCACAAGAGTTAAATGCCTCTAATATCAGTAAGCTCCATATGCATTATTTTAGCAAGAAATAGCTGCAGTCAGAAAATGTGCAAGAGTGTATAGAAGATTTAAAATACCGTGGTCCTTTAACTGAATGTGTTCAGACAAAGGAACCAAAGATAGTGGGGTTTTTTTTATTCCTCTGGAGCTGTAATATGAGGGAAATCCCACCTCCCTGATAGCTGTGTTTCCTCCCATGGGGACGTTGATCAGTGCGCATGAACTGCTCATGGCTTTATTGGAATCGGCTTTCGGGATTCCAGTAAAGCCATGAGCAGTTTCTTCCTAAATGCTTCGTAAAGAGTCCTTTGTGTGAGGACTTTGACAATCTTAAGTAGATAGCAGCCTCTCTTCAGGTGTCTTTCTCATCTTCAGTCTCCTTCTGTCAGTCATTTGCTCTTCTCATTCCCTGCTTTTCTTTCTGGCACCTCCTCAGTCTTACATACGTTTGACCTCAGCGCATCTTTATATACCCACCATTTTGTCCTACTTTCTGCTTCTTTCCTTCTTTGTATTTGAATAAAATTAAAACAAATAGCCCCCATGTATGTACTAATTTACATCCTGCTCTCCATGTCACTCATTTGCTTGTTCTCTGTTTAGAGCAGAGGTCTCTTGCATTCATTTGTATTGCTTTAATGGATTAGTAAATTACTTGTTTTGTCTTGTTATGTTCTGCTTAAATATTTCATACTTCACCCCAATAGAAGCCTGAGTTCTAGCTGTTTTTCCAAATGTGTGGAAAAATGATGGTATATGAGAAGTAAGCTGGACAAACAGGGTTGAACGCTCCCATGAAGAGTTTGGAATATCTTTATTTAAAATAATGTACAAGTAAATGAGTACTCTTCCTTTCTCCAGTGAAATAGCAGTTAATTTCACTGATATGGAATGAGGAAATTGTCAGCTTGCAGTTCAACAAAAATTAGAAAACTCAATTGTAGCTACTCTGTTTGCAGACCAAAAAGATTTTTTCCTTCCTTTTTTAATATTTCATTTTAAATGGAGCTCTTAATTTTTTTAAATATGACATTTTAAGTGATTAACTGCCTTTTGCTAATGAGACGTAGTAAGTTGTGTACCAAAACACTTGCATGAGGCCTGATGGCCATGTTTTATCTTTACAGTTCCATTGTTTTGCAGTTGATGTTAGCGTGGGGAAAGAATGGGTGGTAATATTGCTGGCAGATTCTTGTAGATTTTCTGATCTCTCACACACTGGATAAAGGGCCATAAATGTGGGAAAGCATGCTTCCAGTCTTTTTTTTTTTAATTCCTTCCTTTCTGTCTATTTTATTTCAGATGCTTCTGTCATTTAATTATTTTGCTTGCAGAGCATATTGTGTGTCTGAAAGGAAGTGACCATGTGAGTGTGTTCTCTCACAATGAAAATGTGAAATGTGCTCAGGGCAACTTTTTTATGTAATAGGAATTTTATATATATTTTAAGGTAGTGTTATTGTGTCCTTTTGGAATGGTTCTGACTTTCTTCATGATTAACAGCTGTTTTGTAAATAAAGGTATTTATACAATACAATTTTATAGAGATAATGTATAAACATAACCGTATATAAATATTTCTAGAAAAAAATATTTAAAAGTAATAGCTTCCTAATTAATTTATTTCTACAGGAGGCAGGCTAAGGTTGTCTAGTACTTATTTCTAAATTAATTTCAGATTGAAGTATTTTTGTCAAATCTTCCTCTGATATTCATGAGAATATGTCTTTCTTGCAGTAAACTTTGGGAATTCAGATCCTAATGTGTTCTAGTTTACTGTGTAGAATGACTAAAAGTTACTTGTTTACTCACTGTAATTTCTAGTAACACACAACACGCTTTTGAAATAAGATTTACTGCAATTGATTAGTAATACTTCAGACAAAATGGACCATGTTTTTCTCCAAGTTTTGTCAGTCTCTTGTTCAGTGTACACTTCTTGTATGGTAAAAAGGACAATGTCTGAGATGCAAGCAGGCTTAGCTTTACAATAAAATCCAGCTTTGGCTTCACGGAAGAGTTGTTTAAAAAAAAGAAATCCACAAAAGAACCAAAACACAACCCACCCTGCCCTCCTTCCTCCCCTCTAACCCCCCTTTTATTTTGTGTCTGAAGTACAATTTGTTTTGTATTGTGGGATGGGAAGCCCACTAGAGGTACTCACAGCCTTCCTTTGACCTCTGCTTTTTCTGAAAGATTATTTTGCTCTTTTTTCTCCCTGGTTAAAGTAAGTTTAATGTCTGCACTCAAAGAGGTGATTACGTATTGACACTTCATCAGTCCAGTCACATGCCTACCTGTTTGCAGGATATTGGCCCATGTAGCTCCACTCTTAGAAATTGTATTCAGTTTTGGTGGTTGCATAAAGGTGAATAATGAGGCAAGAATCCAGGGTTTTGCTTCTGGAAGAGTAGGTTGGCAGAGGAAAATTGAAGCGTGACATTAGTCATGTTAAGTTTTGATTTTTTTCCTAAGAGTTATATAAGAAACAAACAATCACAAGGCTATGGTTGCATACTTCATCTCTGTCAAGAAAGATCTTGACTGTAGATTGTTTAATTTAGATTGTTACGGTGGACCTAAGTTACTGGGTCGGTAAGAAAATAATTTTTTATGAGCAAGTCACTTCTATGAACAGTTTCAAACATGAGAAAGAAAGCTGAATATTGGGTTGTAGGGATAGTAACTGCCAAGAGTTGCTTCCTAACATTTCTCTAATTTTCATGTGTCTTTCCTTTTCATTAGTCCTGTCATGCACATGAGTTTTTGAGTTCTTGCCTGGGATGAATGATACTGTGGAAAAGCTGTTACAGTTAGGTTTTTTTTCTAGTTAAGGTTTTTTCTGATTATGACTTCCCATTTTTCTTTGTGTGACCTACTGGCCAGAGTTAAAATTTGGTTTACTTTTTAGTTGTTAATCTTCTAAGCCAGTTTTGTAGATACAGTTTACTGATAGGTTTCACCCTCAGTCATAAACCCATGGAACCACATAAAACTGATTTCAGGCACAGAATATTTTTGAGACACTTTTAATGTGTGTTTTTATTATTCCTTTGACCCTATGCATTCTTTAAAGCTGCTTTTATTCAAAGTCTGGATTCAAAAAGGATTTCTTTAAAACTGAAATATAACCCTAGAACTTAATGAACTTTCTTTAGTTATTTTTTTCTCTTTTTGTTTCTTTTATTTTCTGTCACTCCTAACTTTGAAATTCTGCCTTGACCTTTGAAAAGTTGAAAGAGTAATGATGAAGGATTGAAAATAAAGCCATTCAAAACAGTGCAAAAACATATCAGATATTGTAAGTTCTGCTGCAGCCAACAATCTGCAAATAAAAGAAGGGCACAGGATAAAATGAAATGTGGTGGCATTTTTCAGAAATATTTTACAGATAGTTTAATTTAGCTGTGCAGTAAGAATTTGGGGAAGAAATTAAACTCAATACTTAGTCTTGGCTTTGAAAAAGATGGAGTTTTTCCAAACAATTGCCACATTGTAAGCAGCTTAAAAAACTCTTTTGCAGTAAATTAAGTGGCACTTTGATAATGAGCCATGGAGGAGCTGTTGATCCTGAACTGAAACATCACTAAGACATGAAAATGTTTGACTAGTACATGTATCTACTGTTAATGCAGTGTGAAATGGATTTTTATTAAACAAAGTTGGGAGTTATTTGTGTGTGATTCAAAATTGCTCATAAGGGAAGGAATTTAAGACTATGTATGTAAAGACTGAGGAATGCATGAATGGACACATCTTCTCAGAGTTTGCAAAGGAGCCTGCACACTGAGATAAATGAAGCATTTCTGAAAGAGAGAACATAGAGCATGCAGGTGGTATTTAAAGTGTGGTCAAGAAGGATCTAAGAACCCTTCTGTGATTTAGAGGGAATATGTCTCATTTTGTAGGCTTGTTAATTTTTAGAGGCTCGTTAAGAATTTTGGTAACGATATTGTGTTGTGTTTAGTTATTTAGTGCTAGAAAATCACATCTTCCCATTTTATGAAAAAGGTCTAAACACCGGTCAGCGTTTTTCCAAGATGAGTTTTGGAATTTTTTAAAATTTCACCTGTGGGATATTCTACTGGTTCAGATAGGGAAAAGAAATTATGTGACCTTATTAAACTGATCATGAAAGGCCCTGTTTTAAACAAAAAGTTTTTTCTGGGGCAACTTTTTTAAATGAAACCATCCTAATCAGAGAGGGGGCATGTCAGTAAAGTCTTGTAGCTCATGTCCTTCTTGTGTGATAAACAATGACTTGCACTTGCTATAGCAGTGTACTCACTGACTGCATTGCAAAATGTTTGAAACAGCAACTCCCTGCTGTAAAAAAATTACTTGAATTTTCCTCATCTCTGTTTCAGAAAAGAAGTGTACGTTTTCAAAAAGTAGGTTTTTGAGGATTAATGGTTGGGAGGAGCTATAGCGTGCTCACTCACCAACTTTGTCGTTTCCTGATTCCAGTGGGGTGTGTATGTTCTTACTGGTATGTTTCTGCCTATCTGTCCCTTTTTGGACACTTGTCAGCTTTTGTGGTCTTCCTGTAGCACTTCCTGTGCACTGCTGTCTGATGATACCATATGAATCAGCAATGTGGGTAATGTTGTGCCTATCTGACAAATAAGAAAACTGCAACAGTAATGTTTTTAGTTTTTCATCTTTGAAGTCAGTACTATTCGGAGTTACTTTCCTAAGGCACACTGGGATGGATTTCTGTGATCCAGTAGATCAAGATCTGTCAGTCTTTTTTGATTTATCATCTAGTGGCTAGGATATGCATTAGAAAGCAACCTTTTATGAACACATCCTAGGTTGAAGTTGTAAATGTCTGCGTGTACTGAAACAGACGGAATCCTTGTCAACATAAAATGCAATCAAATTCTGGCTTTTCAACATTTTAATGCAATTTTTCATTGTGTCCTTCATTACTGGTCTAAACGCCACAGAAATTAGATTTTACAAATTCTTTCCTGTTCGGAAAGAGATGAAAATTAGATTTCTCATGTGAAGCTACTACAATGAGAGGAAATTTAAATAAATATGCCTTGGGAGGTGGGGTTTGATAGAGACATGGATGAAAGGAGGAATATTGTTGATATGCAGGCTGAGTTGTCAAGATCCTGCTACTAAAGCAAGGGTTAGTCCCTGAAGAGAGTTGGTTTAGTAATGCTTTTCCGGTGTTCAGGTGCTCTCATTAAGTCATTAATCTTTGAACATGACATAGTTATTTCTCAACAGGGTATCAAGTTTTATCTAAGTTTTTTTCATTAGACAATTGCCTTTTTTATTTGATATTTGCCAATTAGATCTATATCTTTGTGTTAAGGTTTGTGGGTTTTTTTTTTTTCTTTCACTTTGGCTATTCTCAGTTTTTGTGCAATTGTATTCTGCTGAAGAGTTGTAAGGGAGGATAATAAATGAGAACTCTTACACTGCTGTGCTTTGTGCCTGGTTCCCATACTCCTTTTGAACTTTCAAACTTTTTGGAATTCTGTGAGTTTCTCAGGACAATTTTAGCAAGGGTAATGGAAGTAATCATATGAATCAATATTGACACAGCTTCATACAGTTGGAAAAATATGGTTAAGGTGACTGTGGAGCACAGACTTCCTGATATAGTTGTATTTTCCAGCACCTGCTTTGCAGACAGGTTTATATCAGCTGCAGAGTTCAAGGGAATTTTACTACAGTTCTTGTTAAAAATAAGTATTTCCAAGTGGCTGAGGAATCAAATAGAAAATAATGCCATAATTTTGGGTCTGCAGTGGGCAGCATTGCACGAAATGCATAACATCCCTTCTGTACGATACAAGAAGAGACAGTAACTATCTCATCCTTACAATGAACAGAAATGTAATGCATGCTTTCACTATGAAGTAATTTTGTCTTAGAAATTGGAATTCATAGGTATTTTGAATGGCTGAGTAAAAATGTGCTTAACCAGAACCTTACTGCATGCAAACTTCAGACATCTGTATTCATCTCCATCTCCTAATTATGCCTTACTACATCAGCAGATGAGTCTAATGAAAGAAACAATGATAAATCTCCTCTGTTACAGTATGTTACAGGTCCATCACTGTTACCATTTTTAAATAAAACCAGAAAGTGAGTTAAGTATTGTGCTCTGCACTTCATAACAATTTTTTTCCTCAGCACAACCAGTTATAGAATAAGGGAGAGGCTCATGGCCCTTAAAATAATTCTTCTATTCTGTGGGAATCCTGCCATTTTCAGTGTTAGTCTCTACTGTCTTTCATCTTACATCTTGCTATGTGGAGACCTGTACTGAATACAGACCAGTGTTTAGGCCTGAAATATTAATAACTAGACCTTAGAATGAAGACCAGTGCTGGAAAAGTGTTCAGAGCTGTTGTGTACTCTTCAAAGGTAGAGCTTTTCCTCCCTCCTTTCTAGCATCATTAACTGTGACTCCATCCATTGCCCCAGACTCTGTGCCCTTTGCCCTGCTTGCAGTAGCAGTCTTGTCCTGAGCAGTCCCAGGATGACCCCACATCCAGTTTACAGCATGGATTCATAAATGGGGAGCAGCAGTAGCATTCTCGGCACATGCTGCCTTGGATCATCATGAGCCACACAGTTCCTTTGAGCTGGGTTTTCTCACACATCTGGTGAGCTCCAATAGGCTGTAGTGATCCTGGCTTTGATCTCTATCACTTTCACTAGCTCATATGGCCCTGAAAATGTCAGGTTTATTGCAAGCAGCATAGCTGAGAGCCTAAATGTGGATCTTGGATAGTATCCCACAGCATTTAAATTACTATTACTATTACTATTACTATTACTATTACTATTACTATTACTATTACTATTACTATTACTATTAATATTAATGTTAGTTACTTCAGAGATAGAAAACTTTAAGCAAACTAGTTAGATTGCCTGGCGATTGCCTGGTTTTTGCTCCCCTTTCAGATCTCTGAATGAAACAAAACTGTTTCCTCCCTTTATTACATCATTTTACCAAAGTGTTAGTCATTGCTGGTTTGGTGTTGCTTCAAAATCTGTATGACTACAGAAGTGAATGCTGGCATCATGTTTGTGGCTCAGTGCCTTCAGCAGCTGTGTAGGCATATAGAAGTACATGCTCTATAGTCTTCAGAGCTGGTTGTGATAATGGACTGCAGTGGTTTTTGATACATGCTACCTGTGTCCAGCCTCAGGATGCTCACACTTACCTCCAGTCTCCTGCTGTATTCATGTACAGAGATGTGATTTGACTGCAATGGATGTAGAGAAGGCAGAGCCGTGTGTGCCAGATCCATCAGCTGCTGCTCAAAGTTAGGGCAACATGGAGGATGTTCTAGCTTAACGTGGAGTAGTGCCTGAAGCTAAAAACATCAGTTGTCAGGAGGGTATAAAGATGATTTATCATTATCTTATGCTTGACTCTTTCTTTACACTCTCCTCCCCTCCCCCCACTTTAATTAAGTATTGCTGGGCTGATTTTCTGAGTTTGACATCAGACCTCACATGCAACAATAGAACATCCTAGAACATGTCACTAAGTCAATACAAGATCCTTTTGGGGGTAATTTTTAATATATGTTTATACCAGCTTATGGGATCTTGCAGTTAATTGAATATGCCTTCCACTGATAAAAACAAAAACCAGACTACTTCCCTGAGCTAAATTAAGTAATCTACCTGAAGCTAATGTAAGAAACTGAAGTTTTGCTACCACGTTTCATTGCTTTCAGACCTGATTTGTTGAAGATCTGTTAGCTTTTTAATTTATAGAGATTGATGCTACTCACCACAAAATCAAGATGGAAAAATATTTTTGCTGATAGAAAAAAAAGTTCCTTTTCATCTTTAAAATATTTTGAGTTTGAAAGTTTAAACTGTTGCCCGTCAAGAAATTTTTCTCCCTTTATTGGTTTCTGAATGTGAATTTCACACATTGTCATGGGTTTTGTTTTGGTTTTGAGTGCCTTTTTTTTTTAATGGTGGGAAAGTTACTTTTAAGAAGTGAAATTCTGTATTGTGGATATGAAACAACTGTGATTTAACTACCATTTAACTTGTAAGTAAGGCAATTTATAAAGAAATTATCTTCAAAAATACTTCTGTTTTAATGTTGGCTATGTAAAAAGCAGGAAAAGAAGAATCTAGCTCCAACAAATGCAGTTTAAGACAAACTCTAGTAATAATGGATCAGAACTAATGCTGCCTTCTCTGGTGTCAGTTTTTATAAACAGTTAACCAAAATCTGTTCCTTGCTAAGACATGTCTGGCACCATCTTAGAGCATTTTTTATAGGTTGCTAATTGTACTAGCCATTTCTAAACACAAGGAAGGGCTTTTGATGTCTAAGCGTCTAATTCTGCTCTCAGTAACTTGCTTTCCTTACTTTTTTTAGGGTTAGTAAATCTGTGAGAAGCTGTAACAAACAAATCCTAATTTTGGAAATTGCAGGATTCTGCATAGTCAGTTTGTAAAAAGTAAATGCTAATGCTTTCTGTCACTACCCTCTTCTTTTCCTTGCGTTACCTCTGATCTTTTTAATCTACCCACTTGATTTTTGACCTTCCACTATCACTGTTTCAATTACAAGAAAAGAGAAGGATAGGTATTTACAGCTGAACGGAAGTCAGACATAACAATTAGAAAGGCAAAGCATATTTTCCTCCTCTTCCAGATCTTCTGGTCAAATGCTGTTAACAGAAGTGATTTCTGCCTGAAAGCACAATGAGATTTCTGAGAAAATATTTCTTAATTGCACTGCCAGCCTCACTCCAGAAAGAGTCTGACTCAGCTGCTCAGTGTTTTTCTCCTCCCCCTCTGTCTTGTCAGTGTTGGTTCACAGGGTGGATGGGTGGGGCATGTGACTGCCATACAGATAGTGCACATGTACAGTCATCTGTAGTCCATAGGGCAGCTACATTGGGCATGCTGACAGTGGTGTGCACAAGGCAAGCCGACCAGGGCACTTCCAGTACTACAAAGAACTTGGCTCAAGAAACACCGATGATTACATCTTTGATCTACAGTTACTTTCTCATTATTTATGGGTCTTCTTAACCAGCACCCCCCTACTACTGCAGACCAGCAGCCTGAACCAGTGGTTTATCTGCCATGTGATTTGCATGCAGTTGGCAGGAAAAGAGTTTACACCAGAGCTCTTTTTCTCGTGGAAACCTATTTGCCTCTGATTTTACACAGATTATCAGTACGAGGAGTTGCTGTTAGTTAAGCAGTATTTAGGCTTTCATTTAGGAGCCACAGTATCTGCATTTCAAATCAGATAGAGATGGTAAAAGGCTTTTCTACAAATATTCCTCAAGGAAGTAGTGAAGGTGGATGAAGGAAGTAGTTGAAATTATAACCAAAAATGTGTTCTCTCCATTTATTCATTCTACAAGGAATCTCCCTCTTGACATTTACATCCTTCCAAGCATTGTTTCAAAAATCTAGTGGAAATCTTCATGTAAAAAACTTTTGGAAAAAATACATTAAATAAATACAGAAGGTATTCAAATAAATCTTTACATGTTTTAGTAAAAATTGAACTAGATCTGGCCTATTTTTCTTTATCTTATTCCAAGGACACTTACAATTTACCATTAATTGTAATGAGTCCATTGGTTGTCCTCGTAATCATGTTGATAAGTACTTGTTCAAACTAATACCAGATTATTCATGTAAGGCTTCATAAGCCTGAACAAAGGTTGCGTAATTTGGCTCAGTATATTTGAAATGTCAAAAGGCGGGTCTCTAGCTGACTGCCTTCCTCTCCCAAAGTATGGGACTTACCAGATTCCTTCTTAGGGGACTGCTGCATCTTTTCTATGCTTGGTGTAAAGGCTGAGTTACAATATGTGGTATGTAGAGTGCTGCTACTAATAAAATCTCTGTTCAAGAAAATTGCATATTTATTTCTATGCTCTGTATTTATTATATAGGAGCCAGTTACAATTAAGCTCGAGACTGTGCTTCAGTAGGTCATTTGGTGAGCTGCATGAACACAGTTTTTGTAAAGTACAGTTTTCCCATTTTCTGAAGCTTTTCTTTGTTAAGCCCCTGAGGAACAAATGTTAATATTACTGAATACCTTATTGAAATGAAAAATATGGGGAAAAGGTCAAGAAAACGATTGCAATAGTAAGTAACTGAAATTCAGTTAGTATTGTTTTTGTCAGTGGACTATTCTATGACTTTTGTTTTACTTAATATATTTAATACTAATTTTCCTTAATCATATAAATCTATGCCATGGTCTTTGTGCTACCTTAGTCATTCTTTCCGCTTAACTCTGCTGTCTGTGGGAGTGGTGAAAAAAAATTACATGTCAAATCATAATGCCTGAACTAATTCATTGTAGACCTCTTCTGAAGATCTAACTGCTGAAACACTGTTTCCTTTTTAATTAAGGATTAATTAAAAAAAAAAAGAAAAGAAAAGAAGAAGTAGGTGCTTACTGATGGAATGAAGGCATTTTCAGTCTATATAGACAGCAGTTCTTTATGGCACTCCTTCTCCAGAAATACATTGTTCAGGAAGAACATTCAAATCCTTGGGTTTATGTTTGTATGCTTGATGGCAAACAAACTAGGAATAGCTACTGTTACTTAATGTGGAGTTAGTTGTGTTGTTGATGAGTCACTGTCTAGTTAACTGTGTTCTTTTTAAACTGCTTCGTTCATTACTTTTCCCTCTCCTAATTGTGAAATGAGTATTTATTGTAAACCTGGATTGAAGTAAATCCTATAATGATGAGTAAGTTGTGTAATTTCAGTATGTTGTTGTGTTTGAAGGTTTTTTCTGTTGTTGCTCCTGAAGCAATAGCTGAAGTAAATGGGATGAATTCGCTGGTTACCTGGTGAAGTCGTGCATTTTTTGGTAGCTGAGGTAAATGGCATATCAGTCTGCACAGAACCGATCAGTTCATTTGACTCTTTCCTTTGGAGACTTTTCCCTCCTATTCCACTTATCAAGGAGACTAAATGTAATGTACCAGAATTAAACAAAATAATGATGATAAAAAAGAGAAACAAAACCCACCAAAAAACCCACATCAACCGAACAAACACAAATCTACAAATTGCAATACTTTTTGTTTTCTAGTCTTGGTAACACTGAATATCTGTGGGGAAAGGGAGGGTAGTATTCTCTTAGTTATTTGTTATATATCTTAAAGGTCCTAGATGGGAATTTCTGGAGCTCTCTTTTGTTTTAAGCTGATTACAAGTTGATGGCATCGTCAGTCCTGCTCAAGGTAGAAGAGGAGGAGCCTTTATTTATGCCTCTGTGTGTATGTTTCCCTTGATGGCTGTCTCAGACTGCATTTTAGGTTTTCCTCCTCCTTAAGAACTCAAGCCTAGAAGAACAACAATTCTGCATTTCATAACTTCCCCTAAGTACTAGCAGCAGAATAAAATTAGCATAGCATTTTAATTGTGTCACTAACATGGAAAAAATAATGGTGAGGCTAGTAGTAAACTTGTTAATACCTTCCATTGGTGTTGAAGCTATGAACAACAGCACAAGCAATTTAGCTTTCTGGCCAGAAACTCAGGACGACAGCACTGTTTTAATATGCATGTGAGTCACACTTGTTTTCTCTGTAAATACAAAAGGAGGAGGCAAGCAAAGTAGTAATACCTCACTTAGAGCTTAAGTTATTCATGAAATAGCGTTGAAAACTGAAACAAAACAAGCATATCAAAGGAGTTAGGAAAGTGGCTGGTAGTTGATATAAAGCAAGCAGGTTTTCACTATGCTACATAAGCAGTTATATAAATTGTGAGATACATTCATTCGGGGTGGGGGGCAGGGGGCCATTTCATTGTTCTTTGGATTGAATTGCTTTTAGAATGCAGCAGGTCAGTGCAGCTGCGTCTGCCTAACATGTTGCTAGTGTCAATGAAACTGCTTCTATTCTTGATACTTTCCCCTTGCTATAAACACAGTAGGCAGATGCTTTATCAAAAGTAATGCTCTGTCAGTTACCTCCATAGTTCATAAGCTCCATCTGCTTTTCTATAAGCCTCGCATGTGCTGTGTTTTAGATTCAAATAAACCTTAAGACACAAGGTTCTTCTTTCAGTGAGAAGTGGGTAACCGTGTAGAAAGCAGAAGCAGTGTTTTGAATCTGGGCTCTGGTATTTGTGATGCTGGGGAGAGAGGCCCTAATGAGGAGAAGGCAGTGAGCTATGTGAGCATCAGGTGTGACACAGCACTGAAGGGCTTCACTGCAGCAGTCTTGTTTTTTACCTCTTAGCTTGACAACAACTTGAGTCATGGCAAGCAACAGGTCAGAAAATGCTCCGTAGAGATGACCAGGCAGTCATTAGGCTACAATAACATAGCTGTGTTTGTATTGAGAGGGATTGTCATGTAGTCACCTGCTAGGGTAAGCTTTGTCTCTGTGGATCTGGAGAACTATACTATCCTTTGGTTATCTTGTTTTGCTAACTGATTAATAGTGCTCTTAGTTTTATGATCATTGGCTTTATTCGTGCAGACATTCATGTGCATTTTTAAAAGAGAATGTCATAGTGCAGTTCTTTCATAAAAAGTTAGGATATATTTGAAAAGCTGGCTTGAAACTATATCAATGATTATATATCTTCTGATAAACATTTTTGTTGGAAATTTTTTTTCAATGCTGCTTTGAATATTTCTGATTAAAGTCATTTTGGAAGAGACTTGATAAACCATGCCAACCCTAAATTATCTGTGCTAAAGTAACTTTATGTTAACTTGCTGCACTATTAAATAAAAAAAATCCAGTATCCTGGATAATATCAGTTAAAAGCATAGAGAAAGCATTCAGCACTGTATACTGTATAAGAAGGATAATAATAGAAATAAAGTTAGAACCAGATTCTAGGTTCTAACCAGTGGAGGTGAAAAACAATGTTGACTACACAGGAAAATTACATTCCAAAATATTCACATGTTAGGGCATACATGATTTGTAGTAGTGCTTAGGAACTTAGTAGTAGAAGTTCAGAAATAAGAGGAAAAAAACCCCATTAGTTCACATTAACAGAAGCATAGCTTTTGGGAGAAAAGTTCAAAATTTGTTAACACCTGCACAATTCAGTAACCGTAAGCACTAAACTCACTCCTTCAGTTCCGAGTCTTGTAAAAATAAGTACAGTGTATATTACTCTGTTTTGAAATGCTTGAATACAGAAAAAGAGGATGAAGGGTATAATTAGAAATCTCATAGGAGTTTTTGGGCTTGTACTGTACAGTACCGTAACTTTGTAGTTGTGTCACTAGAAGTTGTCCCCCATCTTCTGTCCCCAGGACACACTTTTGGAAGCTGTAGTGCTTGTAGTTAGCATGGGATCTAAGACAAACTCTTCAGGCAGCACCTTGCAAGATCTTTGACAGCAATACTGGGAACAGTGAAATATGATTATTAATTGTACAGCAACATATGATCCAGTATGTAACTCTACTTAGTTTTTTGTCTTCACTGATAAAAGAAACACTTTCGTATTAAAAATGTTTCTTTTAAAAGTTTTAAAAAGTGATCACACTAACTTCATCAATAGTTACGTAGTATTCATTTATGTCAGCTGTTGACTTCAGTAGTCAGTTATTCCTGATAGTCTTCTCAAAATGATAGTAAAAAATAAAGTTAGTACCAGATACAGAATGGTATCAAAAAGCTTTGCTTCAAAATTTTTTTGTTTGATTGCTTTGATTTTGTTGTGGTTTTTTTTGGGGAGGCTGGTTGATTGCTTTTTATTTGGGTTTTTGTTCCTTTTTTTTGTTGGATTTTTGGTGGAGTTTTCTGGTTTTGTTTTTTGGGGGGAGTTTTGGGGTTTTTTTTCTAGGGTTTTTTTTTGTTTGTTTGGGGTTTTTTTGTGTTTTTGTTTTGGTTTGGTTTTTTGGTTTTGTATGGGGTCTTGTTTGTTTTGTTTCTGCAGCCAGGGTCTCTTAGTTCTTCTACAAGACTTTTAATGTTCTGCTTTCAACCTGTCAAGGTGTTGCTCGTTCATAGTTCTCTTTTGTTGGCAGCAGACTTCATGTGTCACCAGAGTAAGAATAGTTCGTCTGTACATAGTTTCAGAATCAAGATATTTCTCTCATTTTTCTATTGCTGACAGAAGATATACTTCCACAGTAAGGAAGGATTCTGTTAAGAAAATAATTCTGTACCTGCCACCAGAATTAGATGATTCCATACTGTTTTGTTCTAACAGGTTCCTCTGTACCATTTCATGTGCTGAATTATCAAAATCAATTGCTTTAGATTTTATTCTCTGCCCCCAGCCCCTTTCTCCCCACCAAAACCACAGATTCAGTTTAGCTCTTCTGTCCTTCCATGAGGGGCGTTCATTTTAGTTATTGTTTTATACCTGGTTTTATTCTTCCACTGATGCTTCATAAAATCAAATCTCGGGGGGAAAAAAGCACTACAGTTTATTTTAGGATTGTAAAACTGTTGCAGTTTTTCAATGTTGAGAAGTTGTTTAGATCATAATTAATATGCTAAATAAGCTTTTCTTTGTACTATTATATTTAACTGTCCAGGTTTAATGTCTGCCTTCAGCAGGAATAACAAGTAACAAATAACTGGAATGGTAAAAAGAAATTCTTCATAGCTTTCCCTTAATTTTTACTGTTCAGAAAGGCTAATATTTGCTATTGACATTTAAGAGCTGTGATAAGCACTAAGTTGCATAGTGGTTTTTCCATGTTTCTTAAATTGTGATATGTTACAGCAAACACCAAAGGAGTGATTGTTATGTGTAATCCGTTTTGATACTTACTTTGAATTTAACTTTTTTTCAGTTACTGAATCGAAGTACTGATATGGCTATGTATTTCCAAGTGCAAAACCATGTAATTTTCATGAATGTGAAAATATTGAAGGATTTTAATCAAATATTGAAGGTAATTAGAAATAAAGCATTACTTTAAATGGTCATTACTTGGAGACAGGAAAAAACCTTTTATCTCTTCTGAGGAATCTAAATTTGATAGTAGAGAAACAGCAAACACTTCTAGGTTCAACAGCAGAGCCAAGTTTAGCTAAGAAATATAATGCAGGAAATAAAATGCAAAAGTAGCAATAATTATGCTATTGAATCCTGTTCCATTTATGTCATTTTGGTACATATGCACACACCCCCCTTTTTGCTGAGCTTTGTTTAAGTTTTGAGTACCTACAGAAAAACCTATAAAGAGGGAAACGGGTTTTATTATTTCTAGTTTTGGTATTGCTTTCTTAGTAAACAGAGCATTGGTCAGGATGTTGCACGATGGATCATTTTCCCCCTTATACATGAAAAAATTAACATAACTAGCACAGGAAAATTTACACTTTTTTTCTGAAAGTGAGGTAATTCTGTAGCAACATTTACAAAATGGTGACATGGTGCTGAACATGTTTTTATAGTTGTGCTGTGCAGACACGTGAGTGCTAATACTTCTAGTTACTTTCGTTTTTGAAGATCTGCAGTGGATCAATAATACTTCTGTAATTTCAAAGTCCTGGGGAAATGGGTCTGTTTGGCAGTTTTAATAACTGTTTGGTGATAACATTTCGATAACCTTCTCTTTCCTGGTTAGATGGTCTGTTTAGAGTGATCTGTTGTAGAATTAGATAAGCAAACTTACTTTTTCTCAGATAATTTGTGTCATTTCAGAATCTTTATGGGATAAGCATATCTTTGTGTTTGCTGCCTTTACTTGGGGCAGTAGGTCCACTGTGTCATATTTCATCATCACTCTGCTTCTGGAGCATGTTTTTAATACTTCTTTTATGCATATTTTTAACATACAGAAAAAGAGATTTGTATTCCCAAGTTCTCTGTTGTTCAGGAAAAGTATTTTATACCCTAGGTATTTCTTTCTTTAGATAATTTGCAGGTATTTTTAAAAAATCATATTTTTAAAAGGCTCCATGTGTTTTCATGCTGCGAAGCTGATTTCTCCTAAATTATTAAGACATTTTCTTCAAGAAACCTCATTGGTCACAAGAACAATTTGTGACTTACCTTGTAATTCCTGGAATAGCCCCATTTATCCTTCTGCCCCAAATGTCTTCCTGGTTGCCTGCCTTCCTGGAGGTCCCTAATGCTTCATGGTTATACTTTGCTTTGTTTTACCTTTCTTTTTTTTTTTTTTTCCCCGCAAGTGATTACAATTTCTCCTTTAGAGCCATTCTGCTGGGCCTGGGTGGGGTCTGTGTGGTCCTCTGGGGGGCTGATGAGGCCACCTAATGTCAACCATAGGATGCCAACCCTGCCAAGAGCCTTAGGAATCATTATGTGGAAACTGTATCTCAGGAAAAAAATCTTCCCTTCACAGTTTTATGGAATGCACCTGAGTTTTGTGCCTCAAAGTTCTCGGGGAACTTTCCTGAATGGGTTATCCATCCTTTTTTGTACAGGAAGATCTGGAGGAGTGGAAATGGATTTGTTTTTCTCGCACAGAAGCTATAAGGCGGCCCATGGGAATCCTAGAAAATTTTAGTTATTTCTTTTCCTGTTTTTCACGTGGGGTTTTGTATTCTGGTTTCGTAAATTTGTTGAATGTGTTTTTGACAAAGGAGAACAAAAGACAACTCATTAACTCTGAAGTGGTTACAAATCTTCACTAAATGTTTACAAAAAAACAAATGTTCATGTAGTTAGATTATTTCCTCTGAAACCTTCACTGTCTCCCAAAGAATCGTGTGTCAGATTAAAATGGGTAAAAAATCTTAAAAGGAAACTTTAATTTGCATTGGTGAAGTTAGTGGAAAGTTTGTTTCAGCCTCAATTATAATGAGACTACTGTCTTTGGTTCTTTGCTTTGTTTCATTCTGCATCTTTTCCAGTTGTTTTGATTGGGTTTTGTGGTTTGAATTTTATTCTGTTCCTTGTCCAGGCTAGCAATTTTTTTTTTGTGGTATTTGCAAGCAGGTTTGGAGGGAAGACCTGAGGGGGTGGGGTTTGGAGTGAGGACAGGGGTATGGGAGAGATGGACTGTCAGACCCAATAATCACAGGTTAATCAGAACAGAAATCAAATGCACCCAATTATATTATAATGCCACCCAGAATTGGTATCTTCCAGCATCTCTTTTCAGGCCACCTCTTATGTGCTTTATCCCCACTGCCCCCTTGTTTTCTCTTTAAGCCATAAACCTCCTGTCAAACTTGGTGCATCCTCCAAGTCAAGGCTTGACTTGCATGCAGGAATGTACACGCTCAGAAGACAAAATAGAATTTGATCTCTCAAAATTATTTTCCTCTTCTGATAATCTTGCTGATTTTCTAGCCTGGAGCCACAAAATACTTCATTGGGAGCACTTTTCTTACTGGCTTGCAGGAAAGTAGGGAAGAGTTCTGCTCCTTAAATGGGAGTCCTTAGTGGAGCTTCTCCGTAATGTTGTATGTAATCTAGACTAGCAAAACTGCTTTGGGTTGTTTGCATTTCCCCTTTTAATTGCATCTCCTATTTAAGAATTCTTCAAAGGGATTAGATGACTTACGGAGGAGCACAAAGCTACTGAATGAATAAACTAAGAAGTGTACAAGGAGTTGTGTAAGGAAGTCCAAACTAATGTTTTTTCCTTTAGCTTCCTGCCGAGAATATTTGTCCTTACTTACTATGTATGAGGAAGCTGTGGCTGTTTGAAGACTTGATTCTGTGAATTTTTCCTTATCCACCTGCTGTTCTTACTTCTCAAGTACTGAAGGGCCATCCTGCCTTCTTTTGAGAGAACAAAATGTAACTGGGACAGGCCAGAATTAAGAAGACTACCTATGCATGCTGTTTCTTGTTGTTCTCTTAGTGAAATAGCTCAAAAGATATAGTAAATGGATTAGCTCACTTAATTAATTATTCTAATTGAAATTCAGCTGTTAATGATACTGAAAACTGAAGCTTAAATAACATTGTCTCAGACATTATATATGTCTTCTGCCAATGATATTAAGTTGCATATTAGGAAATATATGAGGCTATAGAAACAGCTCTTGTCCACAAACTTGCAGACAAATAATACTTAAAAGAGTCCTATATGGGAGACCTTGAAATATGTAATGGGATACCTCAGTGTTCTCTTAAGATGATGCCATCCATGCCTTTTTTAGTGGATTTAAATTCTTACTACATATTGCAACCTGCAAAAGATGACTGATGTGCAATTTGAATGAATTTACTTGTTTTGAAATAATGTTCAGCTTTTGTCGTTCCAATAACTGTAACTACAACTATGATCGTTACAGCTGTATTAAGCACATTACAGTCAATGTATATTGGCATAGCATGTTCACTTACCAGATTTTTTCTAAAAATACTGTTGTCTCCTTATTTGCATATAGTATTTAATCTCTGTTGATTTCATAATTCTGAGGCCTGTTGTCCTCTTAATTTATGGATCCAAAAGTAGTGATGATCTCTTGTCAACATTTTTTATTTTCTCTTGCTATAGATAAAAACAGAGGAGCAAAATGTACACCATGCTTTTTTTCTAGCTCTTAAAATAAATATCTTTTTTTATGGCAAAGCAGAAGTATTTTTATCTGTTTGCAATTTCAGTTATACTTAACACTTTCCTTGAAGTTTGACGTTAATACAACTAGGAACTAGTTTCATATATTTTGCTCCTTTCTATGTATTTCATGTTTTCCCAAGGACAAAATTAATTTTTTCTGCAAAATGTTTTTTCTCTGTGATGCAATATTCTGCTGAAGTCATATTACTCTTTCATATAATTTCTTAGTGTTTTACTTAGTATTCCATGCTAGAGGAGGCTGAAAATTTGAGGATTGCTGTATTCTTACACGTCATCCCAATTTAATAGTTTTATGAAGTTATCCAGAATCCATTTTTATGTATTGCGTTATATACTTTTTCTTGACCTAATATGAGGTCAGTCATAAATATTAACTGTGTTGAATACCAGCCTCTTGTTTGGAATATATTTCATACACAGGAGGAATTAGATAGATCAACAGCAGAGCAGATCACCTTAACTGAAAAGATTTACATTATATGTAATGACATCTCTTTAACTTTTAGCTTCAGATACATGGTAGATACTTCATATTTCCAGAATGACTGTGAACACTTAGAATCCATTTGACAGAAGAGATTCTGGATTTGTACCAATCATATCTCTGCCGTTTGCTGGCCTGAAGTAATATTCATCAAAAGGTGGTGTTTGTTTGATGGTGTAATAGAAAGTGTTGAGTAAGAGGCTGGTGAAGATTGGAAAATTCTGGCAGAACCACTGTGGTTTCAGTGGACCTACACTGATTCACACCAATTGCAGTCTGCATTCAACAATTGCAGATAATTTCCTTGATTGTCCCAAGTTTAAATAGATTTGCAACTTCTCAGTGAAAAGAAACCTTTTAATTTTAGAATGTATTTTATTTTCATTGTTAGAATATGTGTAAGTGCCAGTGATGTTTCCATCATAACAGGTGTTGTAATGCATATAAACAGTATAGCGCTACTGTTTATTTACTTCATCCATACCACACAAGAGTGACTTAAGTCACCAAGCACAAGTGTCCCTTGTGATTGGAACTGTGATGAAAGAAATCACTGTTGCCACTAAAAGCTTGCTTTCTGGGATGGTGGTTCCAGAGTTAAACCTCCATTTTACAGTTTTATTATAGGGCTAGTATGTTCTGTCTTGAAAATATTTCAGTATATTCAGAACTCACAATATAGGGCTATCCAATAAGGAAAGAAACAGTGTTGGAAAAATGAGACTAGTGTGGAGAGAAACTTTAACTCATCCAGCTGTAGATGTTTTTAAGTTTTATTTTAGTAAGATACACAAATGTGGTCAAATCTAAATACTGCTGAATTGTTACAGAAAGCAATAAATCACTATCTTTCTTTATTGTATAATGTGTAATGAAAAGTGTTTATGGCATATGTAAGGACAGGATCCGTTTTAGTTGCAGAATTTTTTAGCACTCCTAACTATGAGCACCGCTACTTCATTTTCTACAATAAATAACATCTGGAGGAAAGAATGAGAGTTTTTAAGTTTCTCATACTGGTGTTTTAAAAAAGGGAAAAGTTTGTCTTAAATCAGTATATTTTGCTTCCAACCAAAACCATGCTATTGAACTATAACTGAAGCTGTAATCTTTTAATAAAATGAACAAATGACTCTCCATTAAAAGATTTCAGTTTTCAAAAATGAATTGTTCTATAAGTGGTATAAATACATGAGTGTTGTTCTTTGTTTAGTGAAAGAGGAGCAATATTGATATGACAATGCGTCTCACTTAAAGAGTTGCAAGCACAATAACTGAGATTTATTTATATATACAGCAGGTCTTAGCCCCCATCAAGAAAGAGTTTATATTATGCATACAGGAAAGGATGTGTGATAAGTATCTTCATTCAGACATTATTGTAATATAGGTGTTAGGAATCAGAACACTTAGGAAGTTCCGCAAAGGGTTATGCGTTTTGAATACATTTCAGTTTGAATGTTTCAATCTGTATTAAAATACTGTAAAATATTTTATGTTAGCAGACCAGTTACATTTTAAAAAGAAATCTGTAGGTTTTATCTGTTGTCCTCTAAAGGCAGCATTTGTAGTAGGTATCTCATAAGTAAAACCAAATGAAGGATATGTACACCACAGAAGTTTCTTGGTGTTTACCTCATTAATGTTCTATCCAGTCATTTTTGCATCTTTCCTTCTCTGTTGTCATTGAGTGGGCAAGGATTGCTGCAATGGAGGTGACTGCAGGGGCTTGCAATACACCAGATATTCCTGGTTACCCGCTCCTCCCATAACTTTCCACAGTGTAACAGAGTTTGGGGTGCTTTGTGCCATTTGCCAGCTTTCCTTGCAAATTGCCTGTGTGGCTCCTCCTGTCTGGTGGATTCTTCTTGCAGAGAATCTTAAGTCAGTAGTATATACAGCCCCATGAGTGATAAATCTAAATTATCTAATTTGCTACAATTTCATGATTTTATTGTAATGTAGTTCTCTAGAGAAATAAATCTAGCACCTTGGAAATTGCAGTAGCACACCTTATTCTCGAGAGACCAAAAACCACTCAGAAGTCTTTTCCAATCTGTCATTCCTGGGCCAACTAATTGAGAAAATAATAACTAAATCTCCATTAACACATGCCATCTGTGAACATATCGAATGTCCCACAGTCAGGGTTCAAACTAGGGCAGAGCTCACAGATGAGCAGGAGGTCCAGATAGAAGCCAAATCTTCATTCTAATACAGTTCCCTCTTTTTTTCTTTTTTCCTCTAATCAGCATGATCTCAATGAAGGACTGTTTACTGAATGAGAATGTCTCTGCTTCATTAATTTTTCTGAGAGTTTATGTGTTTACATGTGCAGGAAAGAAAAATGTAGGAACCTCTTAATTTACTCTTTGAAAAGATTTATTAAAAATGAGGGCCCTGTATTGTATTTCTCACTGTTCAGAAAAGTGTGCCAAGAAATTTGAAGGGGAGGGGGAAAAACTTAATAAAATATGTTCCATAAGAAATAGCCTAAATTAATATAAGAATTAATCAGTGAGTGAGTGTAACTGCAACAAGCATAGCACTTGGTGTTATAGCTGTGATGTAATACAGTCTGTATAATGTATCAAAGAGTGAACCCAAGGCAATTATTTCAAACTCAGTTCTTCAAGAACTGCATGATAAATGTATGCAGCTTTGGAATCCAGCATGGTTTGTGATTCATTAAAAACTCTCATTCTGCCAAAGAGTGAACTCAATTTAAATATCTAGTTTTTATGTCCATAGAAAATAAAGTGGCTGTTCCCATCTACAATACAGAATTCAGTACAGAATTCCAGGAGTTATTTGCCTTTAGGTTTCGGTAGACAGTACCTCTTATTTTGTTTGGTTGGTCTTCTCTTTTTAATATGATAAACTGATGTACAGGTACATAAAAGCTAGATGGCTTACAAGCTTTCTGAAAGGACCCAGAATAGTTTAACGTCTTGAAAGGAAGTTAAGGCCTAAATGTCTGGCTCCTGAGCTATGGTCCAACAGAACATGAACAAATGTTAGTTTTGCAGTGCAGTAGTAAGTGATGTGTTACTTGTTGTTGGGTGTTTTCCTTAAAGGGGGTTAATTGACCTACCTACAGGGCATTCATCAAACAAAACAGTTTAAAATTGCAGAGTGTTAATCAGAGCTGTTCATACACATTTATGTATATCTGGTTAAGTTTTAAGAGCTTAGTGTGGGATAAAAATAAAGAAGAAATGGCTATTGGAAGGTTGTCTGAGGAAACAAATAAGAGGAGCATGGTGTAGGTGAAAAAGATGAGCAGTACTGGTAAGGATGCAGTGGTGAAAAGTATGGGTGTGTGTTCATGGTTTGGTTGGTTGGCTGGTTGGTTGATTCGTTCGTTCGTTTTTTTCCTCTAGAGCTTTCACTTTTGGTGGTTGGTCTGCTTAGTAGTTCTGATTTCAGAAGGTTCCTGTCTGGCTCCAAAGTTGACAAAAGTCAGTCTTCCTCCAGAAGCTTACCATTGCATTAACAGAATTACATACTTTTTTCGATAGTTTTTTTAACGTCAAAGTCTTCTTTTTGCCAGTTAAGTAATGTTAATGATATCTGAGACATTAACCTTTAGGGTAACTTATACAGACAAGGTGATATGTTCTGAAGGTGTGATTTCAGATTTTAGTTAAAGACAGTGCTTTTTTTTCTATGTTAAGTGAAATTACAGATTTTAGTTAGAAGATGGAGAAGGCCCTTTCACCCATTTTACATGATGCCAAGGAAAACAATTTTTGTGTTACAGAGTTTTGCTTTGCTCTCTTTTTGTAATCACCCTCTTCAGCCTACAAATATGCTTTATTCATGTAAGTCAACAGATCCAGTTCACTGTAGGGTGCTGATTCAAGGCACTGGAGCTGCTTTCTTGTAGCCTTTCTGAGAAACTCTGGGGCAGAGTAGAGCAATGACATACTTCCTAAGTAGTCTCAGGTCCTCTTTCACAGTATTTCCTCAATTCACTGTTTTCTAATGTAGCTCCATGTTTTCATTTGCACTAAGAATTTTGAAGTACTTCCAGCCACACCATGTTAAAGTAGTGGTGTGCATATGCTGTATCTGGCATTTATTCACAATATTAAGTCCTGCTCTAATGCTTCTCCTTATGTCTGTCCTGTTTGTCTATGTTCAGCACTTCCCAAATCCTTGATGTCTCTTCCAGAGTCACTGGTGCATTACTGGCTTTGCTAATGTTACAGATTGGACCAAAAAAACCCTAACAAGGCTCATTCAGATAAATGCTGTCCAAAGTAAGTGATTTCAATAGTGTGTAACTTCTGAAAATTAAAAACTAAGATTTGTGCATACATGGAAGGATCAGTCACTTTGGAAAAGACACCACAATATTGTAGCTTGAACAGGGAGTTTTGTTACCTGTGGTATACCTAACACAGTGACTTGTTAGAATTGATGTAGTTGTGAATTACCTTTTTGTAAAGTACATTCCTATAGTACTTTTGTTTAAAAGGTTTCTGCATTTTATTTTAGGTTGTAGTGAGTTACTGGTTTCTCACATAGTCATAATACTGTGTGTAGTGTTAGCATATGACTGCAACCAAATTGATGATGCTTATGTCTTAAGGATCAGCTGAATGGACTATTATCTCTCTGGCAAGCAGCTTTGTGAGTTTTATTTAGAATTAAATAAACCTGTTTAGTTAGTATGAAAAGTAAAGATTTAGGGTGTACAATATCATTGTCTAAAGTGTTGAGATGGGAGCTGTAGTGGTGTCATTTTTGGAGTTTAGGATTGGTATCAGCCTTTTTTGATATGTGATCTAAAGGCAATGGAAGCAGGAATGGAAAAAGATTTATTTTCATTCATAAATTACTTTTTCTTCTATCAGCCTGTTTCCTGGTTTATCCGCGGTTATTAACCTCACCAGATTCTTCAGTTACAGCTTTTCTTTCGCAGCCTGAGTCACACAACATACTGTAGGGATTACCAAATATAGTCCACAGACAAATTCAGTCCCTGGTATTCTGCAAATGCAATTCGCAATTTAATTTTGCAAGGGTAGAATCACTAGGCATGCCCAGCTTCTTCTGTTCTCTAGAAACCATTAGACATCTCCATCATTACAAAGTTTAGGAGGAACAGCTGTGTCCTGCTTTGTTTGATGCCATTTGCCTATGGCTCACAAGCTCATGGCAGGCTGCCCCTGTGACACTTGGATGAGTAATTTGGTTTCTCTAAGTTCTTGTTCTGCTTTTTGCTTGTTCCAACATCTTCATTTATTCATGCTGGAAAGACCAGCATTAATATGGACAAGGCCTCTTGGTGAAAAGGGCTACTTACATCATCTGTCTGCAGGTTTTTTGGGGGGTGTGTCTCTAAGGTTCAACAGTCAACATTTTGTGTTGGTGTGGGTACTGCTGGTATTTCACTTGAACGTTTAATACTGAGCTGGCCTTACCTGTAATAAGATGCATGAGAGGATTGAATATGAAACAAGGCAATATGATGGTGCCTTTACTGTGAAAATAACAGTAGAAAACCTAGAGTCATATGGTTAGAGCTGTGTTTCTTTGGTATTTTTATTGAATAATAAATTCTTTACCTCACCCACTGAATCTCTGTAGGAAAGTGGGCAGACCAGTATAGCAGCATTAGTTTAAATAAGCTTGTAAACTAATATTTTAGGGGTATTTTTAGTATTTCCCTGGCTTCTGGGTATAAAGTCTTCCTTTTATATTTATAATCCTCTGATTTTAGGAGAGTAGGAGTTGACACTGCCCACAAGGTACCATATTTAAAGATGTCATTTCCTTTCCCATCTCTTCTTTCTCATTGCCATTATTTTGGGTTGGGTTTTTTTGTTTGATCAGTTGGCTGATTTTGGTCTTTTGGGCTTTTTTGTGGGACATGCAACAGGAAGATGTATTCAGGAGCTGTACTTTGTATGAACAGAAGTAAGATTCGTAAATTAAGGTCACCGAATTCACAATAATGCTCACAGAAGGATTGCAAGGCATTTTTAACATACAAAACTTGTAAGTAGGCAACCCAGCCTTTGAAAGCTGTTACTGTTATTCATCAAACGTATATGGTTGATAGATTTCCACTACGGTCTGATCCAAGACAAGGCAAGGGAAACAACACATCTTCCAGATCTTTGTAAGACCTTGATGGAGTTTGTCTAATTTATTGAGTTCTTGCAGGGGTACTGATTTCTGCACTGCTCATTCTGCAGTAAGAATTACTGGAGTTATTTGCCTTTAGATTTCAGTGGACAGAAGATGAGGCTGCTAAACTGCTGAAAAGTTAGAGAATTATATTTTGTTATTTATTCCCTTCCTTTTTCCAACCTGTTCTCATTTCTTTCTTGACATGCTAATAATAGTGCCAGACCAAGTACATTGCCATTGATGCCATTTACACCAAGTTGTAAAGGTGAAGAAGGTTGTGTATATTTGGAGGTTGATAATGATTGCACACTTTATTTATTTTTCTTGTTCAAAGGCTTTGCTTACAGTCACAGCAGTTGAGTTGCAAGGCATGACACACAGAATTTGTGGATTCCTATTAGACAATAAGTTACATGTGAGAAGAACAAACAGTGACACATCTCTGAAAGCACTGAGACACCAACCACAAATGTGTATAAACATAGTTAATTTGATGACACTGCTTATCAGACCATTGGTCTTCATTGGGTTGAGGTTGAATTCTAATTAAATTTGTGTTTCCTTCTCAAGAGCCTGCATTTTAACTAACCTAGTTAACTTTTTTCTTCGCTATTGTGTTTTCCAAGTGGCTTGTCAGAGCTGAGGCAGTATTTGGGACCCTCTCAGCTCTATGCACTACCTGGGATATTGTGGTGCAGGAGGCTGAGATGGTTTCTGCAGACCAACACCAACAGAAGTGTGCACAGGCACAGCCGTTTGTTCTTCTCCAAACTGTTTTGTTCTTTATGTGTTTTTTTCCCTCCATTATACTTGAATCATGTGCTGACCCTCAGGAGGAAACAGTGCGGACGTTTCTCACTTTTTACTGCTTAAATTAAAAAGAGTATGGTCTACCAAGTGCAAAAGAATTGCTGACCTTGAAATAGTAACTTTTTTACTTCATAGAATGGAATTATTTTACTGTTCTGTGATTTGTGTTTTATGAAATGTAAATGTGATTGCTTATCCAAATTTACATTTAGGTAAATACTTCTCTTGGTGGTGAATTACTGGTATATATTTCTATCAGTATTCTGGATATACTGGTGACTTCCTCTGTCATAATAAGACTAATATAAGCCATAAGACATAAGTGAAATAAGGAAGGCTTCACTGTACTGCGAAAAGCTCAATTTTGAAAAATAATAAGAAACACTATTTTTTATCAAAGAAGAGGACTGATTACTGCATGGAAAAATCTTACAGCAGAATTTGATATAATATTTTATAACAGGTTTTTGGTGTGTTTTTTGTTGGGTTTTTTAAGCCATATTCTAAAATTTTAAACACTTCAATATGCAGAAGTTTAACAGCTCCAGCAAATAATGTGCTATAAAAGGAAGTTACTGATACAAAGATGATGCAGGGGAAACAGCACCGAAATCTTCTGGAAAACATAAGTTCTGTGGTTGCTTTGTCCTATGACACAAATACGAGAAAGTTTAGTATTTTCTTAGAACTGTACTGTGAATTTTCTAGCTTTCCATAAAGTGATTTTTATTATTTTCTTATACAGTTGAAAATAATGCCACCACTATGATGCCAGTGTAGTGAATTATTCAGCTGCTGTAAATCCACTCTAATCCACAGCCAGTCAATTTTGGTTAAAAACCAGTTTTGACAGTATGACAGATTTCAACTGATAGTACTTTTATAGCATAGGGGGTGCTCTAACATTGTTACGTTGATGTCTGAACCAATATATAATTGCATTTAGATCTTAAAATTCAGACTTTATTACAAGGGGCGTTCCATGCTACATTCCATAGTTACCCAGTTAGTATGTGTTAAGGGTTCTCTCTATCTGTACAGTGTTGACCTTTTTAATTAAATCTGTCATTTAAAAGAATAATTTGAATATATATTAGTTTGAAAATAATAGTGTGAAGGAAAGTGCACCAACATACAAATGAGGTGACAGAGCCACATCTTTATCATGTATTCTCCAACTTTCTAGCCTTTCAAACTTTTACTCTCCTCTGATAGCGTTTCCATGGTAGTATTTGTAATGACAATGATGGAGGAGTATTTTGTTCTGCACAGGTCTCCTGCTACTTTGCACATTACATTGCAGAGATTGTTGAAGGACAGCAGTGCTCACATACCTGGATGCACAAACTGCCAGGTGCTAACTGTGGCACAGGCTGCCAGGTCATTCACCATTGCTGCAAATTTGCGTGATTGTGGGGCTGTGGTGCGTTGCAGATTTAGTGATCAGCACTTCAAAGAAAGTGTTGGGTGGCTGCAAAACGAGCATAAAGCTTCTTCTGATTCCTCCCCTCCAGCAGTGCTCTCTTTTATTTGATTAATAATGTCCTGACCTACCTGCAAACATGTAAAAGTGTTGCTGGCTGGAGATGTGTTCTGCAGGTGGAGTGGTTACATGAAATCAAAGTACTATAATTATCCAGTGAAGCTAAATATTATTAATGTTTAATCCAATTTGTGATTCATTTTATGCCAGAAGCCTGAAATAAAATACTTACCTACCCTTTCTAACAATTAATTAGAGTCATTTTCATATTTTGAGAGAGTTTAAAGCCCACTGAAGAAAACAAATTTTAATGATAGCATCAGGGGATATTTGGTCAGGACAAAAGTGGTCTGCTAGCTTTTTTAACAAAATCCTTTATTTTTTTTCTTAAGGTGAATTAATTAGTTTGTTCTAAAGGCTACAGATTATTTTTGTTAACCATCCAGTTCATCCTAGTTCTTACTACCAGCATGTTCTTCAATACTGTAATTCCAATTAAAAATGTTTGTGTGTGTGCATGTCGTAGTCGTATGCTGATTTCCAGAGTAGCTGCCTGTCTCTGATAATATTTGTGAACAGGGCAGATAAGGCCTATTAATAAATGTTCATTCGGGATAGCGGGATATCAGTCAAACAGCCTGCCTTTTCTACATCAACAGCTTCCCTAAATTAACTTGATAAATTTGTTTTGAAGATTTTCTGGGAAATGGCGTTGGACATTTCTGAAACTAACAAACAACAACAAAAAATAATTGAGAGGGTAAATTTAGATATTTCTGACTAAGTAGAACCTGTTGACTCCAGGAGACTTGATGTGACTGTCACTATGTGACTGTTGACTTCATCAGTAGATCTTCATCACCTTGCTGTGTCTTGGAGAATTTCCAGAGTATATTGAAGAGCAGGCTTAGGTGACTGAATTCAGAAACCTTGCTATACTAGTAATAAGGAGACAGTTTTTCTCCATAGACTGTGTTTGTGATTTTTCTACCTTGTTACTTAGTTCCCACAAGCTTCTTCCAGATACAATTTAATCAAATTTAATTCAAAAAAGCCCTCAGTTTTGTTTACCTTCACATAGGTGTCACTCTTACTGAAAACACAGGCTCTTATAAATCATGTATATTATTAAAAATGTACTATAAGCAAGCAAACATAACCCCTCAAAATCTATTTCCTCTCATGCAATGACTAATGCTCCATTTATAAAGACTATGCCTTATTTCTCTTGGGAATCTCATCCAATTGTGCTTTGATAGATAAATAAGCCTTCCCAAATGGTTGTTAAAAAGGCCACTGTGACCTCTCACCATAAAATACTGAATAGTTAGTGAGCAAAGCTAATCATTGAAAAATGCATATGAATCAATTTTACACATGCCAGGCAGCAAACTGAGTAGCTTTTCAAGCTCTCAATAATAGAAAACTTGATTCTGTGATTTCAGTATTGGAAAGATACGTTATATTGGGGTTTTTTCCTCCTTCCTAATGACTTAAGTTGGCAGCCTGTTCCAGGTATTTTGCTTGAAGCCTGGAAAGAGGAGTCAGCTCTGTTTTGCCACCCTCATTTAAATAAGCTCTTCTTGGCGTCTGATACTAGCCAGCCCAAATACAGTCTATTTCTAGGAATGGAGAAGATAGTACCTAATTTATAAGGAAGCCATCACTTTTTTTAGGTCACACATGGCATAAAACTTTTTTTTTCATTTTCCTTCAAGGCATGTTTCAAATAGTTACTCATCACCATGGCATAATATGTCTGTGGTTTCTCTAGAGAAAATCATCTTGGGTTGCTGTCTTTAACATCTTCGGGCTAAATCCATTCTTGTGTGACCCTGTTCTAAACAGCAGCTTCTCATCTGAGATTACATTTTGCCCCTTTTATTCAGTCTTGCCAACTCATTGCTTTAAACATCAAGGGATTAATGAACATACTGAGAAAAAGTAGGTGATAGGGTGTTATGTATCTTTGCATGCCTAGGGTAAGTCTGAAGCTCATTTTCAGAGTTTACTTCCAAGAAGTGAGGTAATTGTTTAGAAAGACAATCTTCTTGGTTGGACAGCACACAAATGCAACCATTTAAGTTAGTTGCAATTTTTACAGAGGAAAATTCCTGCTGGAATCATTCATTATTTTGAAAGGGACCCTCCCAGTTCTTTGATAGTTCTAGAAATACCAGTTTGAAATAACTGCCTCTGCTGTTATATGTTAGTCAGCAGAGGGCACTCTGCTCCTTCAAAGATGAAAGTGTGGCTTAAAAATATGGAGGGTTTTTTTTATAAACTTATCATATCTGACTATTATAATTAGTATGAATTGTATAGAGGATTATTTTTCATGTGATGCTCCCTCTCTTGAATTGAAACACAGATATGATTACATGATTCCTTGTCCTGGTTTAATCCCAGCCTGCAGCTGAGTACCACACAGCCACTTGTTCACCAAATCTGTGGTGGGTAGGAGAGTGAGGGAAGAAAACATTAAACCTCATGGGCTGAGATAAGAACAGTTTAATAATTGAAACAAAATAAAATATCATAATAAGAATAATAGGAATGAAAAGGAGAGTGAGAGAGAAATAGAGCCGAAGAGAAGCAAGACATGCCCAATACAACTGCTCAGCACCCACTGAATGATGTCCAGCCTATCCCCCAGCAGTGATCAGTGCCTCTCAGCTGACTCTCCCCAGTTTATCTACTGGGCATGACATTCTGTGCTGTGGAATATCCCCTTGGTAGCTCTGATCACCTGTCCTGGCCGTGCTCCCTTACAGTTTTTTGTGCACCTGCTGGCTGGCAGAGCATGGGAAACTTGACGTAATCATACCTAGCAGCAACTAAAACACCAGTGTGTTATCATTATTCTCATACTAAACCCAAAACTGTACCAGCTGCTATGAAGAAAACTAACTCTATCCCAGCCAAAACCAGGACATTGCCTTAAAAAGAGCCTTCTGTTTGTTTCCCTGTGCCTGTCCTATGTTCACCATAGGTTCTTCTCTAGGTCACAAATGCAGTGCAATTCGTGTAGTTTCTTTGTGTAAGCAAGTAGATGCTAAACTCTCTGAATCAACAGTCTATGACCTGCACTCCGTGGTGTATAGTCTTCTCAGTTCTAGTTATTTGAATCTATGAGATCAAGCAAGGCTGTTACTGCGAGATCAAGCAAGGCTGTTACTGCTCTTCTTAAAAAGTCTGTAGTGCAGGACCAAGGCTTTGTACAGGAGTGAGGCTCATAAGAGTTCTGTTCAATGGTACAGTTCTGAAGTGAGAATTCTCGTCCCAAAACATTGCCCTTCTATTTTGGTTTTTTTTTAAAATGCACTTAGTCATGTACTGCAACGGTTGGCTGAGGTAGCAGATTCTTGGAGACCTATGAAGTACGGCCAGTTATTTTGCTTGAAAATGGAATGAAAATCTCAACATGTCCATGTTTCCATAACATTTTCTTTCATAAATTCAGCTAAACCACTATACAAAAATTTGGTGGAAAAATTTACCATTTGCAAGACTTACTGAGCACTGTTCTTCAAAAACAGAGAAGCCTGCTATAAAGCCCTAAAAACCTGTGAAGTTTATAAAGTAGGAGAAGAACTAGTTAAAAATGTTAATGATTTGTTCCAGCTTCTTGGAAAATTACTAAAGTTACTATCAAGACTGACAGGTCAGTTTTCTTTTCTTTTTCTTTTTTTTTCCTTCCTCTTTTCCCCTTTCTTCCCTTTTTTTTTTGGATTTTTTTTTTTTGTTTTTTTGTTTTTTCTTCCTAACCCCTGCTGTTTTATAAATTCTTTTAAAAACACCATTTTTCTGTGGTCAAAGCAGATTGGAAATGCTTTTCAGGAAAGATTATGAGGGAACACTTCTGGTTTGTTACCATGTGATCCAATACTTTGAATACTGTTTTGAGATGGTAAACTTGTCAGGAACATTCTACTGAATCATAAGCATGGTGAGGAACTGTGGTAAAATGGAAAATGCATCCCTTAGTCTGGGCTTGGCATTGTTGTCTGCTCACTGCTGCTAAAAACTGCTTTTAAGTCTGCTCCAGTTTGTAACAGCTGAATATAGATAGTTTTCTGAGTTTACCAAATATAAGTGCACCCCTTCCCACCTGTGTATTTACTGCATGTAAGATGCATGCAGTAGTTCTATTGATACTTTCCTGGAGTTTCAGTTGGAGTGACACTAAGAAGCAGTCCCCTAGTTCACATTTTTGCTTCTTGTTTAAAGTGGTTTAGATAGCTCTAGAAACAACAGTGTATTTTCTTACATGTTGTGCGTGCACTAATTGTTTGTAGGACTACTGCACAATGATGGTTTGATGATCTCAGCTTAAAAGTTGTCCCCAGGAGGAAAAAAAAAAAGACAAAAAACACACAAAAAAAGAAAAATAGGAAAAAAAGCTTAGAGCATTTGCTGAAAATGCGATTTATATACATAGAATGGCCTGGAAAAGACCTTAAAGATCATTTCGTTTCAACCCCCGTGCTGTGAACAAGAACATCTTCCACTAGACCAGGTTGCATAGAGCTCCATATGCTTGAATGTGTTTTTGTAAACCTTTGTTGATAATACTATATTTTTATAGATAGAGCAGTAATTTGGGTAATTCATGTTAGCTACAAAAGCTGTCGTGAGGGGAGATCTTGTTGCCAATTCTTGCTTACACTGGTTCAAATCTGAGATGTTTTTTGTTATTTTCTGTCATTGAAGATTTGAATTAAATTTGTAAATAGGTTTTACTGCTAGAAGAAGAATTCACCTACTTGGCCTTGTCAGTTATTAATTGTGAGGACTTGATGCAGATGTAATTTGTTGTAGTGACTATGTCTAAAAGAAAAAGATCTGGTTTAATTTTATATTCAGATTATCAATGTTAGAACTCAAATGCTACAATTTATATTTAATTTCATTTCAAAACTGTAGTAGGTATATTCCATTGTATCCTTGGCAATCTTAAGGATTTATCTGAACCAAGGTGTTAATCCCAGAATTTCATCAGCTGATGAAAACCTTAGAAAATTTGTCAGGAAAAGTAACATTTGGAAAACAAGTCAAAGCGTGACTTAATTGGACTGTTTACTTTTTAAACCCAGTAATAACTTGGCAAATTAACTTTGCAATCTGGTGCTTTGGATCTCTCTTTACTTACATGGACTGTATTTTACTTGTTGCTCTGTTTTCTTCAAAACAGAATTTGGCAAAGCCTGGAAAATAAGTTGGAACTTGTGAATTAATGTCATACAGTCCTAATCAAGCAGTTAAATATATATAAATGAATCATGTAATTGAAGCTATTGTTTACAATTAGAATAAAATTGCATGTGTGGGGCTTGTTTGGGGTTTTTAAAGTATTTTAGGGGAAGTGAATGTAAACAAGTAGGATGTTTAGGCTGGCTTAAGCAATTTCAGGGCAGAATACTCAGTCTCCTGACAAGACAAAAACAGCTCTTTGGAGGTGAATTACTAAAGCAGTGGAAAGGATGTGGCAGTTGGCTGACCCATAAAGATATTTCAGAAAGCAGCAGAATTTCCCCAACTCTACAAAACAAAAGTGTTTTCCAGAGAATAAAGCTGTTTCTGTTTCTAGGATCCTCAACAGCAAAAATGACACATTTTTACAGCACACATCAGGAAAGTATTCACTAGCTACACAATTTTAGGACCAATGTGTGAAAATTTCAGCTAAGGTGCTACATTTATTACCAGCAGGAGATATGAAAGTCTAATTTATTATGCATTGCAAATGTAACATGCCACACAGACATAAGGAAATATGACTTATGATTTTTTTTTGTAGTAGATTTTTGCAACCTGCTGTTCAGTTTTTGCACAGCAGTGTCATTGTCCAGCTTAGTTTTATAGCCATACCAGTATTTGTATAGTGTAACAGTCTGTGCAGCCATTAACAAGCAATATTGTGATGTTTAAAAACTGTAATGCTTAATGACGCCATCTTTTAAGAAAAAAAGTAGCCAAAAGTCGTAAGGATCTGCCTGGAGATTTACAGGTATGAAACTTTTTAAAGAGAGTAAAAAAGAGCTTATAATTTTTGTTCAACAAATCTGCGTATTTTAGCTTATTTCTAAAGTTGAAACGACTAGTTGTAGTGAAAAATATAAGAGGTGAATTAATAACTAAAATCTAAAGGTGAAATTTCTCTCTTTTGCCTCTGTCATCACTGTAATTGAGATTATTGCACTCTCTCCTGTGGACCTTAAATCTTGTGTAGCAAAGAGAGTGAGTGAGATGTTCCCCCCATCCCTTCCAATAACAGGTGTTTTTTGTTTCAGCTGTTCTTTCTTGATATTCCACAGGGAATAAAAGATGATTAGAAATTACTGTAATGTTATTTATAAAATGTAGTCAAATAATTTAAAATATTAGACTATGTTTTAATTTAATTTTGCTTTCGATAAATTTATATCTGTAATTTGGATCAAACCTAAAGTCTCTGAAAAGCTGATATACTGAAATGGTACTATATCCCTGGTAAATTGCCATATATACCAGACACAGACAAAATGTTGGAAATACTTTGGTAGTTAAGACTTCTGTGAAGGTGAAAATATGCCCCGCCCTACTACAATTATGTTAGGTAACCAGGAGATGTAAGATTTTTGAGTAGGTCCTCAGAAATGGGATACAATTTCCCACCTTCATGGAGGAATTTACCTGCCCAGCTACCATCTGCTTATTCCATATCTTAATTCTTGGGGATGTTTTGCATATAACAAATTTGGCCATAGGATCATTAAAGTATGATTTAATTATGAGAAGTCCATGAGGGTTGTGTAGTACTTAGAATGCAGAATGTATGCACTGTTTCAATTTGCATATTTGTGTAGTATTTTAAACATTTGTGCAGCCCTATAACAGCATTACTAAAGTGATCATAGACTCCACTTCACAGGTTAGTTTACGCAGGCTCTGTGTAAATTATTCCGAAATTCTGATGGATTTCTGTTCACCCAACTGAGATGTCACCCTTTCATCATAAAGGAACAAAGAGGCTGTTATATACCCTTGTTTCGCCTTTTGTGTCTTCACGTGTATATCTTCACATTGCAAGCATAGCCATGGTGAAGAAGATGCTGCTCTAACATTTTGTGAGGGTTTGGCAGCCTTATGTGTAAATTGCTATATAGCACATACTGGCTGACTGACAGCTGCAACATTCTCAGTCTTTAAGTATTACAATACACATCCTTAAATGCATTTAAGTTCAACTTACCAGGAAGTGTTGGGATCATCCAAAGTTGCTCTGGTATCATTTTTCTGTAGCTGGGATTTTAGAATGTGGTGATTGTGTTGCTCTGCTCTGCACTGTGGTGGCCTTACCTTGAGTCTGGTGTGCAGTTTTGAGTGCCAAAATACAAGGATATTAAGCTATTAGAGAGTGTCCAAAGGAGAGCCATGAGGATGGTGAAGGGCCTGAGGGGAAGCTGTGTGAGGAGTGGCTGAGGTCACTTGGTCTGTTCAGCCTGGAGGAGACTTGAGGGGAGATCTTACTGCAGTTATAACTTCATCATGAGGGGAAGAGGAGGGGCAGGCACTGATCTCTCTGGTGACAGAGACAGGACCCGAGGGAATGGATGAAATTCCTCAGCAGGGGAGGTTTAGGCTGGGTATTAGAACAGGTTCTTCCCCCAGAGGGTGTTTGGGCACTGGAACAGCTCCCTAGGGAAGTGGTCACAGCACCAAACCTGACAGAGTTCAAGAAGTGTTTGGATAATGCTCTCAGGGACATGGTGTGACTCTTGTGATGTCCTGCAGAAGGCTGGGAGCTGGACTCGATGATCCTTGCAGGTTCCTTCCAGTTATAGGATATTCTATGATTCTGTGTCTTAGTATGTTTTAATAAAATGTAAAACATTCTAAATTAGAGATGTTTAATGAAAATTGTGGCATAATTTTTAGACAGGAACATATAAGTCTTGTATTCATGAACACCTAAAGTCACATCAGAGTTGTAATATAATAATGTAAATACAAGAAAATTGCATGGTAGAATGGACAGGGAACTGTTTAGTTATCCCTTAAATTATAAACATTTGGTATCAGAAGCTACCTCAAATCTCTGTTCTATCACATAAATTTTTGGATTTTATAATTTTGGATGTTTGCACATAAAATTCTTTGAAATGAACTTACTAAATACGCTGTCTGGGTAGGTGCCAACTTTTTTTAAATCACTGCTGTAGAAAATTTGAACTGCTTCATGCGTAAAATTGAAACTTAAGTTTTCATTCATGTTTTTTATATCATATAGTATGATCCAGAAGCCAGACATTTCTTAAGGAAAGTGATACTATTATATTTCTTTTATTACATTTTCCATTCCAACTGTGTCAGTAATGTTCTCTTTTTTCTGCTTTGTCTAGTGACCTACTCTCAAACAAAGTTAGGCAGTGAATGGTTTTTAGCAATAAAAATAAGTAATGTATAATGAAACAATTAAGTAGTTCTTAACTGTACTTTGCTTTCATTGTCCATCAGTCTGTTAAAATTAATTCAGGTTTGGGGGAGTTTCACAAGCAAAATACCATTGGCAGACATTTGGCAGCAAGCAGATGATTTATTTCTTAGTTTCTCCTGTTCAATCAATGGTTTTCTTTATCTGACTGTCAACTAGGTCTGAAATCCTGTTGCAGAGTTTTTATGAGAGAAAGTTCAGACTTGATAGCAGTTTCTGGTTCATAATTCATTTTAGTCACAGGACTACAATAGCCTGTGGCAACATCAGATTTCTGGGGTGGTTATCCCCTCCAATCCTTAGGTGGTACCTGTTTAACAAAAGAGACGAATGTACAAGTAAAATAACAAAGCGAAGAGAAGGTCTGTGGCTTTTCCTGTAGCATGTTTATGGAGAGGCTTCCCTGGCATGTTTATTACAAATCAGGCATTTGGAGAACGTGCTGTGCTTTTTGGTTGCTTTACCCTTCCATTTTCAATGGGATCATGAATTCTCCTGGAGAAGATGACAGGCCAGTCTTCTGACTTCTAATAGTTTGGGTTGATCTCTAGGCATTTTTGCCATATAAAGGCTTCAGAAAACAGAAGCTTTTTGCACGATAAAGCTTTTCCTCAGAGATTTGGCTAATGTTTCATTCTGAAGATTTACACTGATTTACAAAAAACAAAACAAACCAAACAAACAAAAACAAAACCACAAAAACAAACAAAAACAAACACCCCCCCCCCCCCCCCCCAAAGTTTACTGATTTAGTTCTTCCTGTGCCTGGAAAAGTGAAATACTTATTTGGCATTGAATGTTTTTATTTAGTCAGTTTATTCAGCTAACTGCTATTGTTGTCATAACAGCTGTGGTACTACAGGAAAATATTTAGAGCATTTTGGTAAAACCCAGCTTAATTTAAATGCACACAAATAGCTAAAGAAAGCAAGTGCTTCACAGCAGTGAAATGTGAACTCCCTGGCCTTGTGCAAATCTAATCTACAATCCCACAGAGCAGAGAAAGTATGAACCCTTTTCTTAATAATAGTGCTGAATTACTAGAACTTTTTCAGCAATTTTGAAGTAGGTTGTGTAGGATGAGATATCTCCCAGTAACTTTGGAATTCCATCATTTTCCTATTACCATAAAAATAAAAGATAATAAAGATAATAAGTAGAAGACTGTGATTATGAAGCCTAGATATTAAAAACATACACTTTTGTGAGTATATAATGGATTGTGGTAAAAAGAGTATTGCCAATAAGACCAGCATAAATGAAACTCAGAATCAGTTTTTAACCCTGCCCCTAGTTTTGTATGGGGGGTAAAGGAGACATGGTAGCTATTTCAGTGGCTCCTCAGGTGCAGATGGCATGATTTCAATATCAAATACAATCCCAAAAATTCCGGTGTTCTTATTCTGGAATCTTTTTTTAAATACTTGTAGAAAACCATGAAGAAGATCTTAAATGTAGGAGACACGGTTTGCCACAAAGAATTGATTAAATGTTTACAAGATTTCTGGTAAATAATGTCGAAATTGTTATATTCCCAGAAGGTCATGGAAAATGTTGCCTGCTGTTATCAAAAGTGTATTGAACTGAACAGTCACATACACCATCTAGATTTTCCTTGTGGAACGATAGAGCTGACCTAGCAGTAGTTAGATCTTAGTTACCATTATGAACTTGGTGGTACTTACAGAATCCTTCAGTTTTCTCTATCATTTCTATTTTTTCTTTGTTTCAGTGTTTTGGTAACAATTATTGGTGTCCCAAAAGAAAGAAGGTTAAGAAGATACAATTTTCAGAGACTTCACTCCCTATAATGTTAGGTTAAAGGTTACCTCCTTTTTCATCTTCACAATCATCTTCATGGTATTTGATTTTTCAAATTGAACGTACATGTTGGTGGTATGACCAATGTGAAGAATTATTAATCTTGTTCATTGTATATGAGCTGTCTGCAAGCATAGAAAATTAGGTATATTTTACTGTTTTGTTTGTTTTTAATTAGGTTCATGCACTGTTAGTTCGAGAAGTTGATGTAGAGAAGGTGTCAAGTTTTGAGAACCCATATGTAGATGCAATAAGAAGCTTATGGAATGACCCTGGAATTCAGGAATGTTACGACAGACGACGGGAATATCAATTATCAGATTCAACTAAATAGTAAGTACATGGTAGTGACAAACAACTATATATAATTTTCTCTCTTACAAAGTAATTTTTACTTTTTAGCTTATTGTAATATATGTGTACATGTTTGTATGCATATGCAGGACAAACGTAGCTGAATATACCTTTACCAAATTGAATTAAGAAGTGGAATACATCTATTTTAGGATTGTATCCGTGCTTATTTCACAAAAGGACAGTCTGTGATCATTTAAAGTCTTAAACTAAGATTCTAACTAGGGATAGTTAATTTCAGGGGGATTTTTTTTGTTAAACCTATCCAACCTACTCTCTTCTGACTTATAATCAGAAACGCCAGATGTGCAAAAATAATTTGATGTGGTGTGACAGTAGCCAATGCTGGGAAGTCCAGTCAAAGTAGACCTCCACACAATTCATAAAAATTGAAATGTACAAGAACTCCTGATTTCCAGGTTTTCCCTTTTCGCTCCCTGGCATTTACAGTCTTAGTAGTGAGGTATACAGTACTAAACAAAGGTATTTGTTTTATACTGAATGGCCTTTCCATTATGGAAACAAAGTCTAAACTTTAAAGAACATGGCTGCCAGGAAGACATCAGGAAAACGCTTTAAGTTAAACTGTTTCTTCTAGATCAACTATAATAAAAATGCATATGTGACTAAAAAATGTCTGAAGCATTACACCTTTAGTTTCTTGGGACCAGAATCTGATTAAAAACAATGTGAAATTTGTCACTGGAATCTGATGTCTGCCTGAAGGTTTATTCCATAAATTTTGGTTATTCTTTAGTAATGTAGCATATAGCTCAGGTAAAATTTCTCGTCTGCTGTCAAAGAAATGGATTATGGCCTTTTGATAGTGACCAATGCTACAGAACACAGCATAGTTTGTTATTAAAGCTGTGGCAAAAACCTCCATGGATTCTACATGAATTTTTGTATTAGCTATGAAAAAAAATTACTCCAGTTATATAATTCCACACTCCATTTGGCATGTGTACATGAATGGAAGCCTCTTACTTATGAAAGTGCACCGTGAAGGTCCCATTAAGCTCATTGAAGCAGGACATTAGTCATGACACATCTGGAATGACATTTATTTGCACAGTAGTGTGAGGATCCTTATCTAGCACAGCACTCTATAAGTGAGTTAGGCAAGGTAAACTTACTAGGATCTTGCTGACCAGTTTAGGCAGCTGAAGACCAATGGGTGCATGACATAAGTCTCAGATTCGTTGCAATATTCACCTTGCCTTATGCTTAGGGTTTCTGTTGTCATGTGGAGTTCTCTGCCCTGGTTACCTTCCCAACTCATCATTTTTGCAGGTTTTGGTGTAGAGTGGTGCAAAGCACAGCAACATCTCTCTTGTATTGTTTAGATTCTCATTGTCCCCAAAGATACCATACTGTGTTTTGGTTTTAAGTGGTAAGGAAACAATTAGAATGTTACACAAAGAGAAAAATTTCAGGATGCATAAACAGTGAAAGGAAAATTTTAGAGACACGTTACTAACAATAAGTTTTCACGTTGTTTATGTACTGAAATGAGTGGCAGAGTTAAGTAGAAGGTGAAGCAAAGCTTGTCTCATATTTTGAATTTCTTGTATTTGTAGGTCCTAACTTTGTTTCCACAACAAATGTGATACTGGTTTTAAAGTTGAAATAAATGTATGTATTTTGTGTGCTCTACCTTAGAGGTTAAAAATATAAATTACTCTCCTAAGTAGGAAATAATGATCTGATGCTACTTCAGATCAGATTATGCCGAACAACATAGTTTTGACCTACTTTTAATTAAATTGTCACCATAGTGGATCTTTTGAGTAACATTAAAAATAGTAGGGAATAATCATTAAGTAGCTATAAAAACAGAGTGCATTGTCTTGCAAAAGGTGCATGTTCTAGTTGATTGGTTATTTCTCAAGCTCAGCATATTTAGCAGTTTACCATGAGTTTTTTCAGATTTGGTGACTTTATTATAGTTAATACTATGGATTTCTGCAAAATCTTTTAAATTAGACTTGTAAATCACTGTATACGAGTCTTTAGAAAAGCCTCTATGTATATTTATGCTTGCAAGTAGAGTTTTTTCCAGGTATGTAAGTCCACTTAAAAAAAAAAAGGAAACAAAAGAAACATTGTTTCAAAAATACAGTATGTGCATTTATCAGTAGAACACCCAAACTAATTTGTTAGCATTATACCCCTGTCACAAAGAAAGAAATAAATTGCTCAAAAGTTATACTGGGATTCACAAGGCAGTAAGACAGAAGCAAGCACTTGGTGCTCATTGTCTTCTAACTTGCTGTATCAACCTAAATGGTTTGTTGTCCACTAGATCTCTTGTAAGCATATGTGCCAATATGTCTGGTAAGCCTGTGTGTCAATGTCAGACGTGTTCTTTGGTCATCCCTTGCATGAGCTCCTCATCTCAGTAGTTTTCTGCTGTGTTTTTATAGTAGTGGTAGTAGTAGTAGTAGTAGTAGTAGTAGCAGCAGCAGTAGTAGTATTTTCAGTCTGCTGCCTATATTGCTATTTTCTGCCATCAAAGTTCAACAAGGCCAAATGCTGAGTCTTGCCCTTGGGTCACAAGAGGTCCAGGCAGCTCTACAGGCTGGAGCAGAGCAGCTGGAAAACTGCCCAGCAGAAAATGACCGTAGGGTGCTGGTTGACAGCGGCTCAACATGAGCCAGCATGTGCCCCAAGTGGCCAAGAAGGCCAGTGGCATCCTGGCCTGGATCAGAAATAGTGTGGTCAGCAGATCCACATCTGATACTTGTTGTATGGGACACAGTGTGGAAGGGTTCATCCCCCTGCACTCAGCACTGATGAGGCCGTATCACAAATCCTGTGCTCAGTTCTGGGCCCATCACTGGAGGACAGACATTGAGGTGCTGGAGCATGTCCAGAGAAGGGGAACAGAGCTGGGGAAAGGTTTGGAGCACAAGTCCTGTGACAAGAAGCTGAGGGAGCTGGGGTTCAGCCTGGAGAAAAGGAGGGTGTAGCCAGGTGGGGGTCAGATTTTTCTCCAGGTAACAAAAGAGGGGAGGAGAGGACATAGCCTCAAGTTGCACCAGGTGAGGTTCATTTTTTTGAGCATCAAGAATTTCTTCTCAGAAGGAGTTATTAAGCATTGAAACAGGCTGCCCAGGGAAGTGATGGAGTCACCATCCTTAGAGTTGTTTAAGAAGTAATTGGATGTGCTCTGGTCTAATTGACAAGGTGGCGATTGATCAAGTGTTGGACTTACTGATCTTTGAGGTCTTTTGCAACCTAAATTGTTCTTTATTACACATTGTCTTCTTCCTGTTACTGTTTCTAAATCATGTTTCAGGTTTCTTATATGTCCTGTATATCATAATACTTCTACTTTCTGCCATCTTTTGACCTGCTTTGTCATTCTTTGTCATTGTTAGCTGCACTTTTGATGTTTTTACGCCCACTGCTTGTACCCTGGAAAAATACATCCAATGTGTGTTTACTACAAGAGGTGGGGATAGTGTCTAAGAAAGAAAATTCCCTGCATTGTGAAAGTTGATTTGAACTTCTTGGAGGCTTAAAAAATATATTCCATTCTCTTCCCTGACCATTGGTTGCTCCAAAGCTTGGATGTTCATATTGTTTTAAAAACAACTTTTAGTCTTCTTGGCTTCTAAAGTCAAGAGCACATCAGGTATATAGAGGTTATTTACTTTCCATGTGCATTACAGAGTGACTTAACAACTTAATTACCACTAAATCACTTCCCTTTAAGATGCTGTCTTACAGTGTGAGACAGTTGTAAACTAATAACACTGCGAATTAATTGCCTTAACTAGTAGCTGTGAGTTGAGATCATTCAGAATATACTGTACCAGGTGCCAAGACCTAAACTCAAATGTAAAGAGGTTACCAGTCAGCAGTTTAATCGTATCATACCTTTTTAAAGCCTAAGGAAAGGAGAGGCAGTAGTCTGTGTTAGAGAATTTGGGTTGCAGTTGGAATTTGTGAAGATTCATTGCCGTTTTATTCCAATACGACACTAAGGGCCTACCTTTCATGAACAAAATGTAGGAAGTGTTAAGACCTGGAAAGTGTCCCCAGTGCCTTACTTGGCTCAGATTTTCAATTTCAGCTTTCTCTGGCTACATGAAATTGAAATATTTGGCCATTGTGTACCTCTGGTAAGGATTTCCTAGTTGCTACACAAGCACTGAAAATATCTGTTTAGTTTCTCTTCCATGGGTATGTTTTCTAACACTTCAGATAATTAAAAATAATTATCCCATAAGTTACTACTTCACTGTGTTAACTATGCCAGTGGATATCTATAGCCCATTTTGTTATTATGTAATATGTACTCCTTTATTAGTCATACATGCCATACTATTGTCATACATGTATAGAGTCTTTCAGGCTTTTGTTTCTGCATTTGCTGTCACCTTTAACAGCTCGCTTGCTGCAGTTGCACAGCTTTGCATATACTGTGAGCTGAGATAGCTGGACAGTTAGTACAGAAATGCAGATTCCCATATTTTACCATGTAATATGATCTCAAGGGTGTGAATCTGAGGTTGCTTACAGCATATCCCTGATTTTTAGCAGGAAAGGAAGATGAAACCTAGCGATGTCTGCTCAGTAAAAAATACATTTTGTGAAACAGTTGTAAGGCTTTGGTCATCTAGTAATTTTTGTATGACAGTGTTCTATTTGAGGTTGAAGTATTTTCAGGTCTTCAGATAAACAATTCCTTTATAACTGTCAGCTAAAAATAACATTTTGTTTCTGTGTTACTCTTCTGAAACAAGTAAATTTCAGTGGAATTAGCATGTTAAATACAATGTGCTTGGGGGGACACAGGGGGAAAGATCAGCGTATGAATCTAAGTTTTTACTATGGCAGTTTACCCCATTTCTTGGCATTGCTTTTAGCAATCATTCTTTTATTTCATACAGGTGTAGGGCACTCCTAGAGCATGATAGGTCTTTCAGAAGGAGTAATAGTGCCCAAAATTGGGACCTGCTATGCAGCTGACACTGATAGCAAATTCAGAACAACTGTATGTGGGATGTCTGTGTAACAGTCATTAGGTTGCAGTGAGAAAACGGTATATTTGTAATCTAAAAGATGCAGAAGTACATCATTATTTAATAAACATTTTAATATTGTTCTTTAGTTCTTGCTTACCTTCCTTTTAAAAAATATACTTGAAGGTCCTAAAGCTATACTTGGGGGCAGTTTTTTTGCAGAATGGTAGATTCTGCTTTTATGTATTCAGAGTTTACTCAGCCTTCTGTATGGTTTATGGTAAGGTAGAAACAGCAAATAAAAATGGAAGTCTCTGAAATTCAAAGATCAAGTGTTAACAGCAGAACCATGCTAAGCCTACCTTATGCCTTAGACATAGTCCCAAAAATAAAAGCAAGGTCTGAAGAAAGATGGGACATTCATACCAAAGTACTGCTTCCTGTAGAAAAAACTGCAGATTATGTGACAGAATTTGGGAAATTCAGAAAGGGAAGTAGGACTATGTAAAGCAGTATACACTATGTATTTCTTTCAGGATTCTTTTTTCGTGCAGCCCCAAACATGTTCTTAATGGCTGTATAATTTTCGCAGCCACATTTCCTAAAAAGAAAAGTTTTCATGAGCATTTGTTTATTTAGTGACTTGCCCTTTTTAGCCTTTGGCCCAAGGTTGGCTTTTAGTCATGTAGGAAATTGAGGAAGACAGCTAGGTCAGATTTGGATGGAATATGGATAAGAAGAACACTGTGCAGACTTCTTCCTACCTCACTGGAATATTAGGTTTATTGTGTTTACTTTAAATTAAGATGAGATAACTCTGGAAACTGGTAATTTGCCTCAACTTTTCACCACTGGTGTAGAGTCTTAGAAACACAAACCTCCACAGAAATTATGAGAACACACCCAGTACTTGTTTACCTTTAGTTTTGTACACTGAAAATTGGTTCTGTTTACTGGACTGCTGCCTGTTAGCATAGAGGACACTTGTGTCAATTATTCTGGCAGCTCTGTGAGACAGGGAAAATCCTGCTACTGCACCTTTAGCATTTTGCATATGTGCAGTTGAAAGTCAGGCCAGTTGTATGTAATTTCAAAGATGCAGAAAAAGAAAGGCTCTTGTTATTCAGCACATGGTCAAAACTAGTGCTAGAGTTTTTAGGAGTAGTCTCATCAACCAGCTCAAAGTTTTGCTGAACAAACTAAAAAACTACCGCTCCACCCCAAAACCGCACTGAACCTCAACAATGGTATGGAGTATAGCCCCACCTCATTCCAGAATAGCCAGGCTCCAAAGGATAGAGATGTATCAAATCTTATTAAGTATGTTGCCTAATTATCCTTAGTCATAGACTTTAGTTAGGTTTATATTTTCTCTTGCACTGCCATTGTATGTGTATGAAACAGAACATTTGGAGAGGGCCATACCCATGAATTATCTTAATTTTGAGGAAAATACTTTTCTTTTTGCATTAAACCACAGAATTTTGGGGTTGCAAAGATACAAATGTTTATGGGTACTATCATACCAAAATCTGTCTTGTCATTGAATGCAGTGGAAGCATTTGCATATGAAATGTTGCTGGTAAGGCTTACTTTTATAGCTGTGGTTACACTGAAATCACCTAACAAACTTTTATGTTAAACAACAGAATTTCTAGAATTTCTTGAGCTTTGTCTCTTCCCTTTTCTCTGTACTCTCATTCTTTCCATATAGACATGTTGGCTGGCTGAGTGGTAACAAACCATCTTTACTGGTTTTTTCCTGACCTTTCTATCAGCATCAATAATTACGTCTATCTAAACATGTTTGCTGTTATTTAAAATTTTATAACAGAGTGTTTCTGGTGTGGTGCCAGTCAGATCCCGTCTCCTCAGCAATGTGTTTCAGAGGCATTCTGCTCCCCAGAACTTCTGTGCTCACAATGTCTCTCAGTCAGACTCCTTCTAAGCAGAGGGTTTGTTAGTGTGCTAGTGAGTATTAATTCAGCATCTTAATACACCAGTTTTGCCTGCTTTTAGGAAAAGTTATTAGACAGTCCTGATGAGCAGACCAGTCTCATTTTTAACCTCAGAAGGGGAAGCGATGTTAGAGATGGATTGAAGGCTGTAGCTTTCCTACCTTTGTCTGCACATGCCTTACTGCCTGCACCTGATTACTTAGGCTATACACTGAACATAGTTTAAAGTTACAGAAATTCATCCTATGGATTTATTCCTTAGAAAATGCTGCTTTATCACCTGATTACTTGGAAAAATCTGGCCTCAAAAATGCTGGTAAATAGTAGCTCATGGCTGGAGGAGGGTGTTTGTTTGAAATGTCTGCCCCATGTTGAAGGTGCTCAAAGACCTTAATTTCTGAAAGTAAATTCAAGTAAGATTTGATGGTCTGATGTTAGCTGATGTAGCCCTAGGAAATTAAGGCTTAATGTTGAGCTACCTGTTCATGGTGACTGGGGTCATACTTAATTTTCCTAAAGAACTTTACTGGTTAAAACAGCTCTGGTCTGCTTATTAAGATTAAGAGTCTCCCTTCCTTGCTTGATTTCTGTATGGGAAAGACATGTAGGAAAGTACAGAGCCTGTCAGTCTACTCCCATAATGCCATTCCTTCTGTTTATTTGGAAACATGGGCAAACAGTACTTCTGACACCTGTTTTCTTTTAATGGTGTTGTTAACACCTCCATAGCCTGGCAGCTTCCCTGAAGCTGGCTGCGGGCTTGGACCTTGTCATAGGTGATGTAAAGTGCATTAAAGATAATTACTTCGCTCTTGATGCTGACTGGGAAACAAAAGGCTTCCTCTGCTTCTGGCCAGCGTGCAGATTACAGGCATGTTGCTAGACGCTGGCAGCTTCTCCTGACGTCAAGGGAGGGCCACTGCCAGTAGCTCATTACATACTCATCGCCTTAGTAATGCATCTTCTGCCTGTTGCTATAGCAACCCCCCGGAAAATTACCTCAGCAGCCACTAAAATTCATTTTTATTAAAACTAATTACAGATATAATTAACTTTTGAAACTTGGTCTGTATTATAAATTTACTTAGAACCATATATTTTCCTCTTTTCTTTCCTTTGTATAATGCCTAGCTGAGTAGGTACTGTTTGGGTGAGAGGCCATATAGCTACAGTGTGACTCATCAAAACAAGATTTCTTAGTAGGTGGTGAAAATGAACTTGGACTACCATGTACCCATACAACTGAATTTCCTGTGGTAATGCTGGTGGTTATCCAGTGTCGGACTAGCCCTCAGGACAGCTTCCAGAGTATTTCCAATACCCATATTGTTATTATGACTTTAAAATCTGAAGCTAATGAACAGAGAAAATACCTGGTCTGGGCAATTACTGGCAACTCTCCTTCTGTGGAAGACTGTGGCTATGTCAAGTCTTATTGTTTGTTTGCAGGAGTGCAAGTGTGGCCATTTGTAGTATACATTGAAGAGTCAGGTGCATTGCTAAGACTGATTGCACTATTTGTGAATTCATTTTGAGTTGGGCATCTACCCAAAAACACACTGTACATATCTCTTACATGCTTACATTTTTTGTTTGTGCATAGGATTTATTTGCCCAGGAGAGCAGTATAGTTGTCCGGACTTTAGAGCTGCATCAGCTAAGTACTTTAAAACACAGTGAATCATATTATTAGTAAGCAGGTACATAAAAAATCCCACCAAAATCTTTATTTTCATTCACTTCTCAGCCATCTACATTCAGAAACCCAACACATTTCACACAGCCTTGGCTTCACAAGTCCTCTTCTGGTTGCAGATAAGCCAGTGGAGGAAGTAATTCCTCCCTGCTGGAGTTTATGGGCTTCCTACATCCCAGGCTGTATCCATCAAACACACTACCTTAATCTGAACAATTTCAGTAGTGTTTCTTCCCTATTCCAAATAGTTTTGACAGAAATGTGTTATCAAGCTGCTGCACAAGTGAAAGAACTGGCAGCTGGGGATGGGCAGAGGAGCAGCTAGGGTTGTCTGGAGCCAACGCAATTGAAAGCAGAAGATAATTGACATAAGCTAGCACTTTTGATGTTTTAATTTAAAGTTGCTGCCTGATAAAGTAATTTAAAAACAAATAAATTACTAGTTTAATAAGCTGTAGGATGTTTAAAGCTTATGTGTCTAACACTGCACTTCCCTTGTGATCAGGGAATTTCTTTAAACCCCAGCTTTCATGAGGGCAAAAAAAAAGTTAAATATCCAATTCTTTTGGTACAAGGAAGATTTGAAAACATAAGTCTTTATTGTGACAATAAATAAACTGTGATAAGCGAAATAATAAATTTTCAATGTTACAGGAACAGTTAGAATATTAGTATGTGAAAAGTGTGTGTGCTGCTGGTATGTCTTTAAATATAAATTGTATTCTAGTTGTCTTTTCTTTTTATGTAGTCACCTGCATTCCCTTACATATTCCCTCTCAGCATTTTGAAGTAGTGACTCAGTTGACTCTGAACAAACCAGCTGTTCAGAATAATCAGACTGTCACCCCACCCCTTCTACTGCAATGCAAAAATCCATTCTTATGCTTCATAAGGAGAAAATGTCTTGAGTTGCATCTATGTAGTGCCATGGGTGTAGAGGTTTAGTGTTTTGCAGTTAATACAAAAGTTATGATAATGTATTGAGCTTATGTGTGTTGATTTGACCCCACTGGTATTTTAGGAAGATTGCACATGACTGAAATGAGACATTTTATTTCTGCAATATATCAAAAGTCTTCAGACAATGGTATAAAACAGTGGGTAAAATGGAAAGACCCTAATGTCAATCCCAATGACCGATGTTCTCACTTAAAGATAATAGGGTTTTTTTAAATCTTTACTTTATTTTAGAAGTTGCATAAATTTTAAGAGACACTTACAGCATTTTTAGTGTTTTTAGAATATCTTGGAAGCAACTTTGTGTTACTGCTGCTGGCAAAGCTTTCAGTTTGATTTTCAGAAACAAGTTTAATCTTCTTGAAGTTGATAGCAGATCATTACATATCCTTATATGGTAACGGGAAGTGTAATTGTCTGAAGAACTGTCAGTAGCAGAAAATACTTACTCCTTTGCTTCAGAATAACAGTACAAAACTTGATTTAAATCTGAATTTCAGCACAAGTAACTTTTCAGCAGAAATGTCTCTGTTAAAATAAAATTTAAAGAAACCCCCAAAAAATGGGGAAAAAAACCCCAGAAAACCACAAATCAAAATTTAAACTATTTTTTTCTATTTAGGAAGAATTTCATTTACTATTTACTGTATGCTCCCAGCATTAAAATAGCAATGATAAAAGACTTTAAGTTGTGCAACAAAGAATTGGGGTATTTTCGTTTAAATAAATTAATACAATAATACATTTGTTTATTAAGTTATAACTTAGAAGAAAAAGTGATAGGGGCTATATATTATTGAAAAAGAAAACAAAAAATGCAGCGTGTATTCTAAATGGCTTTTGTTGGCCTGTAGATTCTGATTGTTGCAAAGATTTTCTTTTTAAAGGATTTGGTGCATCCTTCTGATTTTTTTTTCTGTGAGATACTCCTACTGGTTTTAACACTGCATCCTTGATTCTGGGTTTGAATGTGTAAGTCAGGACAATTCTTACAGAGCCCAACATTCTTGGCTCCATTTAGTGAAGAAATTCAGGGAATGAAATAAGACTCCATAAGGATACATAAGGACTCCCCTGTATACTATGTAGACTCTGTAAGGGGCTACAGGTGAAATGAGTGAAAAGGTAGTGACCTGAATTTAGTTACTGAGTGAGCAGAACTTGGGCATAAAGAACAAGGATGAGGAAAAAGTAAGTATTTTTAAGGATAAAGTACAGCTTCTGAAACTTACAAGAAAACTCACAAAAACTTCATCTGCTTGTTTATTGATTTCTAGAAACACAAGTGAGGTTTAACAATTTAATAGCATTTATCCCTTTGCTTTATCACCTTTCTAAAATCAGCCAGATGTGCATTACCAGATACCTTAGTAACATGTCCACCGTGCAGAGGTGCTGTAACCAGGCTCACCCTTGCAGACCACAGATAAAGCTTGCCAAAGGAATGCAACAAGACAATTGTGTAAATGGGCCACCCACCAGTTTATTCAGTTAAAATTGTCTTGCTCTTATGAATACCACTGTAGCATGTAGCACTGGCACTGCTTCTTTATATCCTTTCAGAATTTCATCACAAAATAAAACTAATTCTTTTTTGAGTGTGAGTGACTAAGAATCTAGTTCAGGGTCTGTCACTTTCTTATGGTGATGGTTATAGATTTCATTTGCTTACACTTTTTCTTTCCCTTTTCCACCAACAAGTTGATGAATGAGCTTGTTCTGCTACTTTTTGTGTAATAAAACCCTGAGGGCACATTCAGTGCTCAGACCCTCAAACATTTTTCTCATTGCCAGAAACTAAGCAGCATTCTCAGAAAATATTTTCAGAGTAGTACTTTCTGGCTTACCTCAGATACAGTGTTCAACACATCTTTCTCACACTGGTGTTTACTATTGGATTGATACTCCATTAATAAAATCATAGTGAAGGAAATTTGATAATAAAATTTTATAATTGAGCCAATAATAATTTGGCACCTCCCCAAAGTTAACAAGGTAATACTTCTGTATGTTTACTGTAAGGTAGAAATCAAACTTCGTTTCTGTCATTTTTCAGGGTAACTTCTTCTCACTATTTCTTTAAAAAGTAATTCAGAACATCTAGAAGTCTGATTATTTGTTGTGTGGGTTTATTTAAAAAGAGCACTTCTGCTAATTAGTATGGGGAAAAGAACATGTAGAGAACTTGGTGACACTTCATTATCATTTACTAGATCACAAGACCGTTGCTCTCATCTCCTAGAATGAGTGAAGGAATCCCTAGCTTAATTTATCTTCTCAGTGGCTAACTCTAGGTAATTTTTCTGCTGTGAACTAGCCAAATGCCAAAGAACTTCGTTTCCTACAGCAGTCTTTCTGCCAGATGTCCACCATAGCGAGACATAAGGTTCCTGGTGCACTGATTTCATGAGATGTCCAGCTCCTGGACACACACGGAAACACTTATTTTTTGGAGAATGTCTTTTGTGACAGATAAAAACCTTCAGTACACTGGTGCTTTATGATTGAAACTCACCATTAACCAATAAGCAGAATAGTTGTATGTTGTAGTTGCTGAACCTTGACAAGCAATTTTATAGCAATTTTGGGTTGTTTGCTAGCCAGCTGGAATGTGTTTCATGTACTGCAGGCTTATCAACCTAATCAGATGTTACAATGTGAATGCAGAATTTCAGGTGCCAGAGATCCCACTAATTAATTTTTGCTGCCTCTGATAACAAAATCTGGAGAGTTTTTTTAATTTGCCAGTGATTGGGTTTTTCCTTTTTTAACTTAGTCTCAAAACAGTGCTATTTATCCTGCTGTCATTTTATAACTGGTAATGATCTATTCCGTAGAAGTTCATTGTTCATTGGAAGGTGCATGTTAGTTTATCCAGGTGTGTGTGTGCAGGCACTGCAGAATGAGTATCAAGAAGTATGTTACATATTCAAAGCAAATTTATATTTCTCACGCTTTGTATAATACTCTGTCTCTAAATTTCCTGGAATTACGGAATTTACAACTTTGGTGAATTTGCATGTGAAAGCTAAGCAAAATTGTATTAAAAAAACTCAAAAATAATTTTGCTACCTTCCTGTAGAATTAGCTTGAAGCTATATAAATGGGGATGGAGTATGTTTTTTTATTTTGTCCCCTCTTTTCTGCCGATAATGCTTTTTTTTTCTGTTGTACTTCTCCCTACCCCACAGCCCATTTCCGTTCCCAAGTTTTCCTTTCTCTTTCCCTCAGTGGGATGATGGTGTCACTGTCTAGCATTCCTGTTGTTTCTCCCTGTTTATAGCTATCTTAATGACTTGGACCGCATAGCAGATTCCACCTATCTGCCAACCCAGCAGGATGTGCTCAGAGTTCGAGTCCCAACAACAGGGATCATTGAATATCCATTCGACTTACAAAGCGTCATTTTCAGGTAGGAAAAAGAGTTTTATCACCCACTTGCTTTGTTTCTTTTTTTTCCTTTTGCATTTGTGATGCCAAGTATAGGATATGGGTTAAAAGGGCATAAAAAGCAATTATTCCGTTTTTAAAATTTGAGCTTGGTCAATTTATCTTCATGTAATTGTCCACATATAATAAGGAGCTGATGTTAAAGATGTCAGAAGATCAAAGACAATTAGGTTTGTTATTTTTGAGAGTAATTATTACTGATAGAAAATCTGCAATTCATCGTTTCAATAATATATATCAGAGTTTCACTATGAGTAATAATCTGAAAATACAGCCATGTGTGTCCTTGTCATTCATGTAAGTTAAGGAATAAAAGGTTACCATTTGTGTAGTTGATTTTTAGAGGGAAATTACTCTCCTTTAGAGGGAAATCATCCTACTTTCATGCAAGTATAGTAGTTTAAAAAATAGCTATGGAATTGTAATTACAAGTCAGACACCTGTGTTTACACTGAGACATGGGATGAAGTGGGAATACACTGCAAGCAAATGTAAGTTTTAACTTTGGCTATGAAAAGCTTTAGTAGACATGTATTATGTTCTATTTGCTTAAAATGGGGTAGCTTTAACAAATTGTGGATTTTGATTCTGGTAATTTGCAGGTGAGAAAGGCAGTCCACCGCCCGTTTTGTTTGCATCTGTTTTGCTGAGTACACAGGGCATACATTGCCAAATCATTCCTTATGAGACCTTTATATCTCGTAATTCTGAGGGGTTTGAGACTCACGATAGTTGAAGTACAGAAAACACATCAGACTTAAACGTGATTAACTGTCCACTTAGAAGAGATTCTATTAAATATCAGTGGAAAAAAATTATTATGAAAACCAAACCAAACTGCGTGTTTTTTACTAAATCCATGAATTTTTTTCATGGTGTGTGCAATTGTGTTTATCTGTTAAGGTATTCGTAGACTTGATGTGGATGTTTATTTTGCAGAATGGTGGATGTAGGAGGCCAACGATCAGAAAGAAGAAAATGGATACATTGCTTTGAAAATGTCACATCTATCATGTTCCTAGTAGCTCTTAGTGAATATGATCAAGTACTTGTGGAGTCAGATAATGAGGTAAGCAATGGTCAACAAAGCCCACGAGTTAAAAAAACCCAAAAAATTAGTTTTACCAGTCCAATCCTAGGTGTTTTCTAAATTCATCTACAAGCAGTCATGCACAACTGGCACCCAGTGGAGTGAGAAACACTTTAGGGATAGGGGTCAAAGGGGAGGAAAGGTTCAGTCTTCAAATATGGCAAAGCTGATCCGCTCTGTGAAGTACTCAAAGAAGTCTCTATTTTATGTTGAAGAGGAATACAGTTGACTACAGAGAAATGTTTGTACAGTTAGTGTTATGAGCAGAGGCACAATAATAAGTGGTGTAAATGAAGACAAAATTTATAGATTCCTAAGGAACAGGCTATAAGGTAGTAAACTTCATTCCTTTGACTTAAAATCTAAGGTGTATATTGTATTTTTGTTTCAAAAAATAAAAGAAGTAAGCAAGTGGGTGAGCTGAGGGGGCAAAGCACACTATCCATTGTTTTGAATGCAGTTTTACAGAGTAAGGATGGGGTTTTTTTATGTTAGGGCTTTTTGTCTCTCCTGAGGGTTAATTTAAGTTGCTCCTCAAACTGTTATGAATTTTAGTCACTGGCACTGTGTCATGCAAATCTTTTAGCACATACTTACAAAAGTTAGGTGAAAAAAAAAAATTGAAAATATCTTCTTCATGGCTGCATACATGTTGATTTCACTGTTTAAGAAAGTGGTTGATATGAAGTAAAACAGGTGTCCCTGGACAATCACGTTCTCATCTTGAGCTTTCTTTAGTATTAAATTTAAAAAAGCCCGGGAGCTCTGGAAACTTTTACATTTGTAGTGTTTTCATAAAACATTATTGTTATGTTAATTGTATAGTCATCTGTATCATTCAAAGCTGAATTTCCAAAAATTATTATATAGTCTGCACCAGCTTCATCTCTTGTAATTTTGGAAGCTAGACATGTGTAGTTAAAAGAGAGAAATCTGTCAGACTTGTCTCATTTCAAGTCAAACTGGAAATGTCTGGTTCTGTCTTTTTCTGTTTGCATTATTCTTTTGTAGCCACAAAGTCAACGCACAAATACTGAGCATTTTAATTATACAAATAAAAGCAAAATGTATCGGAAATTATATCAAGAAAAATTAGTTATGATAATATTGAAACACTATTCTAACTATCCAAAATCAGCTGCATGAAGGTCAAAACCTTCTTGCAGATGGTTCTTCCACCTCACTACTGTACAATTTATGGTTCGTTTTAACAACAGAGGAAAACTTCTGAACCTGTTTGACTCTTAGTTTAAAATATATTCATGACTTTAATTCAAACCAGTTTTTGTTTTGAAGTGATACATACATAGCCTAGTAGGCTTTCCAGTACCCTTAGGCCTGTGTTATTCTGACTCTGAAAATGATCCAGACAGTCTTAGAGCTAAACACCAATTTGGGCAGTTTAGTTTTGGCTTTCAGCAAACCTGTAGCCCGTCTAGATTTTGTCAGTGTGCCAGGGCACTACTTTCTTCCCTACTTTTTCTCTCCCCTCTATCTCTAAACATTGCAGTTCTGGAATTAATGGAAGAATGTGTTTATTTGTTCCACATGAAGCAAAGCTTAGTTTGAATGTGGTTGTGGCAGAAGTATGGATTTAAATGTATTTGTTGACACCTCGAATTAAGGAATTTAACCCCGAAAGATGTTTTTGTTCTTCACTGAGGTGTGACTTCCCTCAGGAGGGAAGACGGTGATTTAACTTGAAGACTTTGGTAAGCAGCCAAGAGGTACTTTTCACACTTAGCTTTAAATTGTGGAACAGTAATGAAATTTTAGCACCAAAGTGAAGGGAATGTGTGTAAATGCTCTAGTTTCTTAATAAGTATGCCATTAATGTGATACTAGGATAGAATCTAATCCTTCTTTGGTTTGTGTGCCTTGTACTGAAATTAAAATATCTGACTTGACAGTTTTCAGTGTTCTGCTATTTCCTTTTCATTGCTTTCATGGCCTGATTAAACTATGATTTTTGTAAGGTGGCCTACTTTCTTTTTCTAATTAGTCCACTGCATATTGCCTGAAGTCATTTTTCCTGTAGTACATCTTTACAAAGAACACTGTAATTTTTAATCATTTGTGCCATCCTTTTTAGTTAATACGGTTTTTCATTAATACCATTTTTACGAGTAAATAGAAATCTGTAAAAATTACTGTTTTCTGTTTGGGGGTTTGTGTGTGTGGTTGTATAACCTTCCTGAATATGAAATTGGTTTAGAGCCTTAAAGTCTCTTGATTTGTATTTCAAAAGGTAGTCTCTGATGGATGGTCAGGTGTAAATCCGTTTCTTTCCTTGTTTACCTTATTCAAGAGAAATACATTTGGATTATAAATCAGATAAGGTTACACTTAGTTGAGAGGCTTTGTTCGTGTTTCTTACTGGTTATATGTGAGGTGGACCTGGGAACTGTTTCTGTTTTCTTGCCCTTGGAGGAGTTAAAGAATTAAAAGTGTGGAGGAATATAGCCCCTGTGGTAAGGGCCTCTAGATAGAAAATAAGACAAGAGTTCAGACTGCCTGTTATTCAGAGAGATGTGCAGGATGACTTCTAAATGACACATCCATGAAATTGCACTCCCATGACACGTATCTGAAGAGCTGGGAGCTTCAGTCCTGAAGATAGGCACACATGGTGATCCAACTGTATTTTAGCTATGATTTCTCTAACAGGCGATACTCAGACCCAGTGGCATCTCTTGTAAGTGTGTGTCTAGACTGTACATAACTTGATTTAGTGTGTAAGTACAAAATGGGAAGAATCATCAAGGAAGGTATATTTTAACGTACCGTGCAAAAACTTCAGTTGATGTACTGCTCCAAATTCTGTCCTTAATAGAACAGGTCTGTCTAGATTCATTGCTGAAAATGAGGACGAAATTTGAACCAGAGGACATGATATACTAATTACATTAATAGTACTGTAAATTAAGTAAATATTCCATCAGTCTGATATGATTTGATGAAGGAGAACATGTTATAAATTAAATTATTAGATGTTTCACATTTTCAGTTTTTCAGAAAACTCAGCTAGAATTAGAGGTGGGATAAAAAATGAAGGAATCATCTCTTTTGTAAATGGATTTATGATATATTATATCTTGTAGGATGTGCTGTTGCTCTGAATTATGCCAGCAAATTTGGAGAAACTAGCAGTTTTATTAAAAAGCACAGTTTAGAACTTTCTCCATGTTTAAAATCAACTTATTTTCTTCAAAAAAGGATTTTTTTTTCTAGATTAAATAGAGGGGTTTTTGTAGATTTCCAGGATATGCTGCATTTGAAAATGTATTAGAGGTAGCTCCTCAACGTATAAAATCTCAGCATCTCAGTGCAATAAATAGAAAAATGAGTTTGTAAGAGGACCGGTAACCACTTGCAGTTATGGAAGAATTAGAGACATAACAGTATACCTGTAAAACAGAGTTTCATAACAAAGAGGTTTTCATTATCTTTGCACAGCTTGTTAAGTACTTAGAAATAACAAAATAGAGGACAGTGTTTATTGGGGCTTGTACATACTTTTCTTCCATATTAGTGCACTAAAAGTCTTAAGGTAGATAAGATTTCATTTAGCCTGTATAGCTCTGTTGTGGTTATATGTATGTTTTTATTTATATAAATGTTTTATTTTTCTAGGGTTCTCAGAGGAAAACCAGAAAAGAGAGAATACAATTCCCTCAGTTCAGCTAAATTAGTGAATTAAGAGGCTAAGTGAAAATTAGAAATTTTCTAAACTATCAAAAAGCAAATGCTGTTTTTCCTGAGGTTATTTTCAGAGCTGCAAAGCAACAGAGGCATTGGATAGCAATGAAGTATGCATTGATAAAAGATAAGTTTTACATGTAAGTCAGTATGAGTATTCTGGACATCCATTGCACAAAATCTGTTGGGGAAAAATGCCAGTTTAGATTATTCTCATCAGAGATAATACGTTTTGGTTAAATTGTAAAATGTGAAGTTTTAACAGGATTGTAGGTCAATTTTGAACCTCCTTGGTAAGAGGAGATTCTTGTTAAGAAGAGTACTGTTAAAACAGCTTTTGTTTTAAAGCCTTTTTTAAAAGCTTGCCCTATGTCTTAAGAAATTACATTTGATTTAGCTGCAGCCAAAATTGGTAGTTTTAGCATAATAATGCAATGGAATTTCTCTTAAAACAATAGTACCTTCCCTTCCCAAAGTGTCATACAATTTTCATTAAAGTTTAATTGAAAGTACCATCTATTTATAATCATGTATTTACAGGATTGGTTCCAGATTACAGTTCTTGCTGAAAAAGATTGTAATGTATGAAGCAGGCAGGACTATCTTATGAATTCTGAGATTTTAAAATAAAAAGAAAATTGATTCGTTGGCTTAAAAAGTTTTAGACACATTATCCTAAAGGTCTTTTCCAACCTAAACTGTTCTATGATTCTGTGCCTCCAAGCTTTGTATAATATTCCAATTACTTCCTGCCTGTTCTCCTTCCACATATATTAAGGTGTTTTCTAGGATCTGCCTCTTCTGAGAGCTTGACACATGTCATGTTGCTCAATGAAGATTAAAAAAAATTATGCCATAAAGGTAATTCCTGCATTTTCTTGTCCACTGGCTTTCGCTTCCGTATGATATAGAACCAAATGGTTTGTCTGCTTTAAGGAACTGCATCATCTAACCTGGTATGATAACCAGATTGAATCGCCTTTGTTCCAATCTTGATCAGTCATTTCTGAAATATTCAGACGCAGACTTCTGCATGAGGTACAGTTCTTTTCATTCAGAACTGAAGGAGTTGCTCAGAAACTTGTCTAAACCTGCTCCATTGCTGCGGTGTGATGTACAGTGGTTTAGCAGCCAGATGTGTGAAGAGTGCTGCTTGCGCTGTTGAGAATTCTGCTGCTGTAACTTTATGTCCTCGCATTCTGTGTTCAGCATCCCATTGTCTCATAGCTTTTCATCCTGAGTTTACACACTTCTAAAGCAGTGCTGTTGCTTACAAAGTGTAGCTGTGATCTCCCATTAAGTCTTCCAGGTTTCTGAAATGCAGAATAGCAGGTTCATTTACCAGTACCAGATGTTTGCATGGCACCAGCAGTAGGAAAACATAATTTTGTAATTTGAGATGTGAGCAGAACCAGTGGATTTGGAGGTGGCTCAAGCAACATTTCGAATAGCCATTGCACAAATCTTTCAGGAATTCAAGGGGTCTCAGGCAAGTGGAACAAAGTAAATGAAGGGAAGAAGGGACATCTGACTGAGTCTCTTACTGAAGCAGTATGGAGCTAAATAATCCAAGAAGAAAGTTGCTCTTAAAATTATTTTGTCCAAAACATTACCAACAGGGGATCATTAAAGTGACTTAATAGTCTGTAAATACAGTAGCCCTCAGTAAAACTGTTTTTAACTTGGTGTTCATATATCATGAGGGGTGAAAGATGATTCCTACAGAGGAGTTAGTGAAGCATAATTGTTTGTTTAGAGAGGTAAGATCTCCATCCTGAAGGGAGATGTTCAAAGCTTGCCTGAACACATCCATGAGTAAAATTGTATGATGGCTAAGCTTTTACTGCTGGGAACGAGGAGTTGTACCTGATGGCTTCCACGTAAAGATCCACTCCAACATAAATTCTTCTTTGATTGTAGCAAAAATATAGTATGACATGTGAAAGTAGTTTTTTATTTCTTAGTTTCCTTGGGGAGCATCTTTGCAGTCATGTCATAAGGTTCTGCCATAGCCATAGCTTCTTTAATACCCTGAGGAGCCCTACTTTATTTGACAGTGGATATCTGCATAAATGTAGTTACCTTCACAGTACTTAATTTACACTGAAGAACTGTCTTGCAGTTTTGTCAGATGAACGCAAAACAGGATATTAAGAAAATTAGGGCTTCAGTGTCTCAGCCACAACTGCAAATTTAACCTGAACAAACTTTGTAGAGTGGTTTTTGAAATGGTTTTGTGCTTCAAGTTACTGAATAAAGGCACTGTTCTTTTGATTGATGGAAAATTTTGTTACGTGTAGATTGTCCCACGTAGAAAGGATCAGTGTTGCTTGGTTTGTTAAAAAATAGTCCAGTTAAAATTGAATTTATTAAAATTGCTTTAAAATAATTACATTAAATCCAGGATACATATTTTTACTTCTAGCTCATTTATGTTTATACAGGTATGGAGATGCAGGCACACGTGCTTACATTTTGAATCTGAACAAAAGTACATCTGCAAAATAAATGAGCCTAGGTGGAAATTGTGTAGCATTCATTTGTGTAATACATTAACAGGTGACAAATGGGTACAGTGTTCCAGTCACACTTTCTTTTGATGTGGGACAAAAATAAGAAATGGTGTGAGGCCACACAGTTCAGAGTATGTTTACTCTTCATAGAGGCAATTATCTGAACAACATATTTCATTTTTTCATCAGAACTCTCTTGCTGTTTACATCTGGGCATGCTTCCACTTCTCTTCCAGCACTCCGTGTTCCTTATTCACAGGTTAGTCATACATGGCTTAGCATGAAGGCTGAAAGAAAACAATTCTGAGATCAGAGCACTTCTCTCTTTCTACATCATAAATAAATGTAATGCTTCAGTTGGCTGGTTTTTTCATCAACAGCCAACAATCCAGAACAATTGAGCATATGGCAGAGGAATAATACAGACTCACAGTTAGAATTAAAGTCCTCAAATAGTCTTCATACTTATTTATTTAATTATTTTTCCCCATGGAAAATCAAATCTCTATAACTGATTGTTTATTTGCAAACTTGAGAAAATAGCACATTAATTACCTGTGCCAAACCTTGTTACTGGATGTATTTTATCTGTTCATACCTGTCCACACAAAGGCATATTTATTTTTGGCTTGTGGATAAACAGCTTCTTGAATGTAAACTTACCAGTGCTGGGAAAGGTTCACATTAGGAAGAGTCAGAGCCTCTTCCCCTTTTGTTAAAATGTGTGGTTCATAATGGAGATGGGGGGGTTGAACAACCATGAACCAGCTTACAGAGGCTGCCAGAAATGCTGCGGGTAAATGTTACTACCGGCAGGGAAGTGACTGCCACCTATTTTTTTCCTCTGAATAACCAGTGTCAGAACCATCCAGAAAAGAGCTTTATTTAGGGACAGTTTGATTTTAAAATATTTTCACCCTTTTGTCTCAAATACATGTAGGTATTTTGAAAAAGCCAATTCTGGCATTCATGCTATATCATGAAAAATAATTTAAGAGCCATTTCTCTATTTAAAAAATACTTGACCCCAATAGTTGGACTATGTTTTTTGAGTACTTTGTAGACCATTTTTGTTTTGGACAGTATTTTTGTGTTTTGATGGTTGTTGAACATGTTGGTTTGATAGATTTCTTCAGCTGTCACTAGCTTCATCTGTGTCTCTACTGGGTACATAAAATTGCCATATATCTGTGTATTGCAAGTGCCGTGTTGCAAATTGAGTTTGTTGGAGAGGTGAGAGTTCTTCTCCCAGATAATTTTAAAATACAGTTCTCATCTACAGAGATGTCTTCACAGTCCTCTACCAGAAACTGTTTTTTTTAGGCTGATTTACAGAAAGATTGAACACAGTGAACAAAATAAAGGAATTATTCCTGAGCTCTGTGTTTGAAGTGGCCTCTACTGCATTTGAGTTACTCATCAAAATATTTGTACAACCATTGCAGTTTTTTCTCGGATAACTAGTTTAAAGGAGTAAAGATGCAAGATTGTACTTCATACTGGTGACAAAAATGTGAAGCACTTCCAATTTTGATACTGTATTTACTTTTTTACCTAGTGGAGGACTCTGCACTTACCTCCCACTTCATGATTTCCTCTACCATTTCCCAGCTTTTACATAGCAGCTTTTTTAAAATTTTAGCCAAGAAACACACTGTAGGTCTTTCTTTATGACTTGACATTGCTTCTATGAAAATAATTGCTGTAAGTCTTACTTGGATAGTGGAGACATTCCTAGTTTATATAGAACTGTACATAAAAAACATTCACAATGAAACGTTTTGTCAACCAAAATAATAGAGTCCATTACAGTGACACTAACCTTCTGAAATACTAACTTCTGGTTTTTTTCTGAAGGTCTCCTGCGTCACTATCTCATTTTCTACAGTTACCATCTATGAATGCCCTCTGACTCAAATAACCATTTTTGCCAGTATAGACAAGTTATATACACAGAACAAGTTGTTCACTGAAAAATGTGTCTTGTTTATGTCCTCACCACCTTCTCTTTCACAGCATTCCAACAAAATTTAGTCCCTCAGAATCTGTGAAATCCTAGTTTTGTTAACAGACAGTACTTAAATTGCTACCAATTTTTTAAGAGAGGAGTAGTTATTACATTTTTCATTCAGTATGTGGGTTACAGTACGCCCACTAGATGCCACTCTAGGTAATCATAAAGACAATAATGGGTGAAACTCCGCTAGTGCTTCTCTGTTGTTTCAGGTTAATATTGTACTTAGTGTTTTCTGTCAAAGCACTGTTTGCTAGCTGGGAAATGCTGCTTTCCCTTCACTGGGTACCAGCAGATACAGCTCTTAAATGCCACTTTAGCACTCTTGTGGGTATTCTTCACTATTTGACAATCAAGTGCTTATAAATTATCCCCCTTTTTTATTTCTGTAATTGCAGGACTAGTTGCATTTTTTTCAGAGCAATAGATAGCAAAGAGAATTTCAATATATACATCCAAACCAGAAATCCATAATTTTAACAAGGAGACTGAAAGTGTATGTATAAAAATAAAATTGGAAGGAAGCGTCCTCCTTTGTAATCCATTAAAACTTAAGGAAGAGTAAGAGTTTGCATTTGGATAAAAATGTGTGAGAACATGGTTTATACATCTACTTGTATTTGTGTTAATGTTTAATCATTATACAAAAACTTTTCAATGTAAAATCTTTTATATAAGATGTACATGGTAGAAAGAAAATTAATTTTATTTTTGTTTCATAAAAACATGTTTCTAGTCATAAAATTGGACAGTCATGTGATTAATTAGTAAGTACACTGTTTTTTCTTGATGTGTGTTTAAATATTAGAATAACTCTCTTTAAGATTGTATAACCTGTTTAATGTTAACAAATTTCTATTCATTATGGGAACACATCTGCTGTATTCCATACTCTATTTCATGATGATATTTTTACATTGGACTGGCAGCTCTGTCAGGTTGTGTGGAAGATGGGGAGCTTTACACTGGCATCTGTATATCCTAACAAGAAAAATGGAGGAACAGCTGGTGATATGAATAAGTTTTTAGCAATTTGGGAGGGACTGCAGACAAATCAGAGCAGGGAAGTTGCACAGGCCAGCAGATCATCAGGGATGGTGAAAACAGTCATCCTGCCGCTTATTCTCCACGCACAAAGCCAGGGAGGCTATGATGAGCTGTTGCTGCTGTTGAGCAGAGGTTGCTGTTGAAGGTTGGCTTAACTGGTGACAATGGCTGTCAGCTACTGAGAAAACCTTGAGCCAGATCTAGCTGCGCATTTGTGTACATTACTTATCCAAGTTTCTATCTGCAGCACTTTTAATTGAAGCTGAAATAAGGTTTTTCTGGAAGCAGTTTGGTGAGATAGAGCTCCTCGTAAAAGGAGATTATTAAATACTGCCTGCTCCCCACTGTTGCTGGGGGCTTTTTTGAAGAGCCACACTGTCTTGCTTGGTTTGGCAAAGCTTCCTTCATGGTGCATCTGGCAGAATGTCAGATCCCCAATGCTGGACTCTTTCTATACTCCTTGTAATCCTATCCCTGCTTCCAGTAAAAATACCGTAACATGAAATTGTTTTTTACATAAGAAATAGTGCATCCTGTTAATGAAAAGTGGTTTTCAGAACAGTAGTTCAACCATATAATCTTGTGATTAATTAAGCTGAATAAAAATACTATGGCGCTAGTGTTGCACGTATACTTAATAAAGGAAAAGAGTGAGCATGCAAAGGAGTGAGCTATCATTAGTAACAGAAAACCAGTTTAAGAGACATGTTAGAGAATAATAAGCAGTGTTGTTGGAGGAATTAACTCTGGCACAAAAATTGTTTTTATCTGCTGTGGCATCCATAAAAGTTGAATTGCTCATAGGAATTGGGTAAGAGATGAAGGACAGCTGAAGGTTAAGCAGAGATTGATTAATCAAAAAATTAATCACTTCATATTTTTTTCTGAATCGATGAATCATAGTAAAATAAAATCTTAGAATTGTAATCAGTTATGGCAAACTGAGGACCTGTATTTATTTATCTGCTCAGGCAGATAAAATCCACTTGAAAATCTCTAGGCCATCTTTCAATTCCTGCAAAATATCTGCAGACATCATCTGAATGACAAAGTATCAGAATGTTAGTTCACTGTCCTTAACAAAATTTGCTTCAATTTCCCTTTAAAATAATTTGCAGAGGGTTTATAAAGCAATTTCATGGTCACATAATCTGTTAGGAAAAGCATGAAGGGCCCAGAATCCATGTCCTATGAAGACACAGTGAGAGACCTGAGTTTTTTCAGTGTAGTCTAGAAGGCACTAGTACTTGCCAGCAAGTATTTCTGGAGTTGCAGGTGTGCCATGGAGCTGAACTTTTTGAGGTGGACAGTATAACAGATCTAACTGTACTACGTAGTTCCCATTGCCTTTCTGTAAGGTCTTTTTAGAGAAGAAGTCTCTATATAGAAAGTTGAGAAGAAAATACGTCTTACTAACCATTAGTCTAATGACTTACGGTTTATGCTCGGCAGTGTTGACATTAGGCTTTCTCTCGTTTCAGAATGAAATCCTGGTACCATTGAAATCAGTATGAGTCATGAGATCTGACTGCATGAAAGCAAATGTTTTATTACTCCGCATTGGTTTCTTAATAAATAAATTCAGCTATTTATTTTCATGCACCACAGCACCGTGCAATAAAGTTTAACAGACCAAATCATCAGCTTTTACTACAAAATTGAATTAGTTTATGGGTTTTTTTTCTTTTGTTCTTTTATGTTTGTTTTGGGTTTTTCAAGTTCCTATTCTTGTTTATTTTGGCCTCTCTAAAATGCAAATTAATGGGAGTAAAGATACACTATGGCAAAACTGTCTGAATTATCTGACAGATTGTTGTATGGCTTAGCAACAGCAGAATCTGCAGGATTCACCTTCTTGTCATTCTCTGGAGCCCCATTTGGTGGCAGCTTTAAATAATAATAATAAAAACAGTAAGTTAGTTCCTGTATTTCGAGCCTTTTTTTTTTCCTGGCTCTGTATTAACTATGTCATGTCAACCTAACAGTTCTTCAGAACTAATCAAATTGTAACATTGTTCTACAATGACAAAGGAGTGTTACAAATAGAACTGTAGGCTTCACTGGTATTTCAACTAGAATGCAAAGTGGTTTCAGGAGCAGCTAAGTGTCAAAGGCTAATCCAATGATGTTGTTTCCAAAAATCAGTAAAAATAAAACTCCTTAACACCAATGTAGCATTAAGAAGTAGGCATTTTTTATTTGGCTGGATGCATGAGGGGATATCTCCTCCAAATACTGTGCATGCTGAGTACAGGACATTTTCTATTTATATACTGTATTTTACATATTCGTTGATTGTCCCAGAGTAAACATACATATGATAATCATTTTCCCGAAATCACTGATATGCAGTCCTTACCCTCTGTGCGTGCATTCTTTTGTTCTGAGGTTTCTTTGATGGTATCTGGTGGTTGGTGACCCCAAAGTCATACCTGACTGCCTGGTGAACTGGTAAAAGTTGGCATGACTGGGCTGCCTGGTTGCTTTCCAGTTCTTCTTCCTACAGAATAAGCATTGTGTGGTTCCATAGGCTAGTGGGTTCTGAACAATAAGCATTGTATTAGCCCACCAGGTGCAAACAATTCATCTGGCAACAATGTTAGAAACAAAATTAACAACTAACAATTTTTTAAAATACTATGTCATAAACCTTTGGTGTTGACAAAATGTTCTCAGGTTTCAAATTTACTTGCATTTATTTTAGAGCTGATCTTTAAGAATTGGTTAACTCTATATTCAAAATTTGGGGAAACCATGTAAAATAAATAATGTTCTTAAACCTTGAACTGGTTATGTCTTATGGTGTTGTACTTGTCCCTACCATGGATCACTTGCATTTCAATAACCACCAGTGCAATGGCTGATTGTAACTGTGCATTTGCAGATTTTGCAAATGTGACTGTTACAACTTTCATGTTCATGACTAGTATTTTAAAGAATACTTAACTAGTTGAATTTGCAAAAGGAAAATGCCTGCATATTTAATTAACTGCTTGCTTATTACTTTTAATTTAATTAATTGGACCTTATATACTGGTAGGAAAGTGCAAAACAGGAAATGGATCCTTTCACCAAATGAAGTGAAAATACATGAATTTATTTTAAAAAAAAAAAAAAAAAAAGAAAGAAATCATGACCACCAAAATTCTGCTCTCTTTTTTATTCCAGAATCGAATGGAAGAAAGCAAAGCACTCTTTAGGACGATTATCACATATCCATGGTTCCAGAACTCTTCAGTTATTCTGTTCTTAAATAAAAAAGATCTATTAGAGGAGAAAATTATGTACTCCCATCTAGTTGATTATTTTCCAGAGTATGACGGTAAGTATAATGGCATCAGAGCTCATGCTCTATTTACTCTATAGTAATGACAAATTGTGCTAGCCTTGTCCAAATGCTAGACAGATAGATCCTTTGATATATTCCTTAAAAAAAAAAAAACCTAAAAATTGTAAAATGTGATTGAACTTTCAAGGGATTTTTAGACTGCTAGGATTTCACTTTATACTGTAATTAGTTCTGGGTAGGATGGCAAAACCTTTTTTAGGAAATTGTAGACTTTTAGATCAGTATTGTCATATTAGTAGTGTACGCCATTCTGTCATGTTCTGTAGGTTAGGGTGAGGGTTTAAATTGAAATACAAGAGTTAAAGATAAATAGAAATACATTCCTCAGTTGTATATATAGTCTCTCATATTTTGGTGTTTCGAGGTTTGCTTTTATATAAGATTGAATAAGGGGAAGTGTCATAAGCTCTCTGTAACACCCAGAGAAACAAATACCACCCCTTACACCCTTTTATTGTGCCTTTTTAAACCGTGTTTTTATATTAATTATGTGAAGTTAATGTGCTTGTCCATTGAAAAAACTGTGGGCTGTGTGTTTCTACTAACCCTGTACTCTCAGAAAGTTCTCATGAGGGGAAAAGCTAAGTATTTTGAGGTAACTGAGTGGAGGAGGCCTTGGTAACAAGAAAAACTCATACAATAAGAGGTCTAAAGAACTGAATGTTCCTATTTTTTAAAAAGTAAATCGATTTTGTCCCACCAGGAAGAAATAACTGATTGGGAAGCTGAGAAGAAGATTAAGATTCTTATGTTCAAATAAGGAAAGTAATAATAGGAAAAATGTACATTTTGTTTTCTGTTAAAGGGGAAGAGAACAGTGAAAAGCCTGCAGGATCTAGCCTATTATTTGTGAGACAGTGTAAATTTAGTTTCATAGTGCTGTACAGAAGAGAACGGGCAGTTGAATAGAAATATGCTTGTTCTTTGGAATTTACTTTGTGTGGCAAGTTCCCTAGATGACATCCCGTAGGTGAGACCCTGCAGTCTGCTGTTGCCTCCTCTCAAGTGTTGACAAAGCCCGTGTAAAATGTTTGTCCAGAAAAAAAAGGAAAGAACTCAACCACTTAGTTAATAGAAACTTTGTTTCTCCTCTGGGGAAAAGAAGATTATGGACTAGCCAGGATATGGGAGTCATGACCTGCAAGTCTTGAAGAATCTTTGTTTCTTTCTTCTGCCGGTCTTGCATGAGCTAGCTCCAGAGACAAAGTTACAGTTTGATTACTTGTGGTGACAGGGTGGGGTCTGTGGCTTGCAGAGGTCACCATGTGGTCCCCTCTTCCATCTCACCACACTGGGGATGTGGGAAGTGGGAGATCTGAGGAAGGTATCAGAATCAGGTATTTTTTAGCTGGCTCTCTTCTCTCATCCATTTTCCTGCACAAAGGAGAAAGTAGCCTAGGGATGAGAATTGCTGGCCAGGGTGGCAAATAGGACAGATTAAATTAAGCCAAGCAGTTCTGCTGAACGGTGCATTTGTCAGAGCTTTGGAAGGGAAGCCAAGCCATGCTCCTAGGTCAGTGTATCGCATGAAGATACACTTGCATGCTGGTCCTAGAGAACTGGCTTACGGGCTGGGAGGAGAGAGGACAGACGCTAAAAGAGATATAGTTGGGAGGGAAAGAAGAGAAAAATTATTGAGGTAGCACTTACGTAGATCTTCATTTTATCGTATAGAGACAGACATTGAAAACTGCTGATTAGGGAGAGCAGTGGGCAAGAAAGTTACTTATTCATGTGGTAGTTCTTTTCTAAGTCTCTTACTTAGACTAGAACCACTTTGCAGTCTAAATTTAACATTCACTCATGCAATTTTTTTAATAAGTTCCTGAGGTCCTAAACATACTTTTTCATACTTGAACCTCAGTCAAATAGAAGTTTAAATAATGTAAGAGTAGAGGGGTGCAAATTCGGGTATATCTTAGACTAGGCCAATAGATTTTGAGAAAATGCTGTGTGTAGCTGCTGTGAAACTGTTTAACAAAATTCTAGGAAACTGTTTAAAAACCTAAGTGGTTTATTTTGAGGAAATCATTGTTTTTGGAAGCCCAAGAGTTTTCTTCACAAATATTCACATTTATTTGTGCTATCGTGAGACTTACTATTATAGCTCTTTATCTGTAGAGTCTTGTTGACAAAGCTAAAGGTTAGAGCCAGTTGTGTTTTAGGACCTGTGAAAATGTTGGACAGCCATCTGTCCTGCCTCAGAGCTTATGATCTGTTTACGTCCCTAAATCTCAGAAAATGTGTCATCTGTGTATGTATGTGCATATATGTACATGTTCATGTGCATACACCGCTGTGTTGCAGAAGCTTACTCCACCTCCGCATGGATCTGCAGCACACCCGAAAGCATGTGCTTTCTCTTCCATACATTCCCTTCTGGATAAAATTTTACGGAGTTATGCAGATTGGAAATGTTACAAATTGTAAGCTTGAAGTGTTAAAAATAAGGTCTTTTATCCAATTGTTGAAGTGTGTGGACATGTGCTGGCCATGGAAATGTTGATTTTATAATTACTGAAGGACAGCTACACATAACAGTTGGCTGCTGGTATTTATATTGCTGTGTAACAACAGGACTAATGAAGCCAGTAGGAAGAGGCAACAGCACCGAAAATGTGTGTTCTGTAGAAACCCGTGTTTCAGAAACAGGAGAGGAAGGGAACAATGAATTTTGGTGGCAGCACTAGAATAATGGAACAGAATTCACCAGCATGTGGCTTATGTTCTTGCTTCTTCACTGCTCTTTTGGCTGTGAACATGAATGAATCCTCACTGTTGCAGGCTGGAAGTAATTACTTTCTGTGATCTTTTAAGCTGAAAATGTAGCTTGTTTGTATTGACTCTGTCCTTCTGAGAGTTACAACCTTAATTTAGGTCTGATAGGATCATTAACATACAAAATTTAGATACCAACTGATTGGTTAGAACATGAGCCTTTTGCAGTCAACAGTTTCAGCTGGAGAGCAGCTGTGTATTTTATTATCACTTAAAATAAATTAAGTTCTATTGATGACAGTGTCAGATGCAGTTCAGAATATGATTTCACTATGCTTCCTATTAAAATCCATATAAAACTAGCAAATTTTGCAGTGCTGAAATAACTGAAGTGTAATTTAAATATAGTAGGTTTAGACTGAACATTAACCATTTCTACTAACATTTTAAATATTTAATTATGCAGCTTTTTTTTTTGTTTCATTCTGTCTATTGATTAATCACCTGGTTTAAAACAAGTGATTTATCTTAGTGAAGGAAGAAGCTAGACAGCAGGAAAAGAGCAGAACTGCCTTGGTGAACCTCTGAAATTTCTTTCCATCTTTATTTTTAATAGTTCCTACCACAAAGAATGCAGCCAGTATATGATACTATTGATTGGTAAAAGGTTCCCCATCTCTTACGTGAGGACCACAGGCTGAGCTTTTCTTATTTTCTTTTAAAGAAGTTGAAATAAAAAGTCAACTTTAAAAAAAGTGAATTTCCCTTCTTACAGGACCACAGCGGGATGCACAGGCAGCAAGAGAGTTCATCCTGAAGATGTTCGTAGACCTGAATCCAGACAGTGACAAAATTATCTACTCTCACTTCACATGTGCTACAGACACAGAGAACATCCGCTTCGTCTTTGCTGCTGTCAAGGACACAATCCTACAGTTGAACCTGAAGGAGTATAACCTGGTCTAACTGTGCCTGGGGGGTCCTGCAAAACCAACTTTCCGTGATTGAAGATACACAAGAGGGACTGTATTATAATCTGTGAAAACAATTTGCATAATACTAATTTATTGCCGGCCTGGACTCTGTGAATGTCCACAGAGTTTGTAGTTAATATTATGATTTTATTTAAACTATATGGAGGAAAAACAAAAGATGCTGAAGTACATTCACAGCACATTTCCTCATTTTTTAGGCAAAATCTTGTGACTCAATGTGTTTCAAATTCTCAGTCATACATTTACAAAGGATAGCAGTTTTTTTGCAATTGAAGCAAAATCAAACTGGTTTCCTCTTTCCCTAACCCTTTCTCTCCCCCTCCTTCCCTACCCCCCTTATCTTCTAAAAGGTACAATGGCCTTTTTTTCCCCAGTTGCATTCCTGGGTGAAATATTTTCTGTTGAGTGATTTGGTCAGGAAAACATTATCATCAGAGTTTAAGTCAGCAGTCATTCTAATTTTACAGTATGTACTTTATTTGAAGGATCAAAAAGTATTGATACTGTGATTTTTAAATTCTTTACATGGGTGTCTTCATTCTGTCTTCACTTTTGAGACTAAAATATTGGGATTGAAAAACAGAATTACAGTTGTTTAAGGATAATAAATTGAACCACAATTTTACAGTTAAGAAAGGTGCACAGAAGACAGTAATGAAATGATTAAGACACAATCTGGGATGTACATGGAATATGTTAGAATCTCTTTTTAATTGCCATGTGCCATTTTTTTCTCTCTTTTATTCACAAATGCCAAATAGAAAAGTCATAGACACTACATTTTCCCCAGTGGCTACAGCCTGAAACAGTGTTTTTCTCAGTTGTGTGGGGTGTTTTTTCTTAAGTTAGGGCTTTTTTAAGTGTTCTTTTTCCACAGTAGAAAAATTATTTTTATTGTACAAAATTCATGTTGCCAAATCTGGCTTTTTATAAAACCAATGCGCTTGAAACATAAAGATACTGATTGAAATGCCAAATGGATGGGTTGGGAACTGACCTGATTGAGTCAACTGCCAAATGATTAACACACACAGTTTCAGCTCATATGTTCCCTTTTTTAGAAAGTGTACCATTTTCTAATGCCAAAACCAACATGTAAGTGAATATGCTATGAGGTGTACCATGCACCTTCACGTGGTCTAGGAATTTAAAGACAGTTTAGATCTCTCCTTTTGTCAGTTATTACATGAGATTGTTTTCTGTAATAATTTCAAGGCACCTTTAGTTGTATTACAAGAAATTATTGATGAGAGATCATGTTCAGGAACCTTTCTTGATAAGGTTGATTGTTAATTGATTCACAGGCATTTGATAGGCTTTCATGCAAAATAGCCTCACTCAGTGTTCTTTAGAAGAGATTTATAAATGTAAATGAAGCAGTGTGAAAATCATTCTTGAAATTTAAATGTGCAATTTTTTAACAACAAAAATGCAGCACACATTGATGAGCCTTTATTCTGCAGCTTAGGTTAAAAGGTGTTTTTTGACCAGGTGTGTGATTGCTAGCAAGAAAACTCAAGAGTTCAGACATGTAATTGGATTATCTGCAATGCCAACTGGCACTAGAGTGCACTTAATACAAAAATTGCTGCCACATAACAGTGGATGGGAGGTGGAAAAAAAGAATGGCTTACTAGTTGATTACCAAAGTTAACAATAAATGCTAATGAGACGTTTTTCATCCTTAACCCTCCCAACTCCAAAACAACAGTAATAAGAACAGTTGCTATTTTTTGCTCCCTCTTAAAACACCTTGTAATTTAAAACTGGTTGTAGGTATAGTGCAATTATGAATGCTATAATCATTGTACATACATATATATATATATATGGCAGCATCCATATTGGCTTTGTAATCATTAATTTTTGGCAAATTGAATGTGCTGTATTGATCTGTATCTATGTAATTGTATTGTATGTCTTATAGCTAATTCACATTTTAAATAATGTTATTTTATTTACTTTTTTAAGAGAGAAGAATGTAAATTTTGTCAGTTTATTTCTGACTAGGGATTTGTTGTTGTTTTTATTTACAAAACAAAATACTATAGTACAGAGCGGTACTAGCATCGTGCTGTATAAAATCATTTGCACATTCCTGAGTAGAAGTAAATTGGAGACACCAAGACAGAGATCATTCACATTCAAAACAATGCTTAAATCTTGTCAGGGCTTTATACAGCTGTAGAAAACAATCTTATTAGAACTTATGCCATTATATCTCAAATTGGAACATACGCTTTAAATATAAATTTAATTCTTATTGACTGATTCACATTAGGTTACTTTTACTTTTCTAATAGTCTTCATTGAAAAAGTAAATTCAGAGATATTTCAAACCATTGTACATAAGCACTAATGCATATATGCTGTTGCCCTAAAAATACCGTGATAAAATATAAAACTTCAGATCAATCAATTAGTCTTTCAGAAACTGTGGAAACCTTAGGTATAAAAACAACAACTAAAAAGTCACTATTGTTAATTATTTTAAGGAGTTTTAAAGTGTTTTATTTAATGAAGCTAAAGCAGGTAGATCTAGATTATAAAAAGTGACACTGACATTCTGAATAGGGGATCAGAGCAGTTTCTTTCTTACATACAGCTTAACAAAATTGGACCTGATCATGCTATAGATGCAACAGAGCTGCTTTTTTCACAGTTCCACTGTTGATAATATCCCTTTTTTTAACCTGGGAATACATTGCCCACACTGGATTCAGTGCTATAAATGGAACTGTAGCCAAAAAAGGAAAAAAAAGAAAAAAAAAAAAAAAAAGAAAAAAAAAAGAAAATCACAACCAAACAAAAAGCCACACCCTACAGTGGTGTCTAACAAAAGTTTGGGGTTTTTTAATTTTTTTTTTCTTACAGGATTTTGGGTGGGGGAGAAGGAAATGTGGTTCCAAGTTTTGTATAAAAACAAAACAAAAGTTTACTCATGCTTTATAGTTATATTGTGATTGCAAAAGTTTTCAAGAGTGTGTGCCACTGGGCTATTTTCTGGTATTTTTTAGGTGAGTTGAACCTGTGGCAATGTTTAGATCATTTGAGCATGTTCTGGAAAAAAAAAATATTCGGCATGCCAAAGCAAGCTTTACATGAATCACCTAACACAGCATTGCAGTATGACAGTTTACAAAAACATTTTCTTTTTAAATAACACAGCTGTTCCCACTTGTAGTATATTCCATTGTGGTGGTGGTGGTGTTGCTGTTGTTTTAATTGGTGGTTTCTACTATGCCTTATAGTGCTTAAGTCCAGAAGTTTGTGCCTCTAACATGAAGCTGAAGGCAAAAACATCAAGACAGAAACCCTTTTAACTTTGCCAAAATGATGTGTTTTCTTTGAATGTTATGAATGGGGGAGGAGGGAAGGAAAATGTCTTGGGAACCTGTGTATTCTAAATGTTCACTAGCACAAGAAAGCTGTAATACATGTTTTACAGAAACCTTGAACTTGCCTTTTTCACAAATTAACTGGCGCTGTCCTTACAGATGTAGAATGATGCAGCTATAAGGGCAGTTTACTTTTTATTATTCAGTCTCTTTTGATTGTCAAGGTGTATGGACTGTACTTTTTAATCATACTGCCACATGATTGTGAATCACTTTTTAAAGTTTGAAAATGGAGAAGAGACTTTTAATGCTGGATAGTAGTCAGAATTGACTGCATGATTTGCAAAAACTATATGGGGGAAAAGGGCTGCATATAGATATTGCTAGACTCCCAGCCTTGAGCTGTAAGGTGCAGAAGACTTTCAGATTACTCAACCTCATGATCCTTTCCTTGTTAAACATTCTTCACAAAAGAATGAAATATTAGGAGAAAACAAAGACATGTTAACCCACATGAAAAAAATAAAATTTAGACATTTAATTTATTACATGTGCTGCTATTCTTGGAGCTTTGTGCATAGTCACCCTGCAGACTATTACATTAGTGAGCTGATTAAGTGTTCACAGCATATTGACAAGGCCTACACATGACCTACCTCTAGTTAAGAGACCAGTAAAGTAAATATTTTTTGGAGAGACTGACATAAGTAAGTTAGAAAATTTAAATGTCCTGGTATTAACCATGGTATTTTAGAAATTGCCACTTTTGCAAATATGATCCCTCTTTTGACATAAACCATAAATTCTAAAGTTGAACAGGCATTAAACAACTAAAGCCATCTGTCCCTGTCCAGCTTGTTTAATAGAAATTTTGCTAAGCAATATGTTTAGTTTGAGAAGTGGAGCTACTGATATTTCCTCTGTTTTGCCTTTCAGTTTTCTAGAGAATTTTGAGTTATATTATTTTGAGTCACACAAGAAGTTTTTCTGTCTAGTCAATACATTGGGGTCATGATTTAGATGATTAAAGGATTTTACTATAAGTTTATCTTGAGCTTTCTCACAGTAGTCATGCTGCAGGTAAGAAAGGAATAGAGATTTTGAAAATAGTGTCAAAAATACAGTCAGCCACATCAAGTTTAATGTAAATGTGGGGTTTTTTTTCTCAAAATACAGTTTAAGCTGAAGTCTGTTGCTGGGTTGCTCATTTATCATGTTGCAGGAAATCCTTTTGACCAGTTTTTAAATTCTTTTAAGGAAGGAGTGTCAGATGCATTTTTAAACTAAAGAGTATTTAAAAATAAATAACATTTGCTGTTCTTAAAGTGTCATTTAAATGCATGTATTGTGTGTTGCTTGAGGGACAGAAATAGTTTTTTTGAAAAACTAATATTGTACAGTTACTGCCCCTCAAAAATGTTGCTGGTTAAAAATACAGTATTTTTGGCCACATCTTTGTACTATAGTATCTTCATTCCTTGAAATTTAGTTTTTCTGAAATATTCGGGCTTATTGTTCTCCCTTATTATGGTAAAGGTTGGATAGGTGTATTACTTCAGAATTACATGCTCCATCATCATTGTCTAAATATTAAAATTTACAGCCAGACATTTGCAACATTTAAAGTTTATTACAGTAGAGATGGTAATTTGACAGTATCATAAAAGGTTTATGGGTTTTTTGGCTTGAGTATAATGGAAACTCAGAAGCATGAGAGGAAAGAAGTAAAACCTATGCCTCAGGAAAAGAAAATTCGGATTTTGCAGACAGTGAGGCAAATTTCTTAAGGTATTTTGGATGACTACAATACTGCTAGAGCAGTGTGTTTCTTAGATCTTTTTGTTCACCTGTGTCATGATAGGAGTAACAGAAAGAGGGCCATGTGCTACTTTTCAAGAGTTCAGCTCATACCTGGTAAAAATTCAGTGGATCTCAAAATACTTATTACTGAAGAAATAATATTTCAGGCAAGTTGCAAAAATTAATTTGTTCTCTATTATGCGATCGAAGCAGTTTAAGTAAGATTCCTGGAGTGCAAACAGTTTGCGTAAGCAAGGACTTGAGTGAATGGTTCCTCATTTTTCTTTCCAGTTGTAGAATGTATGGGAGAAGGATCAATCAGTAGGGAAGGATTTATTTTATGTCTATGTCTCAGTGAAGATAATGTCAACAAAATACAGTGTCAGTTGTGACCTATAGATCCGTGAAATAGATGTAGAAATTGTATCTGTGTGATAAGTTGTGCATACTCGTGACTGAAACCTTACATCAGATACTGTGATCATCTCACCTTGTTACCAAGCACTTTGTAGAATACTGTCCCAAACTCCTAAGAGTTCCGGAATATTTATAGACTGCCACAAAATACACAATTGCCAGATCCTCAGGAGCACACCTGATATCAGGGCATCAGACCCCCTTTCACAGCTCATTACTACCAAAAGGAGCTACCCTCCCAAGACCTCTGATCCTGATTTTCATCTGCTCTGAAGGGAGCTTTCCTTCTCCCTTATGTCAGCCTTGCTGCTTTGCCAGTCAGTTGGGTGGAAAAAAAACACCTTATTTTTGCTCCTCTTGCTTGGCTGCTTTTTTTGTCTAATTTTCAGGGGTTTCAGCCAATTTGGCTGACCAATGGTTCCAACAAGTGCTAAGTTGACCAAGTGGAAGAGGTAGAATTGTGTGGTCAAAAGGCTTAGAAATGAGGAGAAAAGGGACTAACACTTGCCTCCATGTAAAACGTAGTCCTAGTGCTGTAGAATCTAAAATCATTGCTTTATGCACTTTGACGGCTATTAGCTATTCTGGCTTGGAAGTGTTGCACTTTTCACTTTGAAAGGTCTTGATTGCATATTTATTCTGATAAAAAAAGAGGAAATTACCGAACAAGGAAAATGCTTTCTTTCTCTTTAAGAATCAGAAGTTTCTGTGTACATGGACTAAATGCAACTGTAGTCAGACCGATGCCAACAAGTCAAACTTAGTTGACTTGTTAAGGATGGAGAAATACAAGAATTGGACATTTGTTCATCTCACAAAAAAACCCCCCTGAAACAGTAAGACAGGGAAAAAAAACCCAAACAAACTGAAACTAGGTCATTTCCACTAAGTTCTAAAAAGAAAAAAAAAAATGTTTTCTATTTAAAATGCTGTGTTGCTGGGCATGACATTCAAGGTTTACTGTGTCCTTGTCCAAGGCACTTCTTTCTCCATTCCCACTTGTCTCTCACACTCATTAATTGCTTCCTGCCATCTCAAGAAAATACCGTATTGCTTTATGTATGTGCACTCTGGAATACTTTCTGATCCTTGTGAATTAAATGTAAATTGGTCTGGTAAAATTCAACAATTGATGATGTGTAGTACAGCTGAAGAGGAATGCACTTTCTGCTTAATCTTGTTTCTTGTTCCTCCTGCCATTTTCTGATTATTTTTCAGTGTCTTTTCCTTTATCCTGTTTGCCACAAAGAGAAGGTTCCTTGACATACCAGATTCAATTTTGGTAGTCATTACAGAATTGATCATACTGGCTGCATTAAAGACAAATTGTGAATAACAACAGCTTCAGAAGGTTCCTGTAATCTGGGGCAGATCCAATTGGCCTTTTGGACAGGCATTTCAGAGAACGAAACTATAACACTATAGCTGGAATACAGTCAATTGAAGGATGTAGTAGGCAAACCTGGGCCAAATTTTGCCATTTTGCAATTTTAGTATGTCATTTCACATTGTCAATAGAGAGCTGTTTACTAAGATGTTGCTGAAAATTTGCCATTTTTTCTGCAGTCCTGTATGAGGTGGTTAATGCAATGAACAGGCTGGCACTCAACTGAAGAGATGCATTAATTTGACAATAAGTTCAAATGTATTCTTGCAGAGACTATTGCATAGGATTACTTTATATGATGCTAACAACAACAACAAAAAAAGATTACTTGCATGCAGTAAATATTTAAGATATTGCACTTTTATACATTTATTATAAAGAGGAATCACTCCCTAAAAATAAAATTCCATTTATCTCACGATGAAGTATCTGGAGTCTCTTAACAATTGTCAGTTACTTGTGCACACAAGTGTGATTATTGTATACTAGAGGTTAATTAATCCGTTGTCACATGCTGCAGAATACTTGGTTTATCACAAATACTGATTTTAGAAAGACAGAATAATGTTTTTATTAGTATCTTGGTGACTATTTTTCTCAGCATGTTTTAGGAGAGTCCTCAGAGTTAATGATAAGACCTGATTTATTTTATCTCAAGAAATTAACTGATTTAGTATCCATTTTCAGGGTTTTTCTCAAGTGCTTTAGAACTTCACTGTTTTATCTCACTTTGCTGAAGTTAAGCAACCTGAGTGTGATGGAGAGGCAAAGGCTAGATATAAGTACAGTCCAATTTGATACTTGCCTTTCATAATAATCTTCTAACATATGAATCAATAATACGACAATACTTTAGCTGATGGAGCTATTCCTCTTGAATTGCAACAGGCTGTGGTAGTACTAAGAAGAAATCAGTTTTCCTTATATACATAATCATATTATTCAAATTCTCTACAAGATGTTGGAAGTGTTCAAATAATGTTATGACTAATACATGTAAAAACAGCTTAATTGATTTTTGGTATTATTTAATATGGTCTAGAAATTGTTTGAATCTCTTGTAAGAAATTATAGAAATGGTGCTACAAGTGGAAGATTCCTGTGGTTATGGATTAAACAATTCTCTTTTGATGTATATTCACACACATGCTGATTTTATTTCTGCTAATATGAAAGAAAAGCAACTCCACTGTAGATATGAAAATGTAATCCTCAATTAAAAACCAGGAGAGCAAAACTTTGTAGATACAGGGCTCAACCTAGATGATAGTGTGCAATGTAAATGAGCACAAGAAATTTCTTAAGCAAAGAAAAGTTTATGTAAACTGAGAAACCATTTGTGAGTCATTTAGATGACTGTTCACTTGTTCAAGGTTAATAGAGAAAAAACAAGCTGGATTTGAGATACTTTATTAACATCTCTCTAAGAGACTTCTTCAAACATTTTGCAGTACAAAGTAATGCAGGTTAAAAGGTTTTTCTGCCTTACTCTTATGTTCAAGAGTTCAGTAATACACACTCACACTCAATATATACATTGCAGGGTGCTCAAATGTAGGCCTCCAAATTGCAGTGGAGGGGAATAATATAATGCTGCAAGGCATGGAAGGCAAATCTTACGTCTCCAGTTACGCAGATGAAAATTATTTTGCTAGTTTACCTGCAAAACATGCATAGTTAAATTGTTTTGTTTGTTTTCTCAGTAGAAAATATCACTATAGCTTCAATATCCTAGCCGATAGTCCTTTTAATTCTTTACTCTTCAGTTGTTCTAATGGAAATAGGAAAGAATGGTTGTCTTACCCTAGACTACAAAAACAGCCTCATTACTTTCCTGAACTCTCCATCATTAAATGTCCTGATTTGCTGTCTTAGGGAGCCATAAGTATGACCTTTATTTAGCTTTCTATTACACAGCAAGCAAAAGGACAGGTCCTAACCATGAGAAATTAATGAAAGGGCAGACAAGTTTAGCTGCTGCAGATTAATTTTCTGCAATCTATTCATACTGGCTTAGTCTTTGCTTTCAATAATCTGTGATCAACATAGTTTAGGATAAGGAAAATAGTTTCCCTTGTCCTCCTAGAGGTCTTTTGAGTAAATGTTTGATTCCTCTAACATCTGTGAAAAAGAAATGTGCTTCTTAGAACAGGCTTCTTTTTCAGCTGATTATCTGAAATTTCCAAACATTAACTTAGTAGTTGAAGATCTGTAAGTGACAGAGGTTGATGCATTAGTTTAAGTGTGTCTTTACATCACTTAGGCTGACAAGGCATTATTTAAAATGCGTATGGGTACATGGAAATGGCTATTCAGTGCACAGCAGTCACCGTAGTCGGCTGTGTCACCTCTGAACTCAGGGCCCTAGAGAGTGGAAGTTTTACCAGACAGTCATAGTGTCTTATGTTTCTACATCTGCAAGAGCAGATCCACTGCTGCGTTAGTGGAACAAAATTTCTCTACAACAGAGACACCTGTTTTCTTCTTTCCCCCTATAGTTTTTATTAAAAAAAAGAACAAACCCAAAACCAACCAACCAAACAAACAAACAAAAAAGCCCCAAACAAACAACAAACTAACAAAACCTCCTGAAGGAGCTGGGAAGGCTAGTGACAACTTACACGCATATTCCAGACAATAGTTTTCAGCCATGTTGTTTGAACCTACAGGTGCCCAGTATGTTTACAAATATCTGCAACCATTGGCTGTGGACATTGAGCCTGTAATTGCATCAAGCCTGTAACGTCAGGGGGATTTTATGTGTAGTATTGAGTATGTACGTACTGTTCTTTAAGAAGATGCCTTACTCAAGTGGCGAGAGAAGAGGTAGGTAATGATAGATGGCCATTACCGTGTACTGAGATCTGTGGTGAGAACAGGCAGGACACTGGATTGTGAAGCATCCACAGACCAAAGTTACTGGTGCAGGAGTAGAGGACTTCCTTTTTGTGGAAAACTATTTGAGTAACTGCATATGCTTGGGCCAAAAGTACACTGGGAAATGGCAGTATGGAATACATCATACCTCTTCATAAAAATTCCTTTGAATATAAAAAATGGTAAAGTCTGAGGCATTTTGCCAAGACTTCAAGGTTGTCATGAAAGAAAACACAAGCTGAGAATATATCTCTGCATATATTACCTAGCTGTAAATTCAGGAGATGTGACATTTAGAAAATGGCATATATAAATAATAGCATAAAGAATTCAATGCAAAGCCAATGGCAGGCCACACAATTTTACTTCTTTCATCCGAGACAGGTATAATTGATTTTAAGTTTATTTTTCTATATGTACATGCACATTTCTATTGGCATAGCAAGCATATCCAGGCATTTTGTGATGTCTGAGAGTGCCATAGTCTTACAGATAATGCTTACCTATGTAAAGAATTTTCAGAAAGTTATTGTGAAACCATTGTAATTTCATAGATGTTAATCAAATCTATAAATTGTATTTTGTTTGGGTTTGGTTTGGGGGTTTTGGGGGTTTTTTGCATTAAACAAGTTTATTTTAAAGGTGTTTTCTACAAGAGCCTGACTTTCTTGATATTTTACGTCTAAGTACAGCTCTGTTTTTTCTACTGGTAGAAGGGTATTAGGTTTCACAGACTATAATGATAATGAGGAAATAATGAATGCTTGCGGTCAACAGACCAGTGAGAGTCAGGCTCCCCTCCTGACTCTGCCTCCTTGACCTCTCCCCAGGGGAACGGGAGGCAAGAGAAAGAGGGCCAGAATCTTCCCGGCTGTGGCTGTGCCAGGCCGAGGAGGAACTCCAGGGCTGCCCGTGAGGTGCTGCCAGCGGGGCTGGCGGCCGGCCGGGGACGCTGGGGACCGGAGCCCGGCTCTCCGCCCCGCCCGCCGCCTTCAGCCGCTGTGCCGCACGGCCACTCGCACACCAGACCGCCTCTCTGCACACCCGCCCCTCGCCCCTCGCACAGCACCTCAGCCCCACGCCAGTCCCAGCCGCGCCCACCTGCAGCTGAGCCGTGCGGGAGCGCCGCAGCCTCTCGCTGCACCCGCGCTTCCCTGCTCGGGGCCGTGCAGCATCACCATTGCACAGCCAGGCCGTGTCCCCCCGCCCCTGCACACACACACACACACACGCCGCTGCTCTGCAAAGCGACTCCCTCCTCTGGGAGCTGTCCCCATCCATCTGCTGCCGTCTGGAGTGAAACGTCCAGGGCGTCCATCTGGCCGCAGGATTTGGCAGAGGTGTTGGATGTGCTGGGGTGCCGGCATCCTCTCCTCAGTCCAGGGGTGTTAATTTCTCCAGATGGGAAGTGTCCCTCTCCTTGCGATAAGCTGAGCTCATTCAGTCATGCTTACTTAGCCATGACTACACAGTAGACAACATCAACTATCTACCTATATACCTTTGTGTGTGTGTGTGTGTGTGTGTGTGTGTGTGTGTGTGTATCTCTTCAGAAAGGTCATACAATTTAGATTCAGTATCATTTAGGTTGGAACAGGCCCCTAATACCATCAAGTCCAACCAATGAGTTCAACTGCCAGGTTCACCACTAACCCATGTGCCTAAGTGCCACATCTACTCAGCTTTTAAATTTCTCCAGGGATGGTGACTCAGCCACTTCAGGGGGCAGTCTGTTCCAGTGCCTGACAACCCTTACAGTGAAGAAATTTTCCTACTATTCAGTCGTAATCTCCCTTGGCATAGCTTGAGGTCATTTCCTCTTGTTCTGTTGCTTGTTACATGGGAGAAGAGACTGACCCCACCTCACTACAGCCTTCTGTCAGGCAGCTGTAGACGGCAATAAGGTCTCCCCTGAGCCTCCTCTTCTCCAGGCTGAACAATCCCAATACCTGGTATTTATTACTGGCCAGAGAGGAGAGTTCCTGGAAGTAATTTATGTTCCTGATACTTTGAAAATACCAGTTTACAATACTTGGGAAAATTTGAAGTGAGGTATGGAATAAAAAGAAGCACAGAGTTCTGCAAAGGAAGACCACAACTTTTAAGACATTTACTAGATTAATAATGAAGATTCAGTAACAAGACAGATATAGCTGTAAGTTCATTTTTACTCAGCAGTAAAGGGAAGTGAAAGAAAATGCGACACACTGAGAAAAAAACCTAGCCATAAATCATGGGAATTCAAGGGTAGGGAGTACAAAAATTGTTAAAGGGAAGTTTAAATACCAAAGGATGAGGTAGCAGTAAAATGACAGATACTTTTAAGTATGCTAGAATAATATTAGCAATGTTATAGGTCCTACATGGTTTTACCCAAATGGTAAAACAAAAGTAATGAAGAAATTAGGAAGAAGACAAACCAGGTGCCCATGTCTGGTATATGTCTGAAGGGAACATAGCAAGGTACTGTCAAATGAGTATGATCAAACACGTTCTAATCCACCACTGACAAAGGAAAATTGTGAGAAATACTGAGTAGAAATTAAAACAGACCCAGATGACCTGCAGCCAAAAATTCCAAGGAGGTCTTGTTTCATTTAATGTAAAATTTTAATAAATCAGGAACTCCAAGAGATACAGCAGAAGACTGGAACAGAGCTGATGCTGTGCTACTATCAGCTGTAGTTTAACTAACTAAACACTGCCAACAGTGAGTACAAGTAAACATCCTCATAAACTTTTGAAAACATTTGCCTGAATGTTACTGAGTGCTTTATGATAAACTGAACAACAGTGATTATACTCAAGCTTCCTGTTCCAGCTCTGCCATATTTGTGATGTGATCCAGTGGAACTGCTCTCCTGCCTTCTAAATACAGCCAGTGAAGCACAGCGAGTAAAACCAGTCCACCCAAACAGACTTTTGTGGGAGGTAATACAGTATTTGTAGTGAAGTTTAGAGTACTAGAAAATAATATAAAAGTGCAAAACCTCATTGTATTTGCTAGTAGTAGAAACATGTATTTTTCCCCAAACATTTAATCCAGTATGTTTCTAAGTTCCTCTGAACCTGCTATTATGTAATGTATTTTTACTATAAAACAATCTATTTTTACTATAAAATACTTAAACCTCAGAGAAGACTGATGTTGGGGAATCACTGTAACAGGAGATGGTGGGTTTAATCTCTCTGCAGATACAGAAGCATTTATGCAACAATCTTAATTAGTGATTTTAATAATAAAGAGATGGGAATTCTTTCCTCATACATCAGGATTGCAGACTTACAATTAACATGCAATAAGCTTCTTTTTTGCATCACACCATAAATCTTTACAAAACACAACAGTAGTAGATTTTAACATTATTGTGCACATGTGGACTTACTTGGGAAAATTTTCCTATGTGATCAGACATCTGGGATTTAAGAGAGAGGTCCTGGACTTACCCTCTCACTCACATGAATGCTAATATGAAAATCACTTCCTCGTTTGGTCATCCATAATGTCTTTTTTATTTCTCTCAGGAGATAAGGTACACCAGCAGTTTTATTTTGCTCTCATTATTTCTTGTTTTTTTGCAGTGTTAGGATAGTGGATAACTTCACATTGCCAGATGAGATTAGCTTATCATGCAATTAAATTAGCAGAATCTGGCTATAGTCTCAGACACCTGGTAGAAAGAAACCTGGACTGCTGCTGGTTGTGTTCAAAGTACTCCTATTGCAAGGACAAGTTTTGCCTTTTGAGAATTAGACTGGTTTGTGATTTTTGTACAATTAATCATTCACATTCTAAGTGCTATTTTAATTCATATCCTTTAACCCGGGCATTTCTGTTGAAGAGAAAGAGTATGTTAAACAGCATGCACTTGGAAGGTGCTTGAATCTGGGATAGTTTTCACTGCACCAGTATTTGGGGTCATTGAACCTGTCAAACTAGTTTGGGCCAGTAAGAAAGTTTCTCTGAGTCTATTCCTTTTAAGGAGTGCAGCTACTGTGACTTACTGAGCAATGACATGCACAAAGTACACAAAGTGTGAAAGAAAATAAAAAAGTCAGCTGAACTAAAACTTTGCCAAAGTGTAAAATAGCAAAATAATAGGACAGTAAAACAAATAGAAACTAAACCCACCACACTAAAGAGAAAGCCACACAAAGTGTTAGAGCAAAAGTAGATTTACTTTAATCTCCCAATTTTGGAATATGCATAATGTTTGGGATCTGTTTCTGTTTGAATGTTTGTGTCCTACATAGCTGCTTGCTCCTAAGAAAAGTGGATATAAGCCACTGCCAAAAAAAAAACCAAAAAAACCCCCTAAACTGTATCCATTTTTCACAGGTTAAAATGACCATGCTCTGTGAAGGCATAAGAGTTTTCTCATATTTCAGTACTTCTTGAGTGAATGACAGCAGGATTTCTTATGGTCTTTTACCACTACTCTCACTCATAGTAGGAATGAAATATTTCTAGCTAGAAATAGTTAACAAAGGGTATATGTAATTCAGGAGTAAAACTGAAATATTATTGGCATTGAGTATTCTGCCTTGAAGTCCCCTCTCCATATCAACAATACCCAAAAAGCTGCTGTGAGACATCAAAAAAAACCCAAGCAAATTTTTAAAAATGGAAAAAACAAAGTAACTTCCCCACCAAACCTACATTAATACATTTTTGCTCATGTTTTTTCTAAAACCTCATCTGTCTCACTCCTATACTCATTACTTTTTTTATTCAACCAACTACTTCCATGTAAAGCACATCATAAAATATAAGCCTATGAAACATGTAAACATTTCCTTCTACTTCCTACCTCTACTCAAAATAACCCTTCTCTTCCTGTTTGGCACAGAGCACTATTTCTTGGTCTTTTTAGCTAGTACCCTCCTGATTTAAAGATTATGTTCATCTTCAAGGAATCATAACAATGAAAACCTGATCAGCAGAAGAGAGCAGTAAATGATTGTTTGTGTGTGTGTCTGCTTTTGAAGAATAACAATGTGCAAGCAAAAGAACACTACCTGGAGCTGGTTTATGATTTTGTTACAAGATATTCCCTGAAAATTACCTCTGACTATCCTCCATGAGGTCAAATATAACTACCATCCAGCTTAACAAAAAGGGCTGATTTAAAACTTCTTCCAACTGCCTGCAAGCACAGATTCTGAGCTAGTTTGCAGCAATACAGGCATGTCAAAAAATGAGATGTTTGAATTGTAAGGATTTTTACACCACACCAGGTTTTTTTTTCATTTCATACCCACCCATAGCAAAACATACATTTTTCTTTTTAGCTGAGGGCAGAATTTCACTCCTGATGGTACAATACCATTTATATTGTAATCAGCTCTCAAGAACAATTGTACTGACACCAACAACTTACATACTCCTTAGTTTTTGGCAGCCTTATCAAGATAGTTCTGAGTTTATATGCCTGAATGTCTGAGAGTGGGTATGTTTGATTAATGGTGGATCAGCCAGAGGAGTTAAAAGGAAATGTGCTTGATGCTCGTATCTAGTCTAGGAAACATCACTGGCTGCCAGATATTTTGGGTGGCTGTTTTTCTCTTCAGCTGCACTGTGCTGATTTTCTCTGGGGTAGAGTTAATTTTCTTCACAGAGGCTGGTATGAGGCTGTATTTTGGATTTGTGCTGAACACAGGATTGATAGTACAGAGATGTTTTTATTATTACTGACCTGGGCTTACCCAGAGCCAAGTCCTTTTCTGCTCTTGGTACTGCCATGCTGGGGAGGAGACTGGAAGTGCATGGGAGGCTGAAAGGAGACACATCAGGGACATGTGACCAAAAACAACCAAAGGGATATTCCAGTGTGGGAGGTCCATCCCTGGCTGCAGCTGCCTCTCATTCCAGCTCCACCTCCTCTGAAGGAGGCTTCTCCTTGGGGGAGGACTCGGGGGATGGAACCAGGGGATAAGATCCACCCCTGTTCTGGCAGAGAGGCGTGCTCAGGGTCTTGGACCAAACCCCTCTTCCCGGAGATTCTGTTATGTTCAATGTATTATTGGTTATGGACTATTGTACCCTCCCTCCTATGTTGCTATTGGACCCCTGACCCTTGTACCCTCCCCTTGTCTCTTTCCCCATGGGTTGTCACTTCCCCTTAAGAATGGCTGCATGGGGACCTTTGCCCGCTGTTCTCCTCCACAACCCTCCCTCCGGAAGCCCCAAGCCCTTAACCCCAATAAAGGAGAGCTCGGGGGAGACCCCCCTCCCGCACCCTTTGCCTCGTCTCGCCTCCTTTACCAGCGGCACCTCATTGCTGATCACTCGTCAGGGGCAGCCCCCACGCCCTGGACGAGGACAGCTAGGACAGCCAGGCGGATTATTATTTTTTATTTACTGCAACATTCCAGACCATATGACATCAAGCTCAGGGTATAGGAGAAGAAGGAGGAAGGGCAGGACATTTGGACTGATGGCATTTGTTTTCCGGAGTCGCCATTACCTGTGATGTAGCCCTACTCCCTTGGAGATCGATGAACACCTGCCCGCCCGTGGGAAAGGCTGAATGAATTCCTTGTTTTGATTTGCTTGTGTGCATGGCTTTAAACTGCCTTTATCCCAACCTATTAATTTTCTACCTTTCACCCTCCTAATTCTCTTCCAATCCTACTGGTGGGAGAGTGAGTGAATGGCTGTATGGGGTTTGGCTGCTGCCTGGGGTTAAACCATGTCATGCATCAAGAGAGATGTAGCAGAATTTTGAATTGACAATGCCCACAGGAGCTCAGCAGGAAATATTAACAGCCTTGTAATCGGCACAATTCTGTTACTCAGCTACAGAATAACCAAAATGTAAGCAATGAAAGCTTACTGAAGAAAGTAATAAGTAAGCTGGAAAAAAATACCATTAGTGATTGGAAGAAAGCTTAAGCACATCACATAAATGTTTGTTCCAAGAATAAATTGCCAAGAGGATTGCCTACATTATACTGACTTGTTCTTAGATGAAGAAGTGTGTGAACCAGAGTGTGGTATGTTGGGAAATATTCCCTGAAAGTGTTAAAAAAATAATGTGGATATGGTATTTGAGGATCTGTTTTAGTGGTGAATGTGGAAATGCTGAGTTAAATGGTAGGACTTGGTTATGTTAAAGGTCTTTTCCAAATTTACAGTTCTATGATTCTGTGAAAGTTCTTCAGTCTTTTAAAAGATACGTTGACTAAAGCTCATAAAGGTAAGACATATACAGAAAAAATAAGCTTAGACTTTGATTTCTTTTCTTGGAGAGCCAACCCTAATGTGGGAACAGAGATACGATGTGAATTTTCAAAGTGGTTAGCACAGTGGGAATTGTACTGCTGTGTACATCCTTCTATAGTTCCAACAAAAAACCTACTTCTGACACTTACCTCAAACTGCACATACAGGTCATCAAATGCTGTCAAACAAAACAAATATTTACTTACACTAGCAATAAGTAACATAATTCAGAGAATAGCCACAATTGTATGAAACTCCATGATTAGCAATCTCAGAAATCCTGACTCCTTTAAAACCTGCTGTACTGTTATGTCAGGAAAGTATTCTAAAAAGTTACTATCCTTAAAAACTACAAAAATATTTCACTTTCAAATTTTGAAACAACTGTCACATAATTACTTACTCCTTTAAATATTTATTTTTTAAAGTTGGAGACTATTGTTTTCCATCAACCTAGAAATACTAAGCTCAGGTTTTTTAAAATATTTTACTTTCAGGATACAAACACAAAAGCTAATGGAGAAAAAAATCACCTTATGCTTGTTTAAATATTTGCTTATATTTCTATTTTCTAATGGTTTCACCTATCCCTGTTGAATAAATTTTAAGTCAAAAGCTTGTTCCTTGTTATCAAAAGTTTAAAACTCTGGAAGAACAAAAGTTCGAGTATCATTAGAAGCTTTGTTTACTTTAGAATAAACCAGTGGAGAAAAACATGGTAGGAGGATGACAAAGTAAAGTAGCAAACTCTAAAGAAACTTTGAATACATGCATGGAGAAAGTAAAGGTGAGGGAAAAACCCTATAACAGTTTAATTTTTAATGCATATAGTGTTACTACAAACATGATTATCTAGCTTCTATGCGATAAATGTTTCTCTCAATCACAAAAAACGACAATCCCCCCAAAACAAAAACAAAAAGACAAACAAACAAAACCACACACACAAAACAAACAAAAAACAAACAAAAAAACCCAAACAAAAAACCAGGAAAGAAAGGTTTTTTGCACCTGAAATCACCTTGAAATGAGATTTAAAAATCATGTTCTGATTTTACAGACCTTCACTGTATTTAGAAGTATTCTCCACTGTTTGCAAACCCGTAAGTGAGTCTCAAATTCTGGGACATGGGGTATGACATATTGCTACATTAGCAAGTGTGTCCTAAAAAACTGTGGAGTTGACTCTAGACAGAGAGCAGAAGGGGCTGAACCAGAAAATAATTAATGAAGCTATGGGATCTTTAGCCTGAAGGAGTTCCCACCTTGACCACCCTCAACACAGAGGTATATTTGCAATTTTAGCACAAGTGGCTATGCAGCTCTCTGTGGCTACAGTAGTTAAGCAGCTTGCCTTGCAGTTCTATGTCCTCAAAGGAGACAATAATAATTGTTCTAAGTCAGTGATTTCTGTGTTAAGGAGCACCAAACATGGCTTTTGTAATGATGCTGCTAATTGCAGGGCACCTGAGGCAGCCCCTGCCACTGCACTGCAGCTGCCCTGAAGGATGCTTTGCTGCAGCTGCAGGCAAGACCTGGGTGTGAGCAATATTCCCAGACTGGATGCCTTAAAGAACACAAAATGTCAGGGTAAGTGCTAGATTCTACTATATAAGAAAGGAATGAAATACAGGTAAGTCCAAAAAACCCCTCCAAATGGCTGACGCTGATGGCAGGCACATCCCCCGCCTTTTTCCGCTTCCGGACATTTTGGGATCCAGGGCTCTGCTGTGACAGGCATGCTCCCATTCTCTCTCCCCTTCCCCTTCCTTGCCCTGGTGCCTGGGTGGTTTTCCTTGGAGAGGACCCCCAGGACACCCCGAGGTGCCGGGGCAGTGTGAGGCCGCCGTGGTGCCATGGCCGCAGTGAGGGGCCCAGGAGCAGTGTTTGCAGGCCAAGGAATGGTGTTTGCAGGCCTGAGCCCGCATTTGCAGGCCCAGGAGATGGTGTTTGCAGGCCTGAGCCCGTGTTTGCAGGCCCAGGAGCAGTGTTTGCAGGCCCGAGCCTGTGTTTGCAGGCCTAGCCCGGGCGCGGCCTTGCCAGCCCTGTGGAGCGGCCCTGCTGTGCTCCCACATCCTACAGCAACTGCAGGACATTTTCCACACATGCTGTTTCACTGGCACTCACCTTGGTGAGGGCTCCAGCGCAGATGGAGCTGACAGCTTTAAGCCTTTCCAGCCGCTGCTACAAAGCTCCACACAGATGCCAAACACATCTCCAGCAGAATTCCTGCTGCTCTGCAACTGGCTCAGGATGGAAACCAAGCCCACAGCAGTGGCTGAAAGAAAAGCAGATACTTCAAACCACCTGATACAAAATCTTCAGCTAGGGTGAAGCAACCTCAGTCAGGAAAGTTTTGCTTCTCCGTGGCAGCTGTTTGTGCTCTCACAGCTTGATGCAAAAGGTCTCAGGTCAAAGCCCCAGTGCAGGAGCTGCTTCTCTGCTATCACCAGCACCAGAGCAGTCTGTGTGCGCAGTGAGCTGGCCATACTCCGAAATCATGCTAACGCTCCTTTGCTACCGACTCTGCCTTCGGCTCTGATGCCCATGGGTCAGGACTTAGCAGCATGAGTGGTGTACCTCACCAAACAACCAACCAAGCCGCCAACAGAATGTTGTCAGGAAGACTGAACAAAACAGTATATCAGGAACTAAGTGTAAACAGGCTTCTCTCAATGTTGAATTACAAAATTATTTTAACATAAAACTGATTTTTAAAAAATGAAAACCCCAAATTGACCTTCTGTGTCATGTATCTGTTTTGCAACTGCTTTTGCCTGTTAACCATGTAGAAATCTGTGTCTGACTGCTGTACAATCTACACTGATACCTGTTGGATTTTGCTGTGAATATTTATAAAAAATAAGAATTGTCTGTTAAAACATTGCACTATAGGAGTTTTTAATCTGTGCTGCTGATGTCTTGAAATATTGTGAAGTAGCTTTTACTCCAATTTGCTTTACTTCATGATAATGCTCTACATTTATGCAATTAAATGTTATAGTGTTTACTGTTTTCTGTTTGTCTCCTGTTTGCTTTTAGGATGTCACATGCTGTACAATGTTGCTGTGCTTTAACTGAAAACACTGCAGATGGTTTTCTATATTCATTCACTGTTTTTACCAGGAAAACAGGTGAGCATGCAAACAGTTCAGTTTGTTTTGAAAAACATAGGGCTAACAAAAAAACGCTGCTAAGCTGAAAGAGTTATATTATTGTTCTGTTTATATGTTTTCTTCCTGAATTAACTGTAAAACACACTTTCTCCAGCTGCATACAGGAGTATCGAGCCATGATTATTGCATGTTGTGCACAATTGGAAGAACTGTTTTGTTGAACAGGGTAGCTGTTTGAATGTAAAGCAGAACATAAAAATAATACTTGCAGTTTCAGGCCAAGCATAATTTTGTAGATTTTTGAACAAGAAATAACAGAATCTTAGTGTGATTTTAGTAAAAGATACAGGAAAGTAAATGGAAAGATAGAATTTAGTATGCAAATCATAAGGAGCTGCTTCATCTAGAAACTGAGTTTGTATAGTTTCATATGAGATGTGATGAAAATTTTAACTGGGGATGGTGTCCTGAGGTAACTTCTGCCTTCCTGTGTACAGCTTGGTCAACATTAGTGAGTCATGGTGGGGTGAACCAGCCTGAAGATGGCCAGGATGACCAGCCTGGAGAGTCTTTGTTCTGGAGCCTGAATTTCTCCAACTCTTGAGGTAATTAGATGAAAATATTTTTCATCGTCTTCTACGGTTCTGGCTGAGCTGGAGTTTGTTTTCTCACAGCAGCCCTCACAGTGCTTTGCATTGGTGTTTGGAAAGGTGTTGATAACACAGCAGTGTTTTGGCTACTGCTGAGCAGCGCTGGCACAGCATCAGCCAGGTCTCTCAGCATTCTGCCCCATCAGAAGGCTGCGGTTGAGCAAAGACCTGGGATGGGATGGGACACAACTGGGCCAGCGGACCCAAACTGACCAAAGGGACACTCCATGCCATGTGATGTAAACTAACGGGGGGGGGGGGGGGGGGGTTACATTTTTTTATTTACAATGTTTGGCTCTTGGAGAAACCTCTACTCTTGCCAGAACCCTGCTTCCCAGGGGGTGGCCAGACATCGCTTGCTGATGGTAAGTAGGGAAAAAAATTTTTCCTCTTTGTTTGTAATTACACAGATTCTCACTTTTGTTTTAACAGACTTCCTTATCTCAACCTGTAAGTTGCTTTCCATCTGATTTTACCTCCCCTGCCCAGTTTAGAAGGGAAGTGATAGAGCAGCTTGGTAAGCACCTGGTGTCCAGCCAAGGCCAACCCACCACAGATAAGTACCTTGGAGGAAAGATTTGGCTAGCTTGAGACTTAGATTTGATGGAGAAATTAGGGTGAAATCTTGTGGCCCTATTAGCTGTCATGTAAAATGAGAATTGGTGTGTTTTGGCAGTGAACCTCTCCATTACAATATTTGAGTCCAAGTTTAAAACTGTAAATAACGGTAATGCTTCAAGGGCCACAGTAAGTTTGACTACTCTCTGGGTTCATCCACTGGTTCTTCTTGCACTCTACTCAGCTTCTCCTTCTCTAAAAAGTACGTTATCTGTTAGTTGTAGTGCAAAACCATCATGCAAAACCTTAGAGTACGAATATTAATATTTACTATTAATATTCATTAGTATTTAGAAAGTTGTGAAGCTGCTGATTCAGGGACAACAAAAAGAGAGGAGGATGAGGACAGTCTTTATACTTAGCAGTTTAAATTAATATGAGTGGGTTAGGGGATTTTTATGTTTGTTTTCTGACTAGCTCCTAAATTTTTTTCTGGCAATCCATAATCTTACTGGTGGACTCCAAACTACTTACCTGCTATCTTCACTGATATAAAGTCTGTACTTTAGCCTTTTTTTGAGCAGAATCAAAAAGACTGTCAGTAAGCAAAAAAAATCTGTTGGAGAATAATTGATCTGCAGTCTGTTGTCCAAACATCTACATGAAAATCGGGTGGTATGCAGAACTGGAGGCTTAGCAGCCGTGCTTTGATCCCACTCAGCCTCTTCAGAGACTATTTCCATATAGTCACCACTCTTTAGGTAAGATCCTGTTTGGTTCATCTCCCAGAGTTGTGCAGGACTGATGGTGTCCAGGTTCTTCTCTTGTCCTATTTTGATCTGGATAACCTTTTCAAGCTCAGTAATATTTTTGCTCAATGAAATCTTTAATGCAATTCTAATTTGGGTACATTTTAAAGGAGGTAATAGCAAATTATTTCTTTTTTTTAACACCCAAGACTCTCAAATACACCTTTTGCTTCCCCCCCACCCCCACACATTTGGTATTTGTAAATGAGCATGTTCCCAGGCTCAGGACACTAATGCTGTAAGGTCACCTTTGCTGAAGTCAGTCACCTGCATGGTGCTCAGGAAGTGTTGCAAAAAACCTGGTTTTGATTTGTGTGTATGTTGCAGTCAGTTTAAAGTCACTGATGGAGCAAATGAATGCTGTCTAAAGCAGCTACTGGTTGTCCTGATGGAAAAACTTTGTATAAATGCATGTGTATATATATAGTTAATATCCTGTATTATACATATACTATACTGCTGTCTAGTAATGACATTTTACTGTTCACTAACTGGAGCATTCACTGATTTCTGGGTTAATCTGGAAGAGGGTCTTTAACTGTAACTAAGATTTTAAAATAAGGTATTGATCTGAAACAGTACACTTTGATGTAGGAAAAGACTCAAGAGGCAGAGATCAGTCATTGCCTTTCTCAGCTCCCTCACAGGAGTAAGTGACAGGATAGTCACTGACAGTTATATTTGTAGGCAAATTTCACCTCAGGTGTGGTTTGGTTTTGGTGCAAATACAATGTAAATTTGCCTTGTCCTTCTGTTTCATACATGATGTTGCCAAAACCATGTTATGGCGTGGAGTAGTGGACTTGGCTTCTATACCGAGTGAGATGGCCTTAAGTAGCCAGCTTAAGTGTGAAGTGTGTGACCTCTGTTCTGTAAGAAAAGTACATTATTTGGGGAATATTCACTGTCAGTTAATAACAAGTAATGTAACACTGGCTGGCATAAGATCCTTACACAGAAGCTGATAAGTGATCAGCTTCTGGAAGAGCAGACAGTGAGGTGCATTGAAAACTGACTGGCCAGGTGCAGAGAGCATTGATCAGCAGCACAAAGTATAGCTGGGGGCCAGGTAACTAGAGGTGTATCACAGGGGGCAATACTGGTTCCAGTCCTGTTTAATATTTTCTTTAAGCACAGAATCATGGAATGATGGGGTCAAGTGCTGATGACGCCAAGCTGGGAGGAGTGGCTAACAAACCCAAGGGTTGTGCTGCTATCCAGACCTCCAGGCTAACAGAAGCCTCATGCAATTAAACAAAGGAAAGTGCAAAGTCTTGGGGAGGAACAGCTCGATGCACCAGTTGCTGTGGGCTGGCATGCTGGGAAACAGCTTTGGCAAGGCCCTGGTGAACAGCAAGTTGAACAAGAGCCAGCAATGTGCCATCGAGGCAGCAAAGGCTGGTTGTATGCTGGTGCTTAAGGAGGAGTGCTGTCAGAAGGTGGAAGGAGGTGGCCTTCCCCCTCTTCCAAGCTGGTGCAGCCACTCCTGGAGTGATGGGTCCAGTTACGGTCTGCCCAGGACAAGAGAGGGTTAATCAGAGAATCATCGAGGGAAGTTGTTCCTGGAACGTTTTTTGTGTTTTCTATTTGAAGCCCATCCAGGGGTTACTGTCAGTTTTATAGGATACATATGCACTCATGCACACACGTGTGTTTGCATTGTCTGTGATCTACAGTTTCTATTTTTTTAATAAAAGTATTTTTAAAATACTGTTAGCATTCATATCTTTAACAGTAGCAGACTCTTTGGGGGGTGAGTACAGTAGCTTTTGCTTGTTAAGCATGTGAAGTGTTTTACAAAGCCTCATACCACGTGTGCAAAACCTTAGAGGATTTGACCAGAGGTTGTAACTTTTGGTTCCAATGCTGATTTTGCTCCGACACTTTCCTTCAAGGTGTTGGATTGACTTAGAATAATGGAATTGTGACTAACGTGGTTCTGAACATCTGTAGCATGAAAGACTGGAATGACGCATGGATGTTTAACTTCATGTAATTATTACGAACTAAAAAATTACTTACTCAGTAATTTTTGTTTTCCAAGAATCCTATAATTGAAAGGTTTTTTTCAGATATATTGTCATTTCCGCCTTTTCATTTAGTAGCTAAAATAACATTGGAGTAGCAAGTTATATAGGTGTCAAATAAATCGTGCCAGAAGCAGACATTCAGATACATGGATAACAATAGTGCATATGGACTTACAAATCATTAAAATAAAAGTATACTTTTTTCTTCTTTACAGAATTTTTGATAGTTATTATTAAATATGTTTGGAGCCTCTCCCTCTGTTAATTTAACTTTGGAAATGGAAAAGTTTTTATTCTGAATCATGTTCCCTGTCATCAGCAGGGGAAAAGTCTCCAGAATGTGCTTGTAACATGTGGGATTTTAGAATGCATGAGAGCTGTTTCCCTGGTAACTAATGTGGAAGATGGTTCTGAATCCTAAAGAATATGAATGGCATATCTGAAATAGCTGCTGGGTTTGTTGGGAGGATGTTTTTTCAATTTCTGTCCTCACCTCATTTCCCTGGCCAAATTTGTTTCTTTTTATATCCATGGAAAGATAACTTTTGTTTTGTTGATTAGTAAAAGGTGAAGATAACACTTCAAAATATTGCCTGGCACAGATATCAAGAATGCTCATTGGTAAATGAACAAGAGAAGTGAAAACACATTTTATTTTTGGATTACTTCCCTACTGGAAAACGACTTCTTATGAGTGGTAGAGATTAAATCTACTTTGGCTTTTCCCGAGGTCTTGTCACCGCCTTGTAGTAGTGGAAATGGTCATGGATTTGTTTTCATGTAACTATATAACTATTACATTGTGAAGCTAATTTCAGCATTTATCATGGTACCTCCATGGAAGTGGTTAACACAATGGGCATATTAGTCCTCCAAGAGTGCTGAATTACTATAAAGATTTTCTTTTCTGATAACCCTTAAAAATTTCCTTTCTTGTGCTTTAGGTTTCCTCCTTGAAATAAACATTCTGAATACTTTTTCTGCCTCTGTTGTGTTAAAAATCTATGGTTTTGTTATAACCTTATGTATTTTCAGTAATTCAGGTTTATTTATTTGAAAGCCATTTTTGTTCTATACACATTTGCACACTAGCTCCATTCAGTTCTGCGTATCAAACTCTTATTCCTACAGTTACCGAAAGATGTTTCCTTCTTTCAGTGGAACGAGCCTAACAACTGCAATACAAACTATTGCAGATACTGTGAAAGGTGCTTTAGTTTTTCATACAACAGTGAATCTCCTAATTTAATTACTAAATGTTCCTATCTTTATTCTCCTAAATATTTCTGCCCCTTTTTTTCTGCAGAGAGTCAGAAATGTGGCCTGTCAGAGAGGTTTAAGAGCAGAGGCTTGAGGGTAGTGGGTTTTGCAGAGCTGGTAAGTCACGTAAAGCTGTAAACATGATTCTCTTCAGGACCCTTTTCCCGTGGCCACTCCTAACAGGAGAAAAGGTTATACTTACCTATGTGGCAGTCAGTATTTGGAAGCAGAGGAAAAAAATATGAATGCTTGAAGTGACTGAGAGGAGGATAATTATATGGCATTCACTGATGTATTTTCATGTCACCTTTTGTCTCTGACCTGGTCAGTAGAATACATATGCCATATTTTGGCAGTAATGATTCAACAGATTATTTCCTGAAGATAAATTCACTAAATGTATTCTGGGAAAGTGCTTATCAGAAATATCAGTGAGGAGTAAAATACAATTTGCTCATTTTCCAGGGTACTTTTATAATTTTTTTAAACACAGATAACGTTTTAAAACTTGCTTGTAATAACAGAATCCCAAGAACTTGCAGGTATATAGCCATGTTTCAAAGGCTCCCATTCTCTGATGCCACTAGAATGGACAGTTTTAAGATCTGATTGTATGCTTCCAGGTACATAAAGTGTCACTATTTTGTTGTTCTATTATCTATACTTTCTGTGCTACCTACTTTTTATTACCTTTTTACCATTCTTGTTCTCCCTAATGTAACAACTATACTTTGTTTTCTAAAGACACCCCAGATGAGGTCTTAAAACATAAGTTCTAGTTTGTAGGTCCATTTATTTTCCAGCTATTTTAATTAGAAAGATACTCAGTCCAAATCTGACTGTGTGTGCTGTTCCATCCTGAATTTCAATTATCTTTAGTTTAATATCTCAGAAGTATGCATATTGACCTGATGCTCCATATTCAAGCTCTCTTTGAAAGCCCAGCCACTTCTTAACATGCTTTAAAATGATGCTCTGTCAAGATGTGCTTCAAGAGCCTTGTTTCATTTTATCTAATGAACCCTGAAGAGTTTTATGGGAATGAAGTAACAAACACCATGTATTGTGGGATTTGCACAGACATCCAGTATCCAGAGTTTATGTCAAGAGGCACAGCAAGGCACATAAGGGGTTGCTGGAAGGAAAAATACAAGAGGAAGAGTGTGTACTCTGCTTAACATCAGGTGGGAAGCGCAAAACTTGTAAATCATCTTGTATTCACGATTATGAAAGGCCCTGGGGTAAAGCAGGATGGCTCTGGTTTTTACCTATGTATTTCATACCATTTTGTGAATCACTTCAATAGCCTATTTTCTTTTGCTATAGGTTGATATAGAGTAGATAAATCAGATATTAATAAAATATTAACCTAAAACTTCTTTTAAAATTTAATTTGCTACATGCAGTGAGGAACTCTAGCTTGCATTGTAGAAAATGATCTCTTCAAACTTGGCTCCACCTGCCTTTGGTGCTTGTAGGGTTTGGGAAAAAGGCTGTTTCTTTTGAAATCTGAAATTGGGGGAGGGGATGTGTGTTTATTTCACAGCATTTTTACATACTCCTGACAGTCACATTTTCTTGAACTTGAACTAGAGGACACTTCCGTAATTTAATAGGGCTGTTTCTTTTGAGTTTTATAAAAATTTAGGCCAGAAATTAAACCTAGGTTAAGCAGTCTTCCTCTGAAATAAAAGGGTTCCACTGGCAGTGAAGAAAATTCGTGGTGGGATTTTGTTTGCTGGGTTTTTTAAACGGAATTGTATTTGAATTGTATTTTTGTTGAATTCTGAAAGCTGACATGTCAAGACTGCCTTCCTGAGGGTCATGGTATAAAATCTAACATCAGCACTTCACTAAAACATATTCCTCCTGAAATTTGTTTTGCATGTGTTCCATCGTATTTCTACCATATTTCATATTTCTTTCAAGTAAACCAATACAACACCAAAGTTAAAGAAATCACAAAGATTCGTTGAAAGAGCAGCTATGTGATCTTTTTTACATACAAAAATATAAAGTATTTCTTATTCCTTGTTTTAAAAGTTGCTTCAGTCTTCTTCTGAAGAGTGGTATGGTTTGTGTTACCTGGAGAGAGCAGAGCTGTTGCAGCAATGTCCTCAACAAGGGCTGTTGAGCAGCAAGGGCTTGAATGAGGGGCAGATTACAGTTTGAAAGGAAGGCCCCAATGGATGCAAAATACAAAAGAAAGTCATAGAGCAAGAATCGATGAGGGTGATAAATATTTTAGAAGAATGGCAGTGATATAAAAGTAATACATAAAATACTGCACTTTCCTAGGTTACCTGGGTTTTGCTTACTCTTAATGGCAATAGTAGGAGCCCTGCACTTGTGTGACTGTTCATTAAACTGGTGGTGTTGTCTGCTACAATATTGGGATACAGTATGATGAGATGGTCACTCACAGTATTTTCCTGCTTTGTTATATCTGAAGATATGATGTTCAGAGAAAGTATTTTCTCTTTGAGTTGACATATTTTTGACACCTAGTGCTACAAACTATAAATTACTGAAGGTTTCCTAATGGGAATACTACTGTAGCAGGAGTAAGTGCTTAGTGGAGAAATGAAGCAAGTGGTATAGCTCAGACAGAATGGAGTTAATTGTTACACTTCAAAAAATTATAGTGAATGTTTCAAGAAGAAAGTATAACAAGTATTACTGTGCTCCTGTACCATCCTCCAGCTGGGGAAGAACAAGAAAAGGCTGTCCATGACCCTGTCATTTTAAAGCTGTGTGGGACAGGAATGGATTCATTCAGCCACATCACACTGATGCTGAATGCAGGAAATATAGAGAAACTGGAAGGTATTGTGGGAAAGGGACTGAGCAATCACAAGGGCTTTTTCTCCTGAATGTTAGTGAAATTGGTAAGGATGACCGAAAGTTTCAGAAGGACGTTATGGAAGTAGGTAGTGAAATGGCAGATGAAGTTAATTGTAGATCAGTATAAAGTAATGCAGATGAAGAATAACTATAGCACATGTTCCCCCCGTCTTTTAATTGCTTACAGTGCGGATAAGACAGTGATGCCATTTCATAAATCTAAGTTTTGTCAGCACCTTCGGGTTTAACATTTTGGTACTTCAGGTTTATCTCAGAGATAAGCAGAACTGACAAAACTTCAGTAAGAGCTTTGGAGTGTTTTCCGCCTGTTTTCCGCCTGGTTAGAGCCCTTCAGCATAGGAAAAGTACAGCAGAAGGTAAATATGTGTGGAGGATTGGATCTCTATCATTTTTCCTCCTGTCATGGTTCAATGTCCAGGCATCAACCAAGACTCACCCAGCTGCTCACTCACTCTCATGCAGCATGATGAGGAAGAGAACCAGAAGGGTAAGAGCTGGAAAACTCATGAGTTAAGCAGTTCAATAGGTAAAGCAAAAACTGTGCACACAAACAAAGCAAAACAACAAATTAATTTACCACTTCTCATGGGCAGACAGGTGTTCAGACATGCCCAGGAAAGCAGAGCCCCATCACGCCAAACAGTGACTTTGAAAGACAAATATCACTTCCAATATCACCCTTTTCTTCTCCTTCCCTCATATCTATATGCTGACCATGATGCTATATGGTCTGTGAGATCTCTTTGGTCAGTTGGGGTCACCTATTCTGGCTGTGTCTCCTCCCAGCTTCTTGTTCACCCCCAGCCTCGTTGCTGGTGGAGTGGAGTGAGGAGAAGAAAAGGCCTTGACCTGAGTAAACCCTATTAAGCTATAACTATACCAACCCTGAGTTATCAATACTGTTTCCAGCACAAATCCAAAGCACAGACCCACAGTGGCTGCCGCAAAGAAAGTTAACTCCTGTGCAGCCAAAACCAGCACATCTTCTTAACAGGTCAGAGCAGAAAACATGGTGAAAAAATTCATGGGTCAGGACAAAGACACTTGCCCATTACCGGTATGGGCAAGAAGGAACTGGGTTTGGGAAATTATTTTTATTTATTGCCAATTTATAACAGAAGGACATTGAGAAATAAGAACAAATTTTTAAACACCTCCCTCCCACCTCACCCCAACTCCCATCTTCCCAGGCTTAGCTTCACTCCTGACTGCTCTACATCCTCACCCTGAGCAGCAGACTCAGGAGGAATGAGGGCTTTGGTCAGATCACAGCATTTCATCTCTGCTGCTCCCCCCTCCTTGCACTCTTCCCTTGCTCCAGACTGAGGTCCATCTCACAGAATAGTCTTTCACAAACTTCTTCCACATTGGACCTTCCCATGGGCTGCAGTTCTTCACAGACTTCTCCCACATGGATCGCTTCTACAGGGTTGCAGGTCCTGCCAGAAAACCTGCGTGGGCTTTCCAAGAGCCGAAACTTCCTTCAAGGCATGTGAACCTGCTCCAGCATGGGGTCCTCCATGTGTGGATATCTGCTCAATGGGCCTCTAGATGGGCTGCTGGATAATCTCTGCTCCAAAGCAGAGAACAGAATCACCTGGTGCACTTCCTCCTTCTCCTTTTTCACAGTCCTTGACATCTGCAGGGTTGCTTCTCTCACATTTTCTCACATCTCTCACACAGGTGTTGCACAGCTTTGCTTTCCTTTTCTTAACTTTGCTGCCCCAGAGTCACTCCCAGCAGTGCAGATGGGCTCATCCTTGGGCAGCAGTGGGGCACCTTTGGAGCTGGTGAGAATGTCTCTGTTTGACATGGGGGAAGTTCTGTCTTCTTATCACTAAAGCCACCCCTGCAGCTACCGAAACCTTGCCATGCAAGGGGACACTGTAGGACGCATCAAGACAGAAGTAATCTGTAGAATTTATGGGTTTATTAACTGAAGAACTGTATGAAGAAAATACACTTGATAGCTTACTTTTCGTTCAAAAAATATTATTTCATATGAGCAATATGGATACAAAAAAATTATCAGACTTTTCATTATTTAAATTGGTTTCTGTTATTTTTTCTCCTTAAGATTATAGAGAAGAAGGATAAAAATGTTTAAAGTAAAACACTGGGAAATAAAAATTATTTTGTCACAAAAGAACACATGTTGTCAGCAAAAACAAATTTTGAACTTCAGAGACTGGAGGTACTAGGGTTATTCTTTCATGCATAATGACAGTAAATCATTTGTGCGCAAATGACAGTAAGTCATTTGTGAAACACCTATGGGTCCTCAAGAAGGTAACAGTTACAGAAACAGCTAATGTGATTGAGAATATACTTCATCCTAACTCAGATGTATACATTTTGATGAAAAATTATGATGGTCAAAATCTATTTGAGGGAGTCTATTTTGCACTGTCTCTTACTGAATTTCACCTTTGGGTTTGTTTGGGGTTTTTTCACATGAAGAAAAAAATACGAATAAACTTAATAAACAGCAAAGTTTTTCTTATTCTGATCGCTGAGAACTGAGCTGGATACATTCCCATAGCACACTATTCTGGCAAAACTGTATTCTTGATGATAGCTGTGCTGCCAGTGTCTTCAGGTTCTGATGATTATAATGCTGTTTTACAGTTGGTGGGAAGAGGCAGAATTTAGTGCTGTGCTTTAACAGAGGTAACGAAGCACTAAGTGATAAGAAGAGTTTGGCAAGCCCAGCTTCAGTGGCATACAGAAAGCAAAATCACTTTTGCTTACATACAGAGAAAATCCTGAGAGACAACTTGAAAATAACCAGGCATCACTCCAGTCACTTTGCAGAAGAATACTGCATTTGATCTTTCATTGTGTGCTGAATATAATGCAAAGTACTATAAGTCTTGTAATTGTCATTCATGAATGGATCTTAGGACTGTAATGAAAAACAGCTGTCAACAACAGTAATGAACAATGAAATTGTGATTCTGCTGTCATAATTGTATTGCAAAAGTGTGTCCAGTGCCAATACAGAAATTGACATGCATGGTCCCCCACTTTACACCATGTCTGCCTTCTCGATGGCATGACTTCTTTTCTCTGAAATATTTGTTTCCTTATGGCCCTTTTATTAGTTTTGTTTATCTGTTTGCTTTTTTTTGTTTTTCTTGTATTCAGGTTTGTGCTTTGACCAGGTCAGGCTATCTCTTTTATGGGACTGTGAATTCTCTGGCTGCTGAATATCTCTCTTTGGTGCTTTTGTAGCAGAGAACAGATTGTTCTATGCTGAGTGTCTCTTCTTTGTGAGTGTGACATATCTGAAAATCTGTAACGGCTGTATGGGTAGAATGTCAAAAGGGCTTGTTAACCCTCAGAAATAAAAGCAAGTTTTATAGAAGGTATTGAAAGAGGTTTCTTATTGTTATTTTCAGCTGTAGTTACCCATTTTCATCAATAGCTGCTGAAATGAGAGGGTAAGAGGGTTTTGTTTTGTATTGGTCTGATGTTTCTTGTATGAAGTAGTTATGGACTATAGTCATGCTTCACCTTTAGCTTTGACTGAAAAGGCAGGTTTTTTCCTAATTTCAGGCTGTGTGTTTTTGGCATACTTTGTCTCAACCTCAACTTGAAAATGGAAATTGTCTTAGCATATTTTGGGTACATTTAAAGTGTAAATCCTGCAGATGTTTAGGAGTCTTACAATTTGTAAGGAATATAAAGAATCATAGTAGTCTCTAAACTCTACAGTTCTGGAAGGGATTGTTTGGTTGGGGTTTTTTCCTCCTTTTTTTGTTTGTTTGGGTTTGTTTATTTGTTTTGTTGTTATAACCACTCCGTAAAATCTTCTGCTAGAGGTGAACTCATTAAGGGGGTGGAGGAAGTATTATTTACAGTCTATATATCACTTTTTTCAATGTCATAGAGTGGGAATTGGAAAATTGAGTGTTGGTTGAATAGTCAGTTACAGTACAACATCATTTAGAGTATAAGGATAATCTTTTTGTGCCAGAGCTTGTATTAACTACTTTTACAAACACTTCTTTCTATGTGATAATACAGACTTATAAAAAGCAAGCTGAAAGTTAATGGCGGCCTGTCTCTTGGCTTCTTCAAGAAATGGTGTTTGAGTTACTGTGACTAATAATGTATGTAAATGAAAGATGAATGGTACACGTGAGGCACAGAGAAATGTAAAATCATTTAATAGTACTTGATAGCAAGTCATTGATAAATGAAGTAGTGAAAGCCCCTTTCCACTGTACAGGGGGTTTTAGTCAACTTAAAGTCAAATTGTAGGAAATTAAATTTCAAACAGGAGCAGACAAGAAATCAATTTATGTTGGAGGAAGGGAAAATACACCATTCTGCTTGTATACATCAGTCTTAAGAGGACAATTTTAAAATATGTTCTTGGATCGTTGGTTGTGCCAGCCAGTCACATCCTGCTGAATTATGTTTGTTTTTGCTGCTGCTACACATATACAGAAGAAACAAGCCTGTAACTGGAGATGCAACGGAGATTTTAAAACATTAGTGCAACAAAACTTTTCCCTCATGTTCCAAACTAAAAAATATACCTATAATAATATGCAATATATATAAAAATTACCCTATATTGCAGCAAAATCACTCTCTTTTCCCTCTCCACTTTAGATGACAATAGAAATTTCAATTAACTTGCACTGAAGAAAACAAAACTGAGAATCAGAATGCGTACACTTAGCCCACTAGGAAGACCTTTTTATATAGCTGTCCAGGATGAGGATCATAGGAAAGGAATTCAGTCCTGTTGTTGTGAGTTGGTTTGGTTTTATAAATGCACAGGTGAGACGACAGTGCATATGTTCACAATTAACAACATATCTTTGTAGCAGTATGAACAGTAATTTTTTTCCCAGGGAGAAAAACAGAACACTCTGAAAAATGCATTTCAGAAACAGGGCATCTCCACAACACATAATGTCTCCAAAACATTTATTACTTTTTGTAAATAGTAATCTAGTGTCCTTTTCTCTTGTGAAGTTGCTTCACCATGAATGTGTCAGCAGAACTAACTTTTTTTTTAAGAAGTACCTAATGCCAAATCAATTTCATGGGAGAGATAAATAACATGTCAGAAAAGAGGAATGCAAAAAGACAAGTATAGCAAGATAAGATTTGGGAATTACACAAGGAAAACATGTAGCATGGACAAATGGAAAACACAACAAAGAGGAATTGCTGGATTTCCTTGCATGTATGCATTTGAAGTTTTGGAAAATGATATAACACAGTTATTTCTTCTCTTTATTATTTTAAACCTTAGCAGAGAAACCATTTCTTACAACAGATGCTTCATTTTAAGAGTAATCTGATGTTAATAATTTTACTTTGTGCTTTTAAAGCATTTTTAATAGCAATTAAATTTTACAAAAACACACAATACTTTTTTAAACAGATTTTCATTGTGCTGTCGTTAATAAAGGGATAGAATTTATGGACAGTCTAGATATATTTTAGAAGTTTGTTTTACAGTGACTCTAATTCAAAACATTCCAAAGCATATTATATCCTGCTTCATAATAAACATGTTTAGTTATAGGCCAAAGCACAAAGTCTGTGTCTAGGCACCCCTACACAGAGATTTCAACTTGATTTTCAAGGAAATGGGAAAATGTTCACTTATGTGAACAGGCTAATTATATCCGTCTTTGGACCTTTCGTGTGATTTCAGCTGAATTCCACAGAGGTAGAAGTTAGAAACCTGCAGTTCTTGGCGTCAGAGAATTTAGTGCTTCTGGCTGGTTGTAAATAGAGAAAGGAGACAACTTCTCCAAGTAACACAATTGCCATAGAACTGAAGAGTCAGCAGAGGAGAGGCTTCTTTCAAAGTACCAAAAGAGGGAGCATGAGACCTTCTGCTTCCTCCCAGGAAGGGCATAGTTTTTCTCATTATTTTTTGTTTTATAACCTATTACTTTGAGTGAGAGCATTGGCCTCATTCTACAGCAAAGAGATTCATTATCCACTTTGGGGCCTTAAAGCTGTGTGCGGCTTTACATGACCAAGTATTAAACCTGTTACTAATGAATTAACTGCTCTCCATGTAGAAATCAGGAAGGAAATTTTCCACTTCTTAAATGGCAACCTTTCCTTCCACACATGGAATGTTCACGTGCTCAGCTGGGACATGTTTGTTGATACTAGAATATGTAGGAGGATGTGTTGTTGAGGATCTGTGGGGAGTTTTTGTTTACTTTTTATGTTGATTTTGTTTTGGGTTTTTTACAGTCATATTCATCAGAATGCCTTATTGTATTTAAAAACTGCCAGACTCTTAATGACACTGTTTCCCGTAATACCACTGTCTTGAATGGTGAAGCTCTTTTTCTTGCATAAAGTCATAGTAAAATTGTGTGCTAATAAAAAGTAATACCAGTTACTAATTATTATTAAGAGACCTGTAGGAGTCTGTACAGGTTTGTAAATATATGGACCATTTCCTTTTTCTTTAAAGACTTCAAGTTTCTCTAGTATGCCATGTTATTGACAAAATTGAATAATGGGATCTATTTCATTTTCTTATTGCTGCCAGTTCTAAAGATGTTGTTTGCATCATTGTTTGCATTACTCCATGGAATTTAAATAAATGTGACTGGTTGGGTTTAAAGTTGTTTTTTGAAAATGTGACTGGTTGGGTTTAAAGTTGTTTTTTGGGTTTTTTTCTGCTTCTTCTTTGGTAAATTCAGAATAATGGGCTTCTGGCAGTCCTCCTTGCTAAATAGTTTCTAGACACACCCAGATGCAAAAGCAATATTGATACAGGTTTTTCTGTTTTCTTAGCATGTAGCCTCCAACAACAAACTTCTGGTTTTCTGGTGGAATTGCTGAAATAATTTGTTCTTCAAAATAAGTGTTCTTCAAAATAGAAATCTGCAGGTATTTCTTTACCTTATAAAATCTCAGAGCTACCAGAAATCTAACAGAGTTTTGCTTCCAACATACTCACAAATTAATTCCAAGTTTTGTGTCATCTTCATGTTATTTAATTCAAGGGGGAGGGCTTTTTTACTTGTTTTGTGGGTTTTTTGGTTCTTTTGAGTTTTCTAACTTTCTGTCAGTAAAATCTTATATGATATACATTTTCATTTTGATTTTGCCCTTTTGCATGAGGGGAGATGTTTTAGCTTACTAGAAACAGAGCTAACTTTTCCAGTTATTTCAACTAATTATAACTGATTTTGGATGCTTCTGAGAAAAAAGATATTAAATATCTTTTATATATTATATATATACATATTAAAAACTCTAAATGGAGCAATACCACAAGTGGAAGGGCATAAAGGAGGAAAAAGCAAGTCTTAAAATATGGCGTCTTATCAGAGAAGTGAAAGACGGGAGAAAGACAGTATATATATAATGGATTTGAAAGAAACTTTGAGCTGAATTGGCATTACTTGAGTTGTTAAACTGAGTTGCATTTGTGATAGTGGTGATTTTTAATTTCTAACATCTCCTTATCTTTGAGGTAGGTTCATAATTCTATCTTTAGAAGGAGCATATTTTCTCATAAAATACTACCAAGGGCACCCATATTTTAGACTGGGTTTTTTTTAGAAAAAGTAAATACTGGTGAATACTGAGTTAATGGTGAGAAAAGCTGGGTTTTTTTTTTCTGGGCAATAATATAGCCTATGCTTTCATAAATATGAACATTTGGTTGGAGGTGCACCCATAGATCTACCAAAATCAGGCACTCCTCAGAGCTGATACTTTGTTAGACTTTTTGCAGAAAATGTCATATCTGTATCTCCTGGAATTCACTGAGGCTTTTTCTCTTTCGTCTAAAATGTTTTGACTTTATAGTTATTATTTCTATGCAGCATTTAACATAACACGGAAAGTTACTCAAGCACACAGCACATTGTTGACAAGGCTTGGGTTTAGTGCATTAGGAATTAAGGGGAGGAAGCCCTTCAGTCAGCAGCTGATTTGCTGCAAATAGTTTTCCTTTTGCTTTACGGTGTTATAAATACTAGTGGCATAAATAGTACATATAGATAAGATGTGATCTTATAATGAAAAGGAAGGACAGTAGTGGTGGGAAAAATCATTAATGATGCAGAGCTTCTAAGTGAAGACTCCAGACTTAGTGCTGGAAGTGAAAGATTGAATACAAGGGTTCATACTAGAAGAATATGTACAAGGGGTTAAGGTTGTCTGGCTTTTCAGGACAGACTTCAATGTGCTGCAGACCAAATATCCTTTCTCTTCCCCATGCTCTTTCCTTCGTAGCAAGTGAATAATTGCATTCCTGCCTTTGTGGCTGCAAAACATTATTTATTGGCAAATGAAACCAAGGGAAGCTTGAAAAACGGTGCAGAAGATGGAACAGAGTCCAGATATTCTCTGAGCTGTGATTTGAAGAGATTAAAAGTGTCAGAACTTTGCTATAGAGACTGAAATAAAGTCACTGTACAGAGACAACTGTGGCTGAATATATTTTTTTTCACCCAGCTTCTCTATTAGAACTTGATGCTTCTGCACCAGTATCTGTGTGGAAGCAAATGCCTCTGGGTCTGCTGCCTGGGTTCAATCCGGCAAGTTCACATCTGCAGTTGTCACAACAAAATCAGCCAGAGTACGTCTCTCAGAGGCCTTGGTCAGCAGAATAAGGAAAAAAAAAAATCTCGATCAGTAGACAAGAAAAAATTCTCATTCTTAAATTATTGATTTGTCAGAAACTCTAAGAAAATAAATATAAAAACAACACAGAAGTCTGCATTTTTAGATTTGCCACAAGGAACCAGAGGTTGAATCAGTCTTGAGAGGAAGATACTTGAAAATATGTGTCACAGCTGGAGAGTTTTGATATCTGCACACAATTGGCTGTACGAAACACATGCTGTCTGTGTGAAAGCCATGTGACTGCTATTGCTGACAACTTTTTCCAGTTCATTAAGTTTTCTTGTGAGGTCTTGCTTGCATACTTTGGTTTAAGATAGAAATGAGTGAATGCGTACAGTTGAAAACTCCGTATTCTTAGAAGAAAAACATACTATTTTACAGATATATTTACTGTAATATGCAAATAACTCCTTGCAATGGAAAATCTGAGGATTTTATTTTAATGGAAAATTTAATGGGCATTTTTCTAAAGAAAAACTGGCAAATTTCTGTGTTGCTGCAATTAAATCCCTTAGTGAACAAGAAGACAAAGAAATTAATGACAGATGAAAAGACCAATTAGCAGCAACTCAGCCAAAATCACTTAAATCAGCATATGCTGTCACGGTAAAAATTAAAAAGGCGGTCCAGAAAGAGATCCAGTTGGAAAACTCCTCTAGGCCTGTTGTTTCCTTAGTGCTAGAGCCTGTGACACATTTTATGGATTTATGATCTGCCAACAAAATCTTTGTTTGGAATGAATTTTCCACAATGAAGAAGTGTTTTTTCTGTTAGTCTATTTCCTGTCAAACACCATGGTTCCATTTTTGCACTCCTTTTTTCACCCCTGTATATATATTGAAGCATGATGCATACTTTTAATGAATTTGGTTTAGACATTCCTGCAATGTGTGAAGTGGCACTAAAGACCATTATATTGATGCTGGTCAGGAAATCTGTGTATCTGAGCACCTTTCTTGGAAGAATGCACAGCATTTGTGGCGCAGAAAGTCCAACTCTCGTACTGGATTTCTCTTTGTGTGTTGGTGGTGGTTTTATGTTTTGTTTGGGGGGGGGTTATTTGTTTTGTTTTGATTTTGGTTAGTGGTGGGGTTTTTTGTGGGGGTTGTTGTTGGTTTGGGTTCTTTTTCTTTTTTGGGTTTTTTTTGCGAGCCATTTCCACATCTCTTTGTTTGGCTGGGAGATGAATTTGGAGGCATGGATACATGCCTGCTTACTGCCTGGAGGCCACGGTGCCAACACAGCAAGAAAAGTCCTCTATTCTAGCAGTGATCATAGTGCTGTCTATTTGCAAGGGCTGATCTTCTTTCAATGGGTGTCATGCTCAGTAGCTGTCAAGCAGAGTCTACAAAGGCTGTCTGCTTTGTGTAAAATATGAATTTCAATGTCTTTGACATTTAAAGCAGTATTTATCTAACCCTTTATGGATTAGCCCAGGTAGAGTAAATTAAAGCCAGACAGAATTTCACGTGCAAACCTTATTCACTCTGCTTCATCAAACTGTGACAGTCGCACTCACTGGTGAGTTTTGGCTTTGAGGATTATGTGTGGTAGCACTACAGGGAAAAACCTGGGGGTGTACAGAGAAGCAGCTCATCACAGGAAAAGGAAGCTTTGACAAAACTTTTGTATCCTTTAAACAAAAGAGCTTTCTTTCTGTGTCTTGATTCTTATCACCTTTACTGAGAATTTGCACTGGTGTAGATTAAATTCTATTTGGATGCAAACTACAATGAAGAAATCCTAAATTAATTTTTTCAATTCTTGCTGTACAGTGAAAAATTGTATTTCTTAGAAAAAAAGAAATTAGTATATGCTTTATGCTGGTATGTTTCTCTCCTGCTGTGTTTTTGTAAAAGTTTGTACTGCTGCTGCTATTTCTTCTTTTATCCTCCTATCTCTTAGTCATTAAAAAAAAAAAAAAAAAATTAAGAAAGTCTGAAAACTGTAATTCCTTAAGACCTAATTTTTGAAATTTGCAAGTTTCTGAAAATGTTGCCTAAAATACCTTGTGTGAAAATTCTTGGAAACTGGCAAGCTTTTAAAACTGACTCTTTTAAAACAGAAATCTAGGTGTAAGTGTCCAAAAAAAGAAAAACTGTGTGCATGGTCAAAACTTTCCTGAGAGAGGAACTCCAGCAATATAAACCATTATGGCATCATCAATGGAAGGGTACAGACACTAAACTTCACACTCATGCCACTTATTCGTCCACATTGTTGCAGTGGAAGCACTCACCATGGTGCAAGCCTTCTGCTCCATGTGCTAGATGGCAGCTACCCTGACAGAATTCCACAAAGACACTTGACCTTGTCCAACAGTGTCTGAGGTATTTCAGCGCTTTACTTATTTATGTGTCCAAACATTTGCACTACAATGAGTTCAAGCTATCCTCTGGGGTGGGGGGGTGTGTAAAAAAAGTTTTGTAGGATGAACTAATGGAATAAAAGACAATAGAGGTGAGTTTCTTAACTCTGGATGACCTCAACAAGTCTCTTCCAAACTCAACCATTCTGTGACTCTGTGGTCTATACGGATGGTGATAGACAGACCAGGGAGAGGGCACAGTCCTCAGGGCAGTGTGGGAAGGTGTCGTCTGGGAGGTAGACACTGGGGGAAAATAGGTCCATAGGAGATCTATAGCTTTAGTGAGTTTTTGAACAGATATCTGAGGGTCTTTTTAGTATTTGCAGGCCTGACCTTCTCCATAGCTGTGAGCCACAAGATCATGTGTTCTGAGTTAGTTAAGAGCTTGGCAAAGCTAGAAATATCTAGCATTGATTTTGTTAGTCTGAAAGAGGCTTGACAAGACATTTACCACAGTACTAGGCTTTTCCTTTGATTTTTTTTGTTTCTTTTCCTCCTGCTAAAAGGGACAACTTTTGTCTGATGAGCACAAGCAAGGTAATTACACAAGACTACAGGGGCTGTTGTGTTACAAAAAAAGAACTTGTGAAAGTTAAAAACCTCTTTCTGCTTTGCCGGTAGAAAAAGTATGTTGATTAATAGTAGAAAGACTGGAGTGACAAGACTTTTAATTTTCTTTTTTCTCCCCAAGTCAAAGTAGAAAAACTAAGGGATTTTTCAGGGATAACCCCTTTGACCACAGGGTATGTTATACTATTCTTGTACAAAGAAAAAAAAAAAAAAAGATTGGGATAAGGGATGAGAAAGCAGTTGGGCAAGCTAAATATAAAATCATAGGATGCTCAGATAGAACAGGGACAAATAATGAACTAGAAAGAGGAGTAAGATTTCTAAAAGTAAATTAAATTTAGTATTGTATGAGTTAGTATTTTATTCCTAGGTGTCCTCTGTTAAATTCCTGTTTGTTTCCTTTTCCTTTTCATAGAATCCCAAAATATTCTGAGTTGGAAGGGACTCACCAGAATCACCAAGCCCAATTCTTTACTGAATGGCCTGTACAGGGATCGAACCCACAGCCTTGGCGTTGTTACCACCATGCTTTGATGTGGATATATGCTTGTTATTCCCCTGCCCAACTGGCTTCCGCTCTGTGTTCCTGTTAGCAACAAATTAAATTAAAATTAAATAAATTGAACATAACACACATTACACTGAACTCTAAATGATAACATTTCTTAGAAGTCTCTCAAAAGCTGACAGCTATTCTTTTGTTATGCCATGTCAATAAGCCCCAAGAGCACCTGGCAGAAAAGTGCATTGTAGAGAAGCATAATGGACTAGAGAGATGTTGCAAATATCTGGTCTAATTTGCTGTACGACACAGACCATAGGACTGTCTTTCATTCCAGATTGGCTGTTTTTCTAAAAGCTATGTTCCAATTAAAAATAAAATGAGAATCGCTGTAATAGTAAATTAATGTCAATTCCTGGTAAAGTATTCTAGTGATAGGTTACTCTCACAGGAATGGGTGGAAAGTTCGCCTTGTTCTGTTCCATGCCAAGGTTCCACTTTTGGTGTGTGGAAATCATTACATATTTGCTGGTTATCTTGCAAAGTCATCTGTTACTTTCTGTTCTACACTTTGAGTGATTGAGTTACTTGTGCTTATTCTGTTTGATCCCTTAATAGTTTCAGTTCTCATGAAGACATACATTAAGGCATGGCTCTAGTCCTTTAAACAGGATCAGTTCCAAGTTTCTTCATGGTGAAGGATAAAAATCAAAATGCAGTGTGGCTAAGCTAGGTTTTTCCCAAGTTTCACTGGCACCACCCAAGCCAAGCCTGGCTCCATCCTCTGACACCCTCCCTTTCAGAAACTCACAGACATTGATGAGGTCCCCTCTCAGTGGTGTCCTCTCAAGGCTGAATAGGCCCAACCATCTCAGCCTTTTCTCCTAAGAGAGATGCTCAGTCCCCTCATGATCTTTGTCACCTCCTCTGGACAAGCTCCATACCTAGAATTTGCAAGGCCTTTGACAAGGCTGATTTGCGTGACAAATAAATATTCATTCACTCTGCATCTCCTGTCCCAGTGTATACATAAGGTGTGGACCAAATCACTAACAAGAATACATCAGAACTTATGAGCTAAAATTTTGGGGTTTTGGTTCTTCCATTTGTTTTTTATCTTTTTAAAAGTAACAGTTATCTACAGGTAGAGGAAAATGGGTTTTCTTACATTCCATGTTGACATAATTCAGTAGTAAATCGGCAGGCACTTAAGATGCATGTTCCGTCTTGGCACATCAGTCATGTCAGGGCAATCCTAAGCACAAACGCAGACTGGGAAGAGAATGAATCAAGAGCAGCCCTGCCAAGAAGTACTTGGGGGTGCTGGTGGATGAAAAGCTGGACTTGACATGGCAACATGCACTTGCAGCTCAGAAAGTCAATCATGTCGTGGGCTGCATCCACAGCAGTGTGGGCAGCAGGGCCAGGGAGGGGATTCTGCCCCTCTGCTCTGCTCTGGTGAGACCCACCTGGAACACTGCATCAGCTCCAGGGGCCCCTACATAAGAAGGAAATCAACCTCTTGACCAGAGGAGGGCCAGGAAGAGGATTCAAGGGCTGGAGCAACTCTCCAGGCTGAGTGAGTTTCAGTTGTCCAGCCTGGAGAAGAGATGGCTCAAGGGAGACCTTAGAGCAGTACCTAAAGGGGATTTACAGGAAAGCTGGAGAGAGGCTTCTGACAATGTGATAGTGACAGGAACAGAACAAGGGGGAATGGCTTCAAACTGAAAAAGAGCAGGTTTATATTTTCTATGTAGATTTTAGGAAGAAATTCTTTACTGTGAGGGTGGTGAGGCACTGGAACAGGTTGCCCAGAGAGGCTGTGAATGCCCCATCCCTATGAGTATTCAAGGCCAGGCTGGATGGAGCTCTGGGCAACCAGGTCTAGTGAAAGCTATCCTTGCCCGTGACAAGAAAGTTGGATCTAGATCATCTTTAAAGTCCCTTCCATGGTTCTGTGTTTATATGGTTCTGTGATTCTATGATTTGGTTTGAGGTTGTCACTACTTTACAAGGAAATTACATACATGAGATACAAGTGGATCTCATTTCTTTCTTTTTGCCTTTCAAGTGAAGAGTGCTCTGCTTCCCTATATTTCAACACATGAGGAAAAAGGCTTTTGTGTCCATGGATTTTAAAAAGCTCAGTGGAGAGTAATGGAGAGGAAGTAAGAAAATGGCTTTCAGGAAAATGTGAAATTAACTTCTTAAGTAAAATTTCTTGGGTCTATTTAGTACTTAAACTGATAAATTAGTGAGTTAAACAGAAGCTGATAATGCAAAATCTTCAGAGCTTGAGGAGGTAAAATGTTTTAACAGAAGTCTAACACAGGATTCTCCCTCTTTGAGAATACAGAGATATTTTTGAATATAGAAAAATAATAGTGACATTTGTGTTTTCTATTCATCTCCACTTTCTTTTCTTCTGTATACTCAAACAAAAAGCACATCTGATGGCGTACCTAGGTTGAAGGGGAAAGGAGAAAGTATTTCTGACTTGTATATGTCTGAAGCCATATTTAGTTGGGCTGTGCTGTGAGGTGTCTGAAGTGTCCTTTGAGTTCAGTCTCTCAGGGCACAGTCATGTTATATTTGGCAGCGTTCACTTGCTGTACAACATGATATACCCGTACAATCCTACATAAGATAACATCCAAGGAATTCACTTAGGAAGGAAATCAGGCAGTTGAGTAGTTCAGCTCAGTGGGGAAGCATCCACTTTCAAGGACATTGTCCTTAAAATTTGACATCCACAAGCCCATGAGCCCTGATGAGATGCATTTACAGTTGCTGAAGGGACTGGAGGATGTCATTGTTTGGTCACTGTCAATCATTTTTGAAAGGTCATGGCAGTCAGGAGAGGTGCCTGCTACTGGAAAAAAGCAAATCTCGCCCCAGTTTTCAAAAAAGCCAAGAATGGGCACCCAGGGAGTTAAAGGACAGTCAGCCTCATCTCAGGCTCAGGAAAAGTGATGGAACAGCTTGTTGTGGGCTGCTTCAAAGGCTGTCTTTGACCATGTGAACAAGATAATAAGGTGATAAAGAGTAATCTGTATGGATTCACTGAAGGGAAATCATGCTTAACCAAACTGATTGCCTCTGCTGATGCAGTCAGGCTTTTCTCAGTGGTGTCGAGCAGTAGGAGAAGAAGAAATGGGCAGAAACTGATGCATAGGAAGTTCCACCTGAATATGAGGAAGGACTTCTTTACTGTGCAAGTAACCATGTGCTGGAACAGATTGCAGGTAATCATACTCAGCTCTGCTTGATGAAACTGTTATATCTTCATGGAGCACGCTCAAAAATAACGTCCAGAATACAAAACCTTTTCTGCAAACAGTTTGAACCCTGTAAGAACACTAGTAAGGATGCAAGAGTGTGAATTCTTGAGGGGTGGTGTGACCTGTCAAATATCTTTGAAATATCCATCTCTTTTCTAAAAAGAACATCAAAAACATTGCAGAAAGTGTTAGGTAAATCTTATGTTGTTTTAAAGTACAGAGTGGTTATGAAGATGCAGCACTGTGTCCTGAAAGGAATCAGTGGAACTGTATATTTGCCTCTTTTGTTCCCGTAGTATGCTGCAAAAAGTTAAGGTGGCCAGAAATTTAATTTTCTCCAGGTGCTCTTAACATGGAATCTCCAAGGGCATGATGTATTTCTTGTTATTTTCAAGTCTGACCTTCATATGTGTCTTAAAAATCAGACAGTATGTGATTTCATGCCATGTGCCTGCTGATGGCAAGTGATGTCATGTGTTTTCTTTATTCAGGTCAGGATTTCTTGTGTCGGAGGTAACGAAGACAGGAGTAAAGATCACCAGGGATGGGAAATTCTGTGTAGAGACCACCTGAGACAATCTCATTCCAGGAAAGAAATTAATTTTCAAGAAGGGCTTATTTTATTGCCAATCTTAGCCTTTCAGAGACACAGAGACAAAACTGCTGTTTTGTCTAGAGCTGTTTGAGAAGAGATAACTAATATCTCTTGGGTTTCCATGTATATTATCTTTTATGAGACAGCCCTGGAAAAGAGACGCATTCACCTTTAAAGCTGTTCCTGGCTCCATCATAAATTCTAAAGCATTTGAACCTTGTCTCCATCTGCTTGTAATACAGAACCTCTATACAGTAATCTAAGAAGCTGGAGATAGAATGCAGGAATCAGTTCCCGAAATTTTGGTGTAAATATCCGGAATAATTATTCACAATTATTTACTTCGTAACTTCCTTTGCACAATGTGTTCTCATTCTCTATAGCTGAAGCATTTTCTGTTTCCGGGAGGTTGAGATATTTGCTGATAGAACTGCAGAAATAATTGAGAGGAAATTAATCGTGCAGTATCAGTGTTTATTCCTGCAGAAATTTGATATATTAATAGGTGGAAAGGTCTGTGGTTTTGACAGAAAAGAGGATATCTAGTGACTTTGCACCAGCTCTAGAACCTAGACATCCACAACATCCACATTCTTGTCCTTTTCTAATTTTTTCCCTTTTTCCTTCGTGTGTGTGAGTGTGTATGTGTGTGTTTATATGCATGGCTTCAGTAGGTTAGAGAACCTCTTTGTGACTTCAGTAGCTCTTACTTATATAATAGTCACATATTTTAAAGCCTTTTAATGTCACTTTTATCCTGTACCAGCTAGTTTTTGCTGTGAAAATTACAGTGTTTTAAATATGTGCACCCCAGAAGTAGGAAAATTTATGCAAGTTCTGACCAAAAATTAGTTTTTCTGACTAATAGTTGAATTTGTTGCCTTGACAGAAGATCATTCTTTTCCATCTTAATGCTTGCATTTTGATTTATTTTCCTTTCCTGACTCTGAAGTCACTAATTGAGTCTCTTCCTCCTGGGAAATCTCCAAGTAGTGTGTATCAGCCAGAGTCCTCCGTCTTCTCCCACGTGAAAGGTTTGCTCTACACACAGGATTGTACAGAACAGAGATGCAGGCTTTTGGATCTGTGAACCTTGTTACTTTCAAGGAAGGAAATCGAGGCATGGATGAATTTACAATTCTTAGCCAGCTGTATTTTGTATTTCGTTTCAATTTGATATGAATGTTATCTAATCACAACTTCTTTTCTCCCTGAATTTGTTTCCTTCCTTTCAGGAATCTACACATACTGTACCTCCAGAGAGCTATTCATGTTTTTCCTGATTCATTATGAATCTGAAAGAATTCCATTACCGTCACTAGTGGGATAAGTGCACAAAACAACCAAGTCAGAAAACACCCCAGTAAATTACTCCCTGATTTGCACACATATTTAGTGAATATCATTACTTGGTGACATATTTTCTTTTCTTCATAGAACTTTTCTTAATTTACTGTGACTAATTAATAAGACTTTTCTATTGATATGTAAGGGTAGAATGAATTTAATAAGTATTAATTCTGGTTTCTTAAGCAAGAAACATTCTATGATCACACCATGTATGACTGCCTTTCTTCACCGCTTGTAAATTCCGAACCCATTGACATGTGTCAGCCAAAGTTACGGGGGAGAGAGGTGTCAAAGGTAATTAAGTCCTGGCAGGTTTTGTGGTAAAATTATTGCAAATGTATTGGAGAAGGAAAAGGAAGTGACAAGAAAGTATTGAACAGAAGAGGAATATTTTGTTAGTTTTTGTGTGCCTAGAGCTTTTCCTCTGATATAACCTTTGAAAAAATTAGAGACATTAATTCACATCCTCACTAAACTTGGTCACATTTTCTCATAATATACTGCCAGAAAAATAGGAACTATGCACAGAATTAGCTGGATTAAATTTTGTAACTTAAATTAATCTATGTTCCAGGGTTAGATAATCAGAATAATTTATTCAGGAAAAGAGACAATTTCTGTTGTGGATATATATTCATATATTTTAAGGGTACAATAATTCAGCTTAATTCATTTTTTAAGCACTTCTAGAAAACAAAGACAGAAAAGTAATCCCATTAATTTTTTCATGCCAGTTGCCTTAACAGTGGTATGTTACTGCATTACTTACTTATAGCTACACTTTTGCCGGTATTTTTTGTTAGGTTTTGAAACAGCACTGATTTAAATCTGTATTACTGCTGAAATTTACTAGGGCCTGTCTAACTAGAACAAAAATAGGAATAGGGAATATCATAATGTGTTCACTTTTTAAAATGTCTTCCTTCTGATTTTCTGGAAGCCACCCTTAAATGGCAAATCCTAAAGGAATATAAGATAAAGTTATGTCTAAAAAGCTGTAGTACAGACAGGATATAGACATATAAAATGGATTATTTTTATTATCACCTAATAAAAGTAATCAAACTAAACTGTAGATTTTGGTATCACAGTCACAAATGTTCCTGAATAGAACCTTCTTGAATAGTTGATGTCATCTTGACATACCTCTGATCAAAATTGTGGGAATGGGCACATTTGGAATCAGAGAACAGACGATCTGGAGATGTCAGAGAGGTTTGTGAATGTAAAGACTATGGAGCATATTTCTCAAATATTCAAGTGCAATATGAATAGATAATAGTAATGCATTACCTGTATGTGAAATAATGTGTATGGTGTATTGTGACCTTTCAATAAAATGTACACTTCTCTCCTTGTAAAAGCTGCATGGTCTTGAAAAAGGATGTGGCATTATTAGATGAATGACATCTATCAGATTCTGCACCTGGTGTGGGACAGCCCTGAATGTCCCCCTGACAGACTGGGGAACAAGAAACTGGAGAGCAGTGCCATGGAAAGGGACCTAGAGGTCCTGGTCAGTGGCAAGTTGAACCTGAGTCAGCAGAGCTCTGGCAGCCAGGAGAGCCATGCCTGTCCTGGGGGCATCAGGCACAACATCGCCAGCTGGGCAAGGGAGGGGATTGTCCTGCTCTGCTCTGCACTGGGGTGGCCTCACCTCGAGTGCTGGGGGCAGTTTTGGGTGCCACAATATGAGAAAGACTTTAAACTACTAGACAACATCCAAAGGAGGGCAATGAGGATGGTGAAGTGTCTGAAGGGGAAGCTGTGTGAGGAGTGGCTGAGGTCTCTTGGTCTGTTCAGCCTGGAGGAGACTGAGGACAGACCTCACTGCTGTCTGCAGCTTCCTCGTGAGGGCAAGAGGAGGGGCAGGCACTGATCTCTTCTCTGTGGTGACAGTGACAGGACCTGAGGGAATGGTCTGAAGTTGTGTCAGGGAGGTTTAGATTGGATATTGGGAAAAGGTTCTTCACCCAGAGGGTGTTTGGGCACTGGAACAGCTTCCCAGGGAAGTGGTCACAGCACCAGACTGACAGAGTTCAGGAAGAATTTGGACAATATCATCAGGCTTGTGGTGCGACTCTCGGGGCTGCCTTTTGTAGGACCAGGAGCTGGACTTCAATGATCCTTGTGGGTACCTTCTGACTCAGGATATTCTATGATTCTATCTTTTGTCCATTTCTCTTTCTGATAATCTGTTAACTTCTTTACTTCTGAGCATATCTGTACTAAAGAAGGAATAATTTTTTAAAAATATGAGTAATTCAGCAATGTTGAAGTACAATTAACTGATGTGTAGTCTGAGTTACGCTTGATATTTCCGCATTTCCACTACTGGAACAACACAATGGCTGCAGAGTAAAAACTAATCTAACTCAAGTAGAATGACCTGTAAGGATGCCAGTGTTTGGCATTGGTCAATGATAGGAAACATGCACTTTGTGCTGCTTCAGTATTATTGCATGTAGTGCTGACTAGACCAGTGTGGTGGGTTGACCTTGGCTGGATGCCAGGTGACCACCCAGCCTCTCTACTCCACAGCTAAACAGGGGAGAGAAAATCACACGGAAAACAACGTGTAGGTTGAGATAAAGCAGTTTACTAAAGCAAAAGCAAAGTTTGCATATATATAAGCAAAGAGAAAAAAAGAAAAATTCTTTATTTTCCAGCAGCAGGTGATGTTCAGTGCTCAGGTACTTCCTGGGAAGAAGGGTTCCAGCACAACTAGTGGTTGCTCTAGAAGGCAAATATAAATAACAAATTTCTCCCTTCTTCTTCCTTCCCTTAGTTTTATATCTGACATCACATGGTATGGAGAGTTCCTTTGGTCGGTTTGGGTCAGCTGGCCCAGTTGTGTCCCCTCCCAGGGCCTCGGCCACCTGCAGCCTACTGATGGGGCAGAATGCTGAGAGACATGGCTGAGAATGCTGAGAATTGGCAGAATGCTGAGAGACATGGCTAACATGCCACCTTGTTAGACCCTTCACTTAAGTAGTTGCAGAGCAGTAAGGTCTCTCCTGAGCCTCCTTTTCTCCAGGCTAAACACCCACAGCTCCCTCAGCTGCTCCTCACAAGATTTGTGCTCCAGACCCTTCCCCAGCTCTGTTGCCCTTCTCTGGACGAACACCAGCACCTCAATGCCTTTTGTGCAGTGAGTGGCCCAAAACCAAACACAGCACTGGAGGTGCAGCCTCACCAGTGCTGAGTACAGAGGGACAATCCCTGCCCTGCTCCTGCTGGTCACACTATTGCTGATCCAGGCCAGGATGCCATTGGCCTCCTTGGCCACCTGGGCACAGCCTGGCTCATGTTCAGCTGCTGTCACCAGCACGCCCAGGTCCTTTTCTGCCAGGCAGCTTTCCAGACACTCTGCCTCCAGCCTGTGGCACTGTTTGGTTGTTGTGATCCATGGGCAGGGCCCTGAACTTTTCCTTGTTGACCCTCATATAATTGGCCTCAGCTGATTGATGCAGCCTGTGCAGTGAAGAACATACTGCAGCTTCCAAGTATGACTTTTATTGGGGCGTTTTGTGGTTTGTCTTGCCCAGCCACAGAAAGACCTGAGGAATGCAGGTGAAGTGCAAAGACAATAAAGTACAAATGCTTATAAAAATAGGAGCTTCGTTAGGTCTCACAGCACTTTTAAAATTTGTAATTCCTGTCTATAACACTGGGCATTTGGGAAACATGTTCAGTAGTTATTACTGCAAAACAGACTGTCCTTCTCAGCTTTTTTAAAAATAGGTGACAAAAATAAATGTGTGTATAAACTCAGGCTTTATAAATAAAAAAAAGTTTAATTAGGTAGCACGTAGAGCCATTTTGGGTTCTATTTAACATTTAGTTTCCTAAGAAATGGGACAGAGGTGCAAGGTATCAAATTAAATACAACTCTTTTCCAAGCATGGTGATTCAAACCTTCCAAAAGAGATGTTACTGAAAAAAATGGCATTACGTGTAGCAGCTGGAGATAAAGTTTATTCACATATTTTCAAAATTTTTATTTTTCACTTGCAATGTTATCCATTTGTTGCCTGGCAAAGATTTGTTAGTATTACAAGTTGTGTTTAATTTCATTCTGTTTCACCTGGCATTTATGCCTCTTTCTTGTCACTTTCACAAAAGAGGGCTAAGCTGCTTTTTTCCAGTGGAATTACTGATTGAAGTGAAAAGGGAATACTCCAAACCCCTCCTGATTATTTTGTTTCCTTTTTATGTCACTTTTTGATGAAAACAGATTAACAATTGAACCTTGCAGTGGTGCCTGTTATTCATCATCTGTTGCCCTTTAATTGCAGAATTAAATTTGATTCCCATTGGAGAACAATGTAACACATTTTTAGGAGACTAATAGATTTTTTGTATTCAATAGAAGTTAGATAGAGGTTTTGAGTTTATTTGCCAAATGGTTTTGCCACTGTCTTTATCATCCATGACTGGTTTTCTTTCCAGGACCATAAGATTTGAGGTTTTTCTGTTTTGTTTTGTAATGTGGTTTTTATTTTTAATGGACAAGTATATTCTCTTGCTTCTGTGTATTCAAAACTATTTACCTTTGTTTTGTTCTCTGCATTCTTTTCTATACCTGCCCCATGTCATGGAAAAGTAGAGGTCTAGTTACAAAAAAAAATAAAAAATATCAGCCTGAATAAGGCAACTTTGGCATAGAGATTTCAAATATAAAAATTTTATAGCACATTAAATGCAACTTTTGCTGTTCCTGCGTATACGGTGTTTATTGAGAACATGTTATGTTATACATATTTCAATTAAGAGTGAATTCTGGAACTTATTTGTTGCTCGTATTTCATTAACAAAAATTTCTGCCAAGAAGTGACATTAATATGTGCTTGTGCTGTTTTGCATTTTCCCTCTTTGTTCCTTGGTTTGATCTCTAATGATTACAGATTTGCTTTGAGCTCTTTCTGTTCTTTCTGTGGAGCATCTACTGCTTATGTGTTTCCAGAGTTGCATATTTCCATAATGTCTCCTGGGCTGTCTTCCTGCGGTGAGACTTCTGTAAAATTCCAATCTTGAGGTCAATTTTCAGGATACTTTAAGTCCTTTCATGATCCGCAGTGAGAAATGCCAAAAGAAATTTGTTAAAATGTAAACTCCTGTCATTACTTAGTGTTGATAAGATTTAATAACTCTTTTCTAGGCTTCTTAGTATTGAGATTCTACAGCTAAATATCAAAACCCCTGTGAGCCTCGTGTCACCTCTTATCTTATTCAGTTACCCTCCAGAGTATTTAACCAGAGTGGGGAAAAAGGACATTTAAGCATTTTATCAGACTAGCTTAAAGAGCTATAGCTATAGATACAGTAATTGCTAGAGCTACGATTCAAAGTCCACCTACTTGCAATAATCCTCAAAAACCCTTCAGTGGGATAGACACAACAATGTAAAAAACAGATGCTTGTGGTTAGTAGAACTGTTTCTTATATACTGGAGGAGCTGAGAATAGAGCTTGGGCATTTACTTAATTTTGCAATGGTTTGGAGATTTTCAGTTCAGTTGCAATTAATATTTGTGTTGACTACGAATGCAATACAGAAAATCTGTAATTTAGCTATAGCTGATATTAGAGGCTGATAATCAGTATTATTTAAAACTACATCTAAATCAAACAATTCATTTCCAATTACAATCCTATTTTACACTAATATTTTCTAGCATGCCAACACAATTTTCTAGAAAAAGGATTTATTTCAAACATTACAGTAGTCAGGCTGGAACAGCTGGCATTTCTCAGGTCTTACTTACAATGAATGTTTCCTGTTTGTTGTAAATTGTCACAGACAGCCACGAACACAAGCACACAAGCACAGGCACCCAAACAAAACTCTGTGACACCTGCCTCTTGGTTAAAATGATGATATTCCCCAGTATAAGAAAACTACAGGACTCTCCCGCTGCCCAGTTTGAAGGACCTTCTGCTGCTTCAAAAGGACATTTTAGAGTGTGTTTCAAGTTTAATCCCCTCTTCCATCAGATCCTGGCTGGATTATTGTATGCTGTCTCCTAGTATTACGCATTACTCATTTATCCTGGCGACAGCATTTTAAGGCCAGTGAAAATTCCTGTATCTTGCATTCATGTCATATTACTCACTATAATCCACACCAAAGGCATTTTTTACTAGTAATGTGCCTGTTTACTGAGAATGAGGATGATGTATCCACAGCTTTATGCTATAATCACTTGGTGCTTTATGTAATTTTTCACTCCATTGTAGGACTTTTCTTTGAATTATAGCATGATGCTAGCTGTCAGTATCCAGCTCCTTTTGTTATATACTGTGAAACTGATGATTAATCCTGACGTTACACGGCACTTGGCCACATAAGGTAACCGAATTTTGCAGATGTAGATGCTTATGAAATAATTCTTTTCACAAGACCCTGACTACAAAATCGGTTTTGCTGCTACAATTACGTGAAACTCCCTTGGATACGTGCAAAGTTTTAGCATGGAATGAAGACAGAATCAACTCCAATCAAAATGCTGTGATGTGTATTTGCATGACAGTGCCCTTTAGTTTCTCTACAAAAGGATGTCTGTTCTGGGACTTTCATAAATTAAAGGTTATTCATAATCCAAATTATTCTGCACATCTTTCCCCAGGTAAGATTGAAAATATGGAGAAAATGTACTTCCAGGACACAGGGCCTCTAATCTCTCTAACCAGTGCTGATGTAGGAGATGTTTTTGTTGTTGCTGAGCGGGGTTTGCACAGAGCAAGGCCTTTTCTGCTTTCCATATTGCCATGCTGGTGAGGGAGCTGGGAAGCTGGGAGGAGACACAGCCAGGACAGGTGGCCCCAGCTGACAAAAAAGGTGCTCCAGATGATATGGCTTCATCTTCAGTATATAAAGCAGGGGAGAAAAAGGAGGAAGGGGCGGTTGTTTGGAGTGATGGTGTTTTTCTTCCCAGGTCAGTGTAACATGTGATGGGGCGCCACTCTCCTGGGGATGGCTGAACACCTGCCTGCCATGGGAAGGGTTGAATGAATTCCTTGTTTTGCTTTGCTTCTGTGCTTGGCTTTTACTTTCCATATTAAACTATCTTTATCTCAACCCACGAGTTTTCTACGTTTTACCCTTCCAGTTCTCTCCCCAGTCCTACTGGTGGGGAGTGAGTGGCTGTGGGATGCACGCCTCTTATGTAAGCTAGGTATTTCACACCATTTTGTTCACCCATGCACAGCCTGCCCTTTGGAGCCCTCCTCCAGGAGGCGAGCTGGTGGCAGAGGGGATGGACTGGGCAGGAGTCTCAAGGCAGAAAAATAAGTCAGCTCAGCCCAGTGGTGCCCTACCTCTGCAGGACCCACTCTTCTAATCACAACGTTCCTGTCATAACAGTCAAAATGTTTGAGAAAAAACATGGCTGTGCCTGGTCCTCCACAGACCCAGGAATTTGCCGCTCCAAATCCAAACTAGATCTGTATGCAGCATTACCATTTGTTACTCTCCCAACCTTCAATAAGAGGTTGAGAAGAAACCTTTTTTCATTTTTATATTGGACTTAATTTTAAAAAGTATTGATGATATCTATCAATGTACTGGGAAAAGTGATGACCAACTGGATTTACAGTAACTGATTTGTTATAGTCGACCTACTAAATAATTTATTACAATATTAGTGAATTTTAGAACAATTCTTTTGCAGACCACTAAAGGTATTAGCAAACATGTTTAATATATACCTGTTCAAGTTACAGAAGACAGCATTTCCAATCATAGAATGATTTGTTTCGGAAGATACCTTTAAAGATCCTCTAGTCCAATGTCCTACTATAGGGGCACTTTCCACTAGACTGCGTTACTCAGAGCCTCATCCAGCCTGACCTTAAACACTTCCAGCTACAGGGCATCCACAGCTTCTCCGGGCAACTTGTTCCAGTGTCTCAACACCCTCATCATAAAAAATTTCTCCCTTATATCTAAACGAAATCTACCCACTAAATCTACCCACTTTCAGTGTAAAACCATTGCCCCTTGTCCTTTCTCTACATGCCCGGATAAAAAATTTTTCTCTGTCCTCTGGACTCACTCCAAGGTCTTTCTTGTCCTGAGGATTCCAGAGCAGTATGGAGTATGCTGGGGTGGGATCTCAAGAGATCTCTCTCAGCCTGCTGGCCACTGGTGAGTTGGCTTTCTGGGCTGCAAGCACATGTTGCTGGCTCATATTTAGTTTGTCATCCACCAGCATCCCCAGTAGGCTTCTCCTCAGGGCTGCTCTCACTTGTCCCCCAGTCTATATTGATGTTGGAGGTTGTCCCAACCAAAGATGCAGGACCTCACAGTTGGCATTGTTGAACTTCACGAGGTTAAAACATTCAATAACAGTCATTTACACGAAGATTAAATGCATTCAAGGATTAAAACTGTATGATTTCTTCTAGGTTCCTTTGTGATGCCTCGTCTCACTGATGGGAAGAGTATAATAGGAAAGGAGAAATGTGCTGCACTGTGTGCCAACAGCAATCTTTTCTCACAGTAGTGTAATAATTTAATTGATTAGGTGTGTGCCAAGATGATAAAAGAAGTAGGAGTGAATAAAGTGACATTGCTGGAAAGACAAGTTGAAGCAATAAAGGAATGTTGGGAAGATTCAGGAGCTCAGAAGAGGATGGGGGGAAATGGCTTTAAAACAAAAAGAAAGTAGGTTTAGAGTAAATATTAGAAAAAAATTGCTGAGCAGTTTGTACAGCTCCTACCCCTGAATCAAGGCCAGGCTGGATGGAGCTCTGAGCAACCTGGTCTAGTGGGAGGCGTTCCTGCCCATGGCAAGGGGGTTGAAACTAGATGGTGTTTAAAGTCCCTTCCAACCCAAACATTTTTATGATTCTATGAATTCAGGAATGCTATAACAGAGGGAATACCATCTCTTAGACTCCTCTAAGCAGTAATTACCTCTCCTAATTACAGCAACAAGCAAGACTTCAAGAAGTTAATCATAGAACTGTTTAGTTTTGGAATAAACCCTTAAGATCATCGAGTCCAGCCATTAACCTAACACTACCAAGTCCAAAACTAAACCATGTCTCAAGGTGCCACTTCTGCACAGCATTCAAACACCTGCAGGGATGGTGACTCAACCACTTCTCTGGACAGCCTGTGCTCTGGAAACATTTTCAGTGAAGAAATTTTCCTTTATATAAAATCCTACTCTCCCCTGGTGCAAACTGAGACCATTTTGTCTGATCCTATCACTTGTTACTCGGGAGAAGAGGCAAACCCCCACCTCACTACACCCTCCATTCGAATACATGCAGAGAGCAATAACGTTTCCCCTGAGCCTCCTTTCCTCCAGGCTGAACACCCCCTGTTCCCTCAGCTGCTCCTCACAGGACTTGTGCTCCAGACCCTTCCCCAGCTCTGTTGCGCTTCTCTCCAGCCCCTCAGTGTCTGTCCTTTAGTCAGTGAGGGGCTCAGAACTGAACACAGGATTTGAGGTGTGGCCTCACCAGTGCTGAGTACAGAGGGACAATCCCTGCCCTGGTCCTGCCACCCACACTATTGCTGATCCAGGCCAGGATGCCATTGGCCTTCTTGGTCACCTGGGCACAGCCAACTCATAATGAAAAGATGGTTTTACTCTGATTTTATTAATTGTACCAGTGCCTGTGGAGAGATACCTGTGCCTACAGTCAGTGGTACACAGCAAATAGTAGGTGGAATGAAACAAACCAGTTTTAGGCTTTCTAAACGTACTGGAACCATCATTCCTCCCAATTTTGAGATCAATGCAGCTGGTACATAACTGAGTTTCCCTTGGGGAAAATAATGAAAAACAGCTGTACAAAATATATTGACAACAATCAGGCAGGTCAGACAGTTCAGTTACAAGAAAAGTTTTGTATATAAATAAGAATCAAGATAAGTTTCTTCCCCAGTTTTCAAATAATAGAATTGGTGGGATGGCAGTGGGGAAGCTTGTTTCTGGTAACAGGAAAATTACATTTCTATTTTTGCTGAGGTTGAGAAGAAAAGGGTTAAATTTCAGCAAGGAATATTTAGATTTTGCATTTATGGTAAAACTTAACTCAGAACAGTTGCACATTGGCAATCTGCTTCTTCTGTATCAAGAATTATCATTCTTGTCAGATGTTTGTCTGAATTTTCCTTAAATAATCCTACATTGAAGAAGAAGGATGTCATTTAATGGTCTACTGTAGCCTCATTTTCTAAGAAATCAGTCACAATCAATTATTAGTTTTATTTTGAATTTTATTAAATCTTCTTTTTGCTGTTACTTACAATTGAAATCTCAAGAATAGTTTGCTACAATACTGAAGAGGACGAATTCTCTCATTCTTAATAGAAAACTTTTCTGAGGAAGTGGTTACACTTGTAAGTATTTTGTATTCCGAACCTCAAATGTGGGGGATGCTGGGCCAGCAAGGGAAGAATACATCGACACCCTCCCTCTTCCATAAAAGGGAGAGAGAAGTTCGTGTTTAAATAAAGGAAGGTTTGTGCTACAACCACAGTGGTGTAGGATTTGAAATACACCTTCTATTTTTTGTTCCAATCCTCCTAGGACTTCTGCCCTTGTTAGGGTTTCGGATGATCTAATGTTGACGTCTAGTGGTGGGAAGGCAGACTGCAGAGAGGAATCTTGCCCTGCTCACACACACACTTTATCGAGGCACAAGTTCATGAGACTTGTGAAACTAAGGAGAGTAACATTAAGAATGACCGCATAGTCAGACAAGAAACTAAGTGCATCCTCTTTTATATTAAAAATATTAAAGTCTGAAGCATTTATATTTGCATCCTTTCACTTCAGTGTGCGATATAGACAGCACAGATGAAGAGACAGAGGATGGAGTACTGTTGGTAAACATTCTAACTAGACTAATATTTATATTGTCTTCAGATCTTAAACCTATGTTTATTTTAGAGTAAAGCAAAGATTATTCAAACAAAAGTTAACGGGTTTTATTGTTTTATGTTGGCAACGGCCATGCACAACTGAATTTCTATTTATCTGCTTCTGTGGGAACACTTTAGTGATTGCTGGTTAGTGCTTCGTGTCTGAGTCTCTGTGATTAATTTATGATAGTGCCTTCATCTTGTTTCTGTTATATGTATTAACTTCTCAGTTACCTCACTGACCTCGGTCATATTGTTATGTCCTCATTTGTGCCAACTTGTCAAGATATTCTTGGAGTACTAGTGCCAAGTACAGGAATTATTAAGTGTCCTTTTCATTTAGAAAGTATTCTATTTAGGTAAGATGACCTGCCAAATGACTCAGTATACAATTGTAAAAGCAGTTGCTGCAGCTTTCCTTCTATGGTCCTTTAAGCTTTTTCATTTGATGAGTGTTGTATGTATGTGTTTCCATTCCTTTCAGTCTCCACAGTTAACACAGTAACTTGAATGGTGTTTCAAAACATTGCTTTAGAAAATTTACATTACATGCAAAAAGCTTTCCAATTCAAGCAGCCCAATTACTGCGTATGCTGAACTGTTGGTTTAATCAAACCTTGGAGTGGTGCGGCGCAGAGGCACGGTATTTGTAGTAACCTGAGTGCTCCTACTGGAATGCGGTTTAATTCCATTTAGAGCTAATGTCTCCTGACTATAGCTGTTTGGAAGACAGGACCCTAGCGGATATACTAAAGCCCTGAAGTACATTTACAATTTCCAGTTAGACAAAGTTATGGAAGCTGGAGACATTGAGAGGAGGAGGGGGGGAAAAAAGTGAAGCGTCACAACAGTAGATGCTTCTATTCTTCCTGCCATATAATAGAAATACTCAAAAGAATAATTATGTCCAGTGGACCTGAGAGAAAAGGTCCAAGTTATAAAAGGAGCCTGCATAGCTTGCCTTTACAAATATTACTGATGCTTTACCTTACCAAAAAGATATTGAGAATTTTAATAGATGTTTTCTATTACCAAATACAGGATTATATTCTGCAAGACATGTATCAAGCCTCAACTTACACTAGGGGACTTCAGGAACAGGCTGCCCAGGGAGGTGGCGGGTAGAGTCACCATCCCGGGAGGTGTTCCAAGAACAGCTGGATGTGGCATGCTTTATTTGACAAGATGATGATCAGTAAAAGTTTGATTCGATGATCTTGGGGACATTTTCTAACCAAAATGATCCTATAATTCTATGTTGGATCCTACAATCAGTACTTAAAGGTGTTATATTAATTAGCTATAGAGAAAACACATGTTCCCTTCTTGGCCAAAGAGAATCCTGTGTTTTAGAAAACTTAATTTCTCTCATGGTCTTCGACAAACTACGATAGTGTAGCAAACTATTACTTTCAGTAGGTTTTTGGGAAAAATTACTGTGACCTTGTGAGGTTTACCATTGAAAAAAGCATACTCCACACATTCTAGAAAGCAGTGTTGCAAACACCGGAGCTTTTGTTCCGCTAACATATGAATGAGCAAAAGCTAACAAGGGACTATGTCTTTATCGTTGTTTGACTTTTAAATACAAAATTAGCCTGTTTTGACACTGTCCACATTATTATTCCTTAACCCATAGCTTTTAACTGTTCAAAGCCACTTATTGCCCTTTGGACTATGATTTAAACAAGATGTCAAAGCTGTCAGAGACTTAATTTTTGAGCAGAATCTAAACAAGAAGATATTCTTTCCCACTTCAACTGTGCCACAGACTGAAAACACTCATTTTGTCTTTGCTGTTGTCAAGGCCCTTAAACCTGAGGGAGTTTGACCTGCTTTAAAGAAAAAAAAATGGCTGCAGCCAGAAAGTGTGGCTTGCTCATAACACAGCCTGTGTTGATTAAAATAAAAGGTGTCTATTTAAATACCATTTACAGAAATGGAAGGAGGATTTATAGTCACTGAAGAAATATGGATTATAAGAATTTTAAAGAATTTTAATGCTTATTTTTAAAGTCATATATTTAAACTATTTTGTTCATATTTCCCGTCTCAGTTTTGTTTGTGAGTTATTTTTTGACAGCTATAAGAATTAGCTGTATTTAGAACAATGGACATATCTACATTGCTGTCTGGCTGGTATTTTATTAAGATTTTTTAAAATCTAGCATTCATTATAATAGCTTAGGAAATATGAAACATTAATGCCTTAGAAATGATAAGTTAGGGGTTTTCTAGGGTGCTAGACATTTTTATATTCTTGTTCTGAGCAAAGTATTTGAAAGACTAGGGTTAGCCTGTTACACTTTATAGAAGTAGCTCTCTGTAGCTGTGATAAACCAAAGCCTTGGATGTTCTAATAATAATTACAAAACATTAATTATTGGTGACTCTTGCATACCACTACCTTTTTGTTCAAATGCTTTACAACATTGCTTTCTCAAACAGCAAGGCATTTAGCAAATATTCTCAGCATTCACTGCCATGGGACCTGAAAGATCATCCACAGACACCTGTGATAAACTAGGCCTTGAATTCCTCCGAATCACTAGCATACCTTGCTTTTTGGACTTCGCATTTTCCCTGCCATTAAGCTTCATGTGTAGTTTTCCATGGATTAGAGAGCAGTAAAGGCTGTTCTTCAGAAGGTTTCCAGCCATTCTCCTACCTTCTACGCTTTCTGCCCAACTACAAACCCCTCCACTAAAGGTGTCAACACCACTAAGAGCACAGTCGGTTATCCTTCACTGGGTCAGCCATTCTCAGACAAAATAGTAAAGACATGAGGGCAATTTCGAAAACTGTTCTTAGCATGCAAAACTCGTGGTAGTTCCTGCCACTTGATCAGCTTACCCAGCAACACTGGTACAGCATGTTAGTAGAACAGCCTCTTAATAGTGGTAATTAAGCTCAAAAGATGTGCTGAGGTTCTCCTATACTTAAATACAGGAAAATGCCCCTTTTTAAAGAGAAAATAATACAACAATAGTTTTTACTATCAGCATAAAATAGCAATTTCTGTGCAGCACAAAAAAAAGTTCTACTGATTTTTCAGACTGATTAGTGCTTTTGTGTATTCAGCCAGGTGATAGCTCTCACAGCTCAGTCCTGGGAAAAGCACACCCTGACCTTTCTCTGCTCATAAAAGATGTTTGCAGTTTCACATATTAAACAATACAGATCCCTTTTTTACCAGCAGTACAGAAAAAGTAGTGTTTCCAGGAGAAAACAGTCTGTAACAATGTACTCATCTGCTTTTTCTATAGTGTTGGAAAAAACAAGAAGGCCCTTCTTACAATGCTTTTAAATTTTTAAGGAAGTGAAGGACGCTGACCTATAACATTGCGTCCATACTAGTGAAAGGCAGCTCTCTGTGCTGAAGGAACAGTGAAGAACACCCTGGGATGAGGTACAGGGCACAGAGCCACTTGCTGAATGAGAGGAGCCAAGGGGGGGTGGCAGAAGACACAGAAAAAAACAGTTCATTTGTGTGAATACCGTCCATGTTCCCAACACGTAATCTCAACTTTCCCTTAGAAAAACTGACGTCATGATAAGTCCTTAAACTTACTGTCCTAAATTAACCATTGTTGCTCAAAGAATAATTCAAAAGCATTTCTTGTCATAAGGTCTGTACATAACAGAGTTCTCCTTAAAAAAATCCAATCACATGAAAAGACATCAACAGAAATACTCTCCTAGGGCAGCAGATTTATTAGAAGAAAGCACAAGAAATGCCCAAATGTTTGCACTGCTTGATCCAGTTTTGAATCCCTTGGAAACTTCCAGAAAAATATGTTAAAACTCTTAGATGTTTCCTCTAAGAATCAAGACTTGTTGTTTATATGAGTAGGACATTGGCACCATGAACAGGGGAGCTTGGCTTTGCTGAAGTACAAGGTTTGCAGATGGTGAGATTGTTAACACTGCAGGACCCAACAGCACAAGATTGCTTTACTGTCACACTTCATAACCAACAATCAAAAGCATACACGAAGGCCCTTTACGAGACAAATCTCTGCACATAGTTCTACCTGCTTGATGTAACAAGGCACAAAGATTTAAAAAAAACAGAAAACAAACAAACACTTGGAGACATCCAACAAAAAGAGAATTCCATTTTTCCCCTTCTTGCCTATTAGTGTCCTACCTCATCATGCCTGTTCTGGCAGCCACATTTGTTTCAACCTTTGACATACCATTACGAGATAAAAAGAAAAAATTACATAAGACATTCTTTTACATCTTGGAGCGGACGTAAAACAAATTTATTCCTCCCTTGACGTATTACAAAAATATTTAGAATTCTGGTTCCAGATTTGCCATGAAGACAATCAAATGCTCACTATAAGATCTTGTGTATGCAGTCAGTGAACTTTAGATTCTTGCAGTCACAAAAGCAAGAATTGTAACCAAGATCATAGTTGCACAGAACAGATAATGCTTCAGCTCCTAAGTGATGCATAGATGTACTTGTGTATAGTGGGCAGAAAATTCCCCAGTCCACATGTAAGGGTATTTTCGTGAAATGCTAAAGGTAACAAATAGCTAATGCCATATATATAGGATCCTTATGGGGAGGGAGGGGAAAAAAAAAAAAGAGGATTTCATAAGAATTAGGTTATTCCAAGTGGAAGCACAGGCTGGGTAGAGATTGCATTGAGAGCACCCCTGAATAGGACTTGGGGGTGCTGTGGGTGAGAGGCTGGACATGACCCAGCCATGAGCACTCCCAGCTCAGCGTGCCAAATGTATCTTGGGCTGCATCCAAAGCAGCCTGGGCAGCAGGGCCAGGGAGGGGATTCTGCCTCTCTATTCCAGTTTCACAAGACCCCACCTGGAATGCAGTGCCAGCTCTGTGGCTCCCAATGGAAGACATGGACCTGTTGGAGATGGTCCAGAGGAAGGCCAGGAAGATGGTCTGAGTGCTGGAGTAGCTCTCTTATGAATACAAAGCTGGAGGTTAAGCCTGGGAAGAGAAGATTCTGGGGAGATGTAGCAGCCTCCTGTACCTAAAGGGGACCTACAAGTAAGATGAAGAGGAACTTTTGACAGGAGCATGTAATGACAGGAGAAGGGGGAATGGCTTCAGACTAAGAGAGCAGATTTAGATTAAGACATCAAGAAGTTCTTTCCTGTGAGGATGGTGAATCACTGGAACAGGTTGCCCAGAGAAGTTGTAGATGCCCTATCCCTGGAGGTGTTCAAGGCTGGACAGGGCTCTGAGCAACCTGGTCTGGTGAAAACTGTCCCTGCCCACAGCAGGGGTACCAGAACTAGATCATCTGTAAGGTCCCCTTCAATCCAAACCTTTCCACGATTCTATCATCTGGCAATATCATTATGTCTTTTTCAACACAGCAAAAGAAAAAACAACAAAATACAACAGCCAAAAAAACCCCACACCCCCCAAAAAAACAATGTTAGGAGCTTATACATGTTAATCCAGTTACTAAAAACTTGTCTTTACAATAAACCAAAGGTAAATTCTAAAGTTTGTAGTTCTGTTTTCCTGAGACATCTGCAACAGAAGTTTGACCATGTGTTCTCAGAGTCAGGATTTGACTTGACCTACAAAATTCTAAGTAATGGTATTATCTGCTCATTATAGCAGTATATAAAGAAAACAAATAATAGTCACATTTCAGTCAAATCAAATTCACTTTCACTTTATTCAAGATCAAGGGGAGGGGGTGTGGAAACCAAGAGAGCCATGCCATGAAAGCCATGCAGCTGAACAAAAGAGAAGTCCAACAATGAGACTTATGAGTATTTCAGCAATTTCTTAGAGGTAATTGTAACCCTTAGCATACTGAGAACCCAAATGACATTTCTCAAATGTACTAAGTTTACATAACAGTCATATAGAAGAGAAACGGTTCTTCAGCATATCAGTAAAGGCCAAGATACACTTTTAAACACCACAGTGGGCAGAACTCAATGCCTACATTTTAGTTTTTATCGACATCCCCTTTTCTAGTTGCATATACACTTTCAATAAAAATTAACATACCTCTTCACCCTTCTTGTTGAAAAAAAATATGCATATTGCAATAAGGAATGAGGTACAGCAGAGTAAACAACTCATACAACCTGCAGTAATCCAGAAAATTACACAATGGCACAAGTTTGAATACCTTTCTCTTCACGCCAGGGTGATATATAAAGTTAAAGGAGACAACTGGTGTTTGCCAGGAAATGGCAAAATTCTTTCATGACTGTATGGAGAAAGCTTTATTAAAAAAAAAAAAAAAAAAAGTCAGAAGACACAAATTATGGACTAGAAAAGGGACTTATAGAAAACCATGTTTTCATTACAAGTGGAGACCAAGGGACGTGGAAGAGAGGTCCCACATTGACTTCTGAATGTTTCAGACCCTGTCTTAAGGCTTTTAGTTAGCACAGAAGATCAAAATATTTTATACTCTATAAGAAAAATGCTGTTCTGAGGGAATTGTTATGTTTTCTAAAACATGAGCTGCTTAACCACAAATATGCACATGTAAAATAAATCCTTCAACATTAAGAGTTAAATTGCTCAAACAATACTGAAGAGCCAGCTGAGATTTAAGAATCAGAGTTTGTTGGCAAAATAAATGTAAGAAATAACTAAAATAGATGTTCTGTGAAGAGAAAACTTTTAGAGTCAGGTAAACTGAAAAGCTACACACAAATGGGAATGTACAAAGTACACACAAGAGGTATTGTACGTGAAATTTGCGGCAGGTACTCTATAAATGCTGGGGGTGGAGAGGAGACCACACACTTATCAAGAACATTATGAGCCTTATTAATGAGGTTATTAAATGAACTATCATGCCTAAGTTGGAAATGACAGATAAAAAATAAGTGACAGACAAAAAATGGTTCTCAGTGTATCTAAAACCACTTCTTATCTAAGGCAAAGTATGGAAGTTTGGCATGATATAACCTGAGTTAATACTCTTGGTATGTACTTGGTGTACAAACAAGTGGAGTAACACCATCACTGTAATATTTGGGAATCCCCTTATAATATTTTTGATTCTATTTAAAGTTATGGGGAAAATTGCAAGATTACACGTACTTTGTAACCCGTTAAATGGCTACTCAACACCAATGGCAAGACTGACAGTAAATTAAATATTTGCAACTATAGCTTACATGCTGTTTTAGATTTTGCACTAGTGGAACAATTTGGGTATTTCAAGCATCACCAACAAAGTTAGAATTCCAGCCTGTAGCTATAAATATTCCAAACTATTGTTTGGAAATAATATTTTGGCAGTAGGTGTACAGCTCTATATGTACAAGATATTTTAAAGACTTTGATAAGGGAATTTATGGAAACCTTCATGTAACACTATTTTGTTTCATTTACTTTTTGTATCAACTGCAGTAAACAGCCATTCAACAATACTGTGACTACTACATCTAAGAAATAAAAAGAATTGCAGACATTCAAGCTAATAAAATTCTGCTGTCTGGGTATGAAACAAAAAAGTTTCATTGGGTAAGAAAAGTTGATAAAAGCAACTGTGACATATTGTATTTATTATTTAATATAAATTTGACTTCATTAGTAACTTGCTTAGCACACAATATTGTGTAATTCAAGGCATTTATTTTTGGTATGCAACAGTGCACTTATAACCCCATAAACTCCTTCTTGAGCTGCAAGACTGTTACTAACTTCTATTTAAAATAATAGGCTATTATTATTATTTTTAGTGCAGAGTTAATTCTCCCCAATATGTATTTTTGTAAACTGTAAAATTTTCTGTTATTATTGATAGAGGTGCTGTAACATTTCCTTGAGTAGAATATAAAAAAGTTTACACTAAAAGCGATACTGTACTGTAAATTAATTGTGACCTGGTCCATTCATTTACAAAAAAACCTAGTATTGCCAACTAAGCAGCCACTTGTGATCATCTAAATTCAAATTCTCTGATCAGTAGCCTCCTTCTTATATTTTGAATTGTAACATCAGTGATTAAATTAACATTTCCTTTGACAAACAAATTTGCATTTCAACACAGCCTCAAGTCATATTAAAATCAAGACATAAAGTAAGTATTGATTTTCAGAGTCAAATCAAAACGGCAAGATTTGCTTGGAAGAGTATCATAAGAATTACTCCAGAGTTCAATTTCAGTATCAAAGGTTAAGACAAACTCACTTTATACTGCTTATATAAAAAATGAAATCTGGAATTCTTACATTTAAAAAACAAGCAAACCAAGACAAAACTTGGCAGAATTTTTTATAATTACATAATTTTTTTAAGCTAACACCATACTTTTCTGATATAGACTGTTGTGACCAAAGCAAACAATTGGATAAATATTCCTTCCGTCCTGTTTTTGCTTTTGTTGCTGATATTCAAACAGTTCTGCTTGTGAAAGAGGAATTAAAAGGTAGCTGTTCAGTGTTCTTCCTATATTGGTGCTTTTCCATTCATTACAATTTTGGCTGACTCTCTCTTACTTCTTCCAATTTAGAAAGGATCCACTGCGTGAAGAAAAAAAAGAAAAAATAAAGATCTGCCCACTACCTGGAACAAAACTAGGAGTAATTTTCAAAACTTTTTGTTCTACTAAAATGTACTTTTTAATTAATATTCTAGATTGTTCAGCTTTTGCCAGCACTACTGTTTAATCAATCTTTTGTCAGACTGCTGTAATTCCAAATATTTATGTAAGGAAAAGTCTGGTATACTTTTGAAATTCAGTACTGAGTAGATTACTACTATTTCCATCTCTGCAATGGACATGTGAAATACTGAATGTTAAATATACATAGTAGTTTCAGGTTAAGAATATTTCTGTTTCACTTTTTAAGTCAAATTTACCACAGTATAATTTTAAAAGAATTTTGACTTTACCTTAGCATCCTCTGGACTTCTAAAATTAATAATTTTTCCAAATTCTTTGGCATGGAAGACAGATTTAACTCGTTCCTAAAAAAACCAAAACCGAAACAGTAATTCAAAACTGAAGTTAGTTACTTCAGGCCTTAAGATTATGATGCTATTTACTATCAAGGCAGCTATAATGGTTCAAACAGCCATGTGTACCAAGAACAGTCATCTGAGTATGTTTGCATCACATGCACATACCCTGAGAAAGACCATTTTCTGCATGAAAGCACAGTAGAGTGATTGCTCCAGCAATAACAGATTTTTACCATGGAGTCCCTGGATAAGGGTCTATAAAAGTGTGTAGGAATGGAAGGCAGATAATGGAGTACATGTGTAACAAAATCCATTACTCCCCAAGGTTTTAATTCGTAATTCTCCTTCAAGTCATTACTTGCGTGGACACGCCACCAATATTGACTTGCAAGTAGTGGACTTAGGTAGCGAAAACAGCAACTTAGGCTTCCAAAAGAAAAACATTAGGAGTTATTTGCAAAATACAGTTTTCAACCATAGATTTCAATAAAAAGTGTACTGCAGACATGTGAATGGATTCTGAAATGACTGCTGTGTAGGGGTAAAGATGGATATGTTATTCAGCATTGTCTGAAATGGCAGAAACGCTAAGAATTATTTCATCCTGTAAAAGTTCACTTGCAGTCAGAAATCCAGTTTGGAGGATTCCAAACCAATATGGCTCTGCCTTTCATGCTCTCTGCAATAGAAACAAATAATCTGAGTAAAAACCTGAATGACGTTGTACACTGTCAAGACTGTCCTGACAACCAACGTGTAATTACACACACGAAGCTTATTAAAAACAGAAACAAAAGAGTTGCAGGTAAATTTACTGAATGAAGCTAAATTCAGTTAACATTTCAGTAAGAATTTAAGATTTTTTTTTAAGAAACTGCCTCTGTAGATAGCCATTGGTGGTCATCTTTCTCCTTATGTCCTTTGCCAGCTTACCAGGGAGAGGGATTTTAAGGATTTTTTTTTAAAGGAAATATTGCAACTAAGAGCAACATTGTTCAATTTCTATTGAGAGGGAAAAATACATGTCATTATAGTAATTTTTTAAGACATTAAAACCTTATTATATGCCCCAGAGAGCATAATAAAAGTACACTGCAATCTTCTGAGCCTTTTGTTGTATCATGGTTTTCCAGACTATGAATACACCACAAACTGGGGTGCACCAACAAAAAATTCCTAGGTCTCAGGAATAATTTCATCTGCAAAGACCAAGTTGCCATGCTGCTTAGAACAGTCAGACACTAGTTATATGAAGAGTTTGCTCATGCCAAATTCCCTTCTCTCAGTGTATCTCAAATACAAAAGAGATCAAGAATTCAAAGGAGACTGAGTAGAAACGTAAAGTTCGATTTTATAAACAGTAACACAAAAAGACAACAAAATATGGTAAACGTAAGGTACCTTGGCTTCAATGCGCAATCTTCGACCATCAACGATGAATGGTTCTTTGGTAAATTCATCGTAAGTGTACTGCCATTCACATGTCAGCTGTCCAAATGCCCCTTTTGTCACAAATAACACACCGCTAGGCACCAGAAAATAAAAGTAGTTTTAAAAATTAATGTCAAAATACTTAAAAGTTATTGTTACCCTTGCACTAGTGAATTCATTAATCATTGCAAAATAGGTCTCATCTCATGATCTGTAAGTATACAGCACACTTTCCAAAACAGTGACTTTTGAAACTCCCTCTAACATTTAAAGTACTGTGTTTCATAGCAAAACTGTAACACTACCTCAAGCTGTATTTGAGGATTCCTCATACTGCACTGCTAGACGTTGACTCTGTTCCTGTATTATCCTTCTTTTTCCTTCAATACACCATTGTAAATGAAGCCCAGAGTTCAGTTGATTTTAGCCTAACCCAATTAATAAAATCCTTTTCAGCTACAGAAATCTTAAAACCAATAGTCCTTTTCTTAAATAGGAGAGAAATAACACTGAACACTCTTCTGCTGAACAATGACACTGTTGAAGATTATTAACCAAACATTAGGCACGCCTTCCCCATTATTTTATCTAAATATACAGTGACAGCACAGTTACTGACCAGCAATTACCAAGGCATGCACATTCTGATGATTGGTTTAAGTATATATTATTGAGTCAAAACTGTTTACCTTTTTGTTACCATTAACAGATCTGTACTGTTGACCATAGCATGTGCAATATATCTGAGTTTTGCAAATCTTCCGTTTTCAATTTTCTAAAAGAGATAAAAGTTTTATAGCTTTCAATATGCTAGTAAGCATTTTGTGCTTAAAATGTATTTATGCTCTAAAAGTATAAGTTAAAGCACAAAGCACGTACTTTAAAATAAAAGGCTACTTTCATAAAGTCAGAATATAACCAACATCTGTAACAGCTAATGTTCATAACTACTTGGTTGCTGTTAATACAGCTATGTAAATAAAATTAAATCCTAAACAAAACTGGCAAGGAATAATGTAATTTCTTAAAACATTTCAGGACTCAGTTTTCTACATACTTTTAGTACACACTGAACTTCTGCTAACTAATACAATTGTGAGACAACAAACAAAATAAAGATTCCTTTCCTAATTTATGTCATTGTCTCCAAAACATTGACTAACACTGAGAATAAATCTATACCTAACTGTATGTAAGCACAGTGGGACTTACAATAATGCCCTTGAGGTAATATTTAGCATTTCTCCATATTCTTTTGTTTCCCCATGAACTTAACCATTTCTAACAATTAGTGTGAATACTGTAGTAGAATACATCTAATGAGCAATATATTTTAAATATTGATGACAGCAGATCAGTAATTTTAAAAAAACAGAAGCCCTGTGCCTCTCACATGACTTGGCAACCATTAGATTTCTGATTTTCTTTGCTGTGAGTCATTAAACTAGTGGTCAAATTAATATTGCTACATCTCGGGTGGGAATAGCAACATCGGTGCTTGCATGCTTACCAGCTGTTACAACTTGGAAGCTAAACCAGATTAGAATAAACCAGTACGATTCAATAAAGTTTTAACTACAAACATAAAGCTTCAGACACGTATGCCAAGGTTTAAAAAAAAAATCTAGATTAGTTCTTAGAACAGTTTAAAAAGCAAAGCCATTTAATATGTCCTCCTCAACACAGTAAAATGATGAAGACATTTAGTGTACCCGACAACTTCAAATTTGACTGCATGGATAATTCCACTTGCCCAAACACACTTTTTAAGTTTCCCCAAAGATACTGATTTTTTTTGTGACTAATATGCACGAGTATTTGAGAAGCAGGTTACCCAAAAGAGAGCTTTCCAGAAAGCTCTTAGAGAGCTGAAATTATTTCTCTTTCCCCAACTCAGTTGAGCTACACAGCTATTGATCATGTACCTACTTACATAAGTCACTGCTTGCATTTATTTCTGTAAGAGCTAGTGTCAGTAGCAGGATGAATTCAGCAAGAAGAATGGCATAAGAAATGAGGAACTAAGGGCTTGGAAAATTAGGGGTTTAAAAAAAATTTTTGGAAACTTCTCTTCAAACTTTTTGAGGCATCGCTATGCCTCCAAACTGTGTCTCTCCCTGCCTCCCATATTAAATAGAAGCTTCCACCTAAACAAGTAAATAATTTTAAAAAACTCTCTAAAAGGTAGCCTCTACAACATTCCAGTACATAACACACTGGATGGTTAGAAGACAAAGGAGGATGCATGGATGTATAGATTTTTGTTAGTGGCCTAGCAAGAGAGACAGTGAAATGAAAGAGAAGGCTGACAAGAACCTAAAGAAGTAACATGTGTGGAAAGAGTAAGCATGGTTCAGAAGAGGTAAAAAATACACAACTGCACTTAACTGCAAGACACTATGACAATGACAGAAATTTCTCTTACTGTCCAAACATAAATATTGCACAGAATGACCAGCATCTCTGTTCTACTAGAAGTATAGGGCAAAAGCATTTAGTATTTAGCCTTATTATGATGGAGAGGATTTCCCACGTTGAAGAAGGTAACTTTCTTATGCTTTGCATGGCACTGAAGTAAGGCTCTCAATCCAAAGATTAATCCCCCTTAAGTGGGCTTTAGGATAGAGGTGTTACCTCTTTCTGTCTTAGTTAATTTTCAACAAGTCATGTCCCCCTGTTGTAACTTACTCAGCTTACAGACAAAAAATGGGGAATTGTGTAAATTATCATGGAAGTACAGTAGTTAACTATCACACAAGTGACAACCCTAAACAAAAGCTATTTAAATGTCAACCAAATTCCCCAAAAAGCATTTCAGGTTCCCAAACATGTGATTTGTGGTGCACAAAAACTTTGTTAGCATGCAGCATGCACTGAGATAACTAGTCCTCATTGTTAGCTATGAGTAAAAAAAAAATAAACTCAAGTTATTGGTGTTTATAGTTTTGTAGACAACAGAAGTTAATTGGGAAATAAAGGACAAGGAAATACTGCACATGCTATTTGCAAAGAGAACACTTTTACCTATGCCAAGGCTGAGCAGTAACTACTTTTAAATTTTCTACCATTGGATTTTTCTACCCTTAATTTATAATCTTTATCCTTTTTAGCATTATTATTATTAGTATTTAGGAAATACATCATAGAGGGATGCTGCTGATAATTATTATAACAAGCTCACTACAGCATTCTGCTACCAAAGTACCTAATACAACTCACACATAAAAGGATACATAATTGATCATTCAATATAGATGCATAAATCATTCTAAAAAGTTTTATGGTATGTAGCTATTGTTTGGAGAAAGACAGCAACTCAGACCACTTTGTGGTGATGCAAAACTATGACAGGTAACATTGATTAGTCATTCTTTGTTCAATATTCATTTCAACACTGTAAAAAACATATACTTTTTTAAACGTCTGTATTTCAAATAAAAAACATTTTAATAATCTGATTAAGTATATGCAAACCTATTAAAAAAGAAGAAACTCCAGCAGCTGTAAAGCATGACATAACACAAGAACAGATTCCCTCCTTTGCAAATTCTTACCTGTAGTAAAATTGCTTAGATGTCACTGCAATAATCTAACAGTAAATGTGATCATTTATGCATAGACAAGCATAATATATGCTCAATGTCTTAATGCATCTCTGCACTTGGAGAGACTCCTGATCACAGCACACGCTCACAATGTAATGAGAAGCAAGCAGAGAAGCCTTTGTAGTAGTTCTAGAAGCCGGCTGGTAATAGTTCCAAAAAACACTAGTAGTATGTGTGATACTTAAGTCAGAATGTTTAATATCTTTCTTGAACTCATCTCAACTGAAGCAGTATGTAAAAAAAAAAAACTGCAAAGGCTGTTACTGCTTAAAAAGTGGTTATAAACCTGCTGTTCTCTCTTGATGTTCAGATTAACTTTCATCTGGATTACCAGTGTATTTCCTTATGTATCGGTTACTGTCCAAATGTGTGAGTTCTGAAAGCAATCTAGTTGCTAGAAACTCCAACCCTTGAATGCACCTTTCAGTTCAAATTGTAAGGCAACTTTTTCAAAAGCTGTGGAATTGCTAATTTCAGCAGGCTAACCTGGTGTAATTTCCTATCCAGTCTTCCCCCAGAAAGAAACATTTAACAGTTCTAAGCAGCTCCCAGGTGATTTGTTAGATGTAGCTTGACTGAGTGTGAAAAAAGGGGGAAAACTTTTAAAATAACATGCAAAACATCCTTTTTTTGACACAAAAAGTTTTCTCCTCATCATTTATGAATAAGAACCACCAATAATCCTTTATTACCCACTTTCTCATTTCAGTTATCCTAATGTGCAACATCATTATACAAAATGTGGAGGAATGTGCACTATCCATGATGTGTTAGTGTCTGAATTCAAGATTCCATTTGGCCACACTGAACAGTAACTCTGAAACCAACACGGTTTTATTAAAATCAACAGAAATTTGTGGTCGTGGTTAACATTGAAATCTAAGGCCACAGTATGCCAGATAACCAAAATTCAGACAGCATCTTTCTTTCAGAACACGGAACTGCTACTTCACATTAGAAATACAATTTGCCTGTGCTGACTGGCAGAATTATCTTGATCAATTTTTAACCTGAATACACAGGAGAAATTTGTTTGAGCAGCTGAAATGGAGAAACCATACCGGACCACACTTGCATCATGATGACCACATCTAGATGTTCTGTTTTCTGCCAAAACAACCAAAACCCTTGGATTCATAGCACTTAGAGGATGATTACACCATCAGCAGGGAAATGGAAGAATATTGCCTTTATGCTTCAATCACAATCAAGTTAAAATGAAACTGAGTCACACCAAGCTTCCATGTTCCTCTGGAACAATTGGTGTTAGCTTTTTCAGGCAGCTTCCCATAAATGTCTTCTATTTGGGATTAGGCAATGGCCATGCAAGAGTATCCAAATATTGCGCATTGAAGTGGCAAAGATCCTGCTTTTTTTCCTTTAACCTAGATAGAGAAAGTTTTCCAAAAGAAGATGGATCATGACATCTGTGACTCAGGGAGTACCAAAGTAGATGGCATGCATGAATACCTGGTAAGAGTCAGGACAATGTCAAATAAAAACAAAGTTATTTTGAACTTCATAAAGAATATAATTTTATGAAGTGAAATCTTAGCTTTAGGGTACTTTAGGATATGTATGTTTATGTTTTGATTTGAACCCAAGCTCAAGAGCAGTGAGGGAAAGAGAGAAAGGATTAGCATGACGTACTTTTCTGACTCCTCGGATGCTCTACCTGGCAGACCAAAGTGTGAATATTAAGGAACAAGGGCCTTCTCAAATCACTTCAACATACTACCTGATCCGAAGCTCATGACCAAAAATAATCACTAAACCAAAAGCTGAATACCTCCAGTACAATAGGACACGGTATTGAAGCACAGCTTTGAAGGACTGTCTTCTTTAAAGCTTACAACACTGCAACATAATTGTGCAGCAACCTTATACAGGACAGTAAAATTATCCTCACAAACTCACATGTTATAAAAGCAAATTAAAAATAATAATAAAAAATATTTTGCATATGTTTTGCTTTTGGGTAAACACTGACACAGAAAACCACTGACTGCATGGCACAACTGCTAATGACTTTGCTTCAAAAGCACAAAACTAGTCTTTCAGCTTTATTCCCTGCTAGGGCCAAGACCTCATGTGTCTATTGCCTCTGGAAATGACTAATAACAACACATGTATAAACAGTCTATTAATTATCCCAGAAACTGTCTAAAGTATCCTCTGGCTCTGACTTAAGTCTACAAAGCACCTTGAGAAAATAGACCACCAGAGAACCATGAACAAAAGGGATATACTGGGTAACATCAAAGATAAAGTTATTCATCTCAGCAAGCAGGAAGTTATACAAGTCACTAAAAGAGTAAAACTGAACACTTTGGAAAAGCTGAATTGTCAACTTATCAACAGCAGAAAGTTTAGCAATCTGAGACAAAAGAAGGGCACTTAGACCTGGAATTTTCAGGGACAGTACTGGACTTCAAATTCAATGCAGCAGTTAAAAAGGGATTGGTGGTGAAAATGATGCAGCCAAAAGTTTAGCTGTTAAAAATTGAAGTAAAAAAAATTTGAAAATACAGTTTCTATTTTTTGCTATGTTACTTTGAATCCCTAAAGAAAATAATTTCTAAATCTTTGGGGTTTTTGTTTTAGTTTTGGGTTGGGCTTTTTTTCAATCCTGAAAGAACATCAGTTTCTGTTATTAGGGTTCACAGATTTTTATTCCATGACCTGAAGAGAAATGAAATACTAATATCTCAGATGGTACCATTTTTGTTATCCCAAATCCCAAGATCCAGTTTATTTCTTTTTCCAATGTATATTCAGAGAAGCCTAGGCTCAAGAGAGAAACAAGTAAAATACCTGTACAAAATTACTATCTTTTTTAATAACAGAAAAACTTCAAAAATAGACAAAATCCTCTAGGGCATATAATCATATTTGCCAACTTCCCTGGCAAATTTTGTTACTTTTTTTTTTTTCCAGTTAGCATTCTACAACCTTTTAATCTAGTGTGTAAAGAAAGAACCCTTTTCAGTTATAGTGCAGTACAACTTGAATTAGGAACATCTGATGCAGAAGTACTACCATTCATGCTTAATTTTACCTCCATGGCCTGCATAAACTTGCAGGATTTTAAGTTAAAAATTTTAAAAGTTAGGTCAATTTTTGACCAAAAAATGATGACATTTCTAAAGCTGTTTCAGAAAGAGGAAGGAATGTGTTTTTTCATAAAATTGCCATGCACTTTTTAGTAAGACTGGTCATTACAGAAGAAAAGCAATTGTATAGGATAAAAAATGAAATTGCACTAAAACAGCACAAAGGAAAAGGATAATGTTAGGCAACATTATACATTTTCAAAACCCAGTAAAGTTAATAAAATGTCACAGTAAGTTTTCCCTAATGTTATACATAAAAATTTCCTCAACTTTTTGACATGGTGTGGTTTTTTTCAGAGCTGAAGATCAAAATGATTTCTTATGTTCTTCAAAGAAATATGGGAGATCCATTTGTACCTGAAACATTCAAAATCCTTCCCACAATGTTTCAGGCAGTAACACATTGCAGTACAGCCTTCATCAATTTCTGCAAGGCATCCTTTTGAGGTGACAGCATGACAAAACAAATAGCAATACATGACCTGCAGCAATCATAGGCAACAGCAATTTCAGCTAAAATCCTCTCTCAAATTTAGTTTGTCCCCTCTGTGATCTGTGAGATTAAAGGCAAAGGCCAGTTGCCCAAAAGATTAGGCTATACAGCCATTTTCGAATGCATAGTGCCAGAATAAGCAATCTTAATGCATTTTAGTGGTTCTTCCCTCAGAATTTTTTTAACTGGAAGTCAACAGACAATGAAAGACATAACATAACCTTGTTAAATATGCAAACATTTCAGAAGTTCTTATTGTTTTAGAGCAATTCTAACTGTTCAGATGTTGGCAGAAGAACTAATTCTCAATATAACACTTACTGGTACAGAATTATCTATTACAAGATACTTTTAAAGTGTAACACAAAAATCTAAATTTAGTAACAAACCACAAAAAAGAATGAGAAAACTGTGCAAGCATTCCAGTGAATACAGAATAAATATTTTTGAAAGAAACCAGTAACTTGTAAAGGTATTTGGTAGAATTTATAATACCAAATTGTAGCAGACCAGTGTTGACACTTCCCCCTCACCCCATCATGCCTAGGTAAATAGAAAACTAAATATTTTGCATATTACATGTTTTACTACACAGTATCTTGAAAAACTAGTGGTATTTTTTCACATCTGTCTGTGGCTTTTACATGGGGTTTAGTTCTGAGGCAGATTTTTTACTTTTTTTGTTGAAATGAAAATAAAAATACTGACTTACAAAACAAATAATTTATAGTCAAAATTAAAAACAAACTGTTATTTCACATGTTTAAAGATAGGAAAAGATACACTAAATAAGTATTTCAAAATTATGGTAAAACAATGATAAATGAAAAATTAAAAGATTATGTTAAATGTTTCTTGCAAAATGAATGTATTTTATCTTTTAAATATATTTTTAAGTCATTTAGTGTTCTTACACTATCTAGTTCCAGGAACATGAGAAACAATGTTGGAACAGAACAGATGAATCCATTTTAGATATACTTTAGACATGTTTATTGTGAAGAAGAAAAGCAGACAAAATACTTTTGAAATAGTAATTGAATAAAACAGTCAAACAGCATTTTAACACCAATAATGACTGTACAACTCAGTAAAGTTTTACTAAACACATTCAAAGCAATCATAAATAACCCCTGTTAAACACTTATATAAATGCAAAAACATCAAACATAGCTGATAAAAATACATCTGGAAATAAACTCTTAAGTCACGGTATTACTTATTTCTTCATATTATTCAATACTATTTTACCTAATGTCCAGTTTTATCTCTAAGACTATTTTTATTATATTATTTGCTTCTTTGCCTAGCACTGATCATCATACACTTTATTATACCCACATTTTTTTTCACAGTTTAAAAAATAAGAATTTAGTATCACAAAATCTCAATTTTTCAGCGGGAATTATAGCAGCAACATTTAAAACTTAAATGTCAAAAGAATGTGACAAAGGCCATGTATATCTGTTACAATTCACATTATCCTAACTGTCATCATCATCATCACTACTACTGTGAGCCACAGTCCACTCTTTGTAGGCCTGTCTTTTCTGAAAGCATGGTAAGGGAAGAAGAAAGCAGAAGTATTAGTTTAAAAGTACTAGTTTGCCTGGCAAGTTTGTTAATTAAAGCAAAATAAAACCACAGAAAACAAAGAAATTCTGAAGTAACATCTTAGTTCAGGGTACAGTATGAGCATAGAAAATAACTTATATCTTATTTCCTTTGATCAGCATATACGATCATTAAATCACCAAAAAGTTTTATTCCAACCTAATCCTGTAATCTGTTGAAAAGCTACAATACAGTGACTGCAGTGGGACCAGTCACCAGACCTGTATGCAAAAAAGGGAGAATAATCTTTTCACCTGTAAGTAAATATTACTCTATTCCAACTGTTTCAAATAGAGGACATGCAAAGTCTGAGTCTCATGCAAAACAAGGTAAGAGCTCTAGAACCACAAACATTAAGAAGCAAAAACATTAGTATACTTAAGGGTTAAATTAAGACATCAAATATCCTATACCAGAATTTAATGTCTGGGAGAAAAAAAAAAACCTTTTATTTTCTGATTTCACTGTCTACAGGGAGAACTGTCTGTTCTGCTTGGAGTGTTTTCATTTCTTCAAGAGTAGTTCTGCCTTAGAATCATCAATAGTAAAAACTAATATGAAGCTAACAACCTTTCAATTTTAGCTACTTTCAAATAGTGGCTCCCATCACAAAATATCAAAGTCATTACAAAAAGCCACACCTTAGTGTTTAAGTTGGTTAATGGAAGGTGGTGGTACTGTACTCAACCACACAACACAGAAGATAGAATTACATGTTACACGGCAGAATTTTGTAAAGGTTTCTCAGAAAAAAACCAAAATAAAAAAATGCACAAATTTAAGAAGCAAAAGCAATGTATAGTCAGCTCATTAGAGCCGACTGTTGTTTGCTAGCATTTGTTTTAGCAATATACTTTAAAACAGAAAAGGGGGTGTTTTTAAATTTATTATGTTACCAAAAAGAGGATAACTATTAGCAAGAAATTTATGCCATTCATCAGTAGTAGCTTCTAACCATCCCCTAGTTAAGGTAATACTACTTTATAATACCAGTTATAATTGGAGAGCATAAGGCACAGGTGTACTATTTATTATCAAAGAACTTTCACAGTCTGCTGAACTACATCACCAGTGAACAGTGCACTGAACATAGCTAAGGTGCCCCCCAGAGGTCAATCCTCTTCTACCAGAAAATGAAAGACAAACTAATGAAATGCAGGAGAAACAGAAACAACACGAGTGGAATTCAACATGGAACAAATAGCTGTGGCAATAATCAAAATAAGTAATAAAATGCTCTCCAAAGGCTACTTCATTCTTATCTACTTCTCCAGGAAGATTATTCCTGTATGACATTTTCATGGCACACTGTGAATCGTTCCACATGTATTTTTAAAATTCTGTTTAAATTCATGCAGTCACTAATTACTACTTCATCTGTTATGGCTGAACATTTCTAGAAAGAAGTTTTATTTCTAACAGAGGAAACAAAACAGAAACTCAGTAAGCTGTGTGCGTCACAACTGAAATTATTTCCCGTTCTGAGGGGTATTTCTTCAGTCAAATTTGCTTAAATGGCAGATGAATCATTAAAGATAAGTGCTGTCCAGCATACAGTTCCACTTCAGAACTATTTATGTTCTTTCAAAGGCTTTAGTATAAAATAAATGCAACTATTCCAAACTGTCTTTAAAATGCCATTTTACACAGACTTAAAAGTCACTGTTTAAACTATGTGTTATAAAATTACTGAAAAAGTTATATATATTTATCAACATCTTTAACAAAAAAAAGAAAATTAAAGGCATAAAAATTTCATTTCCACATATAAACCTTTTTCTTCTTTCAAAATGCCCTGTGTCTTACATAAACTTCTTCAAAAGTTGTACCACAGCAGACAAATCCCCAATGTGGTCATATGCCTAAGAAACTAAATGAAACTTCTTGACTACTAAGTTACTAAGTAAAAGGTGAATGGGAGTTTAACAAGTGGGAAATTCTAAAGTATTTATTTCTATGTAAGATGAGTTTAAATTTATGTCAAATAATCTTTCATTTTCTTCACCTGTAACATTTGACTTCCAGTTCCATCTCTTAATCTGTAAGGTCTAATAACTCCATCTTCACCAAAGAATCGAGGTGGGCGCAGGCTTATCACATCTTCTGATGAATCTGCAACTCTGACAAAGCAGAAAATTTAAGATGCATATCAATATCTCTACTCAACTATAATATTTAGCTAATGCACTAAGTTATTTTGTATACAAATTAAATTCAAGTACAACAACTGTAGTTGTCCGTACATGCATAGGAACAGACTTTTGCACAGGAACAGACATTACATGAAACAGTAATAAGCTCAGAAATCTACTTTAGAGAACCACTATCAGCAAACTGGATGGCACAGTGCAGCACATGCCCGAAAATACTTAATTAGTGTCTAACTACTGCACTTCAGAACTTCCAAATTAAAGACAATTGTACCATATAGAACTTTCACACTGATATTTTTCTTGCATTTCTCTGCTAAGGAGCTGAAACAGGAAAACTTTAAAAGAGACTGGCATTCTTATGATAGCAGAAGTGATCCAACTCACTAAGAACAGGGCCACTGAACAACTGTATTCAAAGTTACTCTTCAAAACACTGCCACCTGCTTCTTTCACACAACTGTGAGAAAATCTTCAGCAATTAATTAATTAAAGTGAGACTATCATAGTATTTAAATGCAGTCTTAACATAGTTTCAGACTGGCATAATCTGGTGGTCTTGGAACTCATACAGTAGTAATAATACATAAAGTAACTTTTGATTCATCTGAGAAGTCCTTTTTTCCTGTTTATTTGGGGTAAAAGTTAAAAATCATTGGTTGAAGGAAGTCTGATCACTGAGATTTTTAAACTAGTTTTTTCAGTAATGCTAGAAATACCTGAGATTTTTGTCTGTGTTTTTTAAATGCTATCAACTGTGTACTTATTTTTAAAGCCTCCTATTTATTAGATAAATAACACAGAAGTGACACAAAGGCACAACATCCTATTAGTACTACTGTTGTCTCTTTCATGCCATATGGTATTCTGTGCACTTATTTTACTTACTTTTTAATACCCTGAAATGTGCTGCTTGCCATATCTATGATTCCACCAGTGGGCCTAGCTACTGCTCCCACTAAGCCTTTTCCAACACCTTTGAAAAAACCAGCTGCTCCTTCTTCCTGAGCTCCTGAAAGTATTAAAAGCAGTAAATCATTATAAAACACAGAGCTTTTCTTAAAATCTTAGCAAATTTTATTACCATTTAATTACAAATATTATTTGATATACAACTATGTAGTCTCTACATAAAGTTCATGTAGAAAACATTTAAACTATAAGTCAGCAGGAATATAAAATCTTACTAAAGAGATTTCTAACTCTGATTTACAATGTCTCATCAAATATCAAGAATTTACCACCATGTGAACAGCTAATTTATCAAGATCCAAACCTACCTTTTATTGGTTTTGTAACTATTCCTGTTATGCCATTGAAAAAACCCTACCAAAATAAACAAAACAGACATTACACATATGCTTCCAGATATTATTTTTCATTTTTAAAGTTTTTCTTTCTACTTCACTGGTAAATAGTCAAAGTAAATGTTGGGACTATTCTAGAATACACTGCAAGCTAACAGAATTAGAGGCACCTGCTTCACAGTTTCTACCTTTTCTACTTTCTTGTATTTTTCTTTTAAGCTACCACTCGGCTGTAGCTATATATCTGCAAAACCAGAATTAAACAAGTAATGAAAAACTAACAAAAAAAATTTGAAAATTACACCTCTCTGGTGACTACAACAAGCATCTGTTAATCTTGCTTGAGTAAAATTAATTAATTTTTGTTTTCCTCCTTACAGAAACTAATCCTTTTCCACCACGAGTGATACCCTCTCTCAGACCAGTGGGCTGCTTATTCATGGCTTCTCTCCTTTTTTGCTGGTAATCCTCATCCATAGTTATTGCAGCTACTCCTTTTGCCATAGCACCTGTGATTCTTGAGGCAGCTCCTGCTAATCCACCTATTGGAATATAAAGCAAATTAAAATTCCAATGCAATTTACAAATACTCATCTCTATTTTTTGCTGTTAAGCAAACTACCATCACAATGCTGAAACTTACCAACAGCTCCCCCTACCAGTGCTTTAAGTCCTAGTGCCATTCCTTCTACAAATTCCTCAGGTCCCTGGATGGCTCCCTATGAGAAAAATAGGACACCCTTTTGATGAGCTTTGAATAGTATGCATTATGTATTTTTAAATCTTACATTTTTATTGGGATTTATATGTAACTAAGAGAACAACAGGATGACACTGAGCGATAAAGTGTGAAAGCACCCACAAAAGCTCCTGTGACAGACTATTTTACAATACTAATTAATTCTCTGAAGTCTGCTTATTTTAAGGAGAATGGAAAAACGGTAAGATTTATTTCAAAATAAGAACCGTAAGGAATGGCATTTTGTCAGTTAAGTTAACTGGACTTCTCTGTCCTTTTTATCTCCCTTGAGTTTTCCAGGAATTTTCACTTGAAATTTTCAATTGTAAATCTAAATTTAAAAACAAAATGTAACAATACAGATCTTCAATACAATCTGTATCTATCTACTTGTCCTATATTTCATAAAGGGCAGCAGAGAATTTTACCTGGTAAGGTTCATAGAAGAAAGCTTCTACTCCTTCAGACAAGCCTCTTATGAATCCAAATGGATTACCCAACACATCAAGGCCAAGAATAAGAACAAACATCTGTTTTATAGCCTAAAACAAAAATAACTATTAGTGAAAATATTTCCGAAATTACACAAACAAAGGCAAACAGTGTGGTATCCCAGATTAAAAAAGTGAAAGAAACATCAGTTTAATATAGAAACCTCAAAATTGTTTGGAAAAGTAGAAGCAGTTATACTAAAACGATGAGAAAATCAGTGAGTAAACCATATTAAGTCAGCCAAGAAACAACAGTACTTAAAAGCATTTCACTAATAACTGTCATTAAAGTTACTGAGATTTTACAAAGCAAACACATTGCCTACATTTCTCTCACACTACAGGACAAACTGGTCTGTTTGCATATGCTGAGAAATGTTGGAACCATATCTATGTGAAGTGCAATCTGATACAAAAGAAAAGGTTGCACATCTCCTAAATATCAAATTTTTCCTCTAGGAAAAGTAAGGCCCAAGGCAAAAGAGATCATTCAGTCCCCAGTTAAAATCCTGGATAGTTTTTTTCTCCTTTAAAATATCCAAAGAATCCTTTATTAGTTATGATGGATGGACAGAAGAGGGCCAATTCTTTATGCAAAAGTATTTGTGTTGGATTCTCTCCACTGGATGACAGGACTTTGAAAAGCACACACAAGCCAAGAAGGAACCATAATTCATATAAGTACTGATGTCCAAGAAAATGCATTAGTATTTTAATGCCAACTACGTTTTATCAGAGATGCACTGTGTTTGCTTCCCATATCTATTCCAGCAAGCTTTTTTGTTATCCATGCCACTTGGCAAGGCGATAAAATTCAATTAATGACTAACTGGCTTGTATGTGTTTATTTAACCTTTGTACATAGATACAAGGATTAAAGTAATTTTATTTAGTTTCATAGAATCCAAGTGCACAGTAGCACTTTCAAAATAAATTTATTGGAATATTGACATTTACTTACCTGTTTTGAATAATGCCTAACAACTGCTGATTGGAGTTGGTGTGTAGTACAGGAGTGATACCTGAGCTCAAAGAATGCCAACCTAAAAAAAAGGTAAAAGAGAAGAAGCAAATCCTTACTATGCAGACCAGAATAAAACCTCACATATGTAATACTGGTATAATCTTTGTGAGTGATTTTTACATTCGTATTCTTAACCTACTTAAAGACAACATCTTGTACATCTGTAAGGCTGGCCCCTATACTCTTCAGCAGGAGATTCAAGGACTGAAGTGGTATCAATTCATTCTTTCTTTCTTCTTTGTTACTATCTTCTCCACCGGCACTGAGTGAGAAGCTTAAGTGTAACTGAAGGATAAAAATAAGATTGGGAAATAATACGGTTAGTTATTAGAAGTATTATATTTCTAACTTTATAATATTTTAGATGATTTAAAAATTGAGATAAGACATTTCTAGTTTGACTGAAACCAGTCTGACTTTGTAACAGAGTACAACAAATACATCATGTAGGCCAAAAAAACCCCATTGACATTTAAAGCCAAAGTGAACAGTTCAAATACCTTTAATTAACAAGAACTTGAAACTGCTTACTTATGTTTTCAGAGAAGGTCTCCAGATTCTTTTAGCTGTAATTTAGGTTATTAGCTCATTTTTTAACTGTTTAGTTTTCTCTAACTTATACCCAAAATCAAAGCAGACAGAAAATGTTAATACAGCATAGTGTCCAAGCAAGAATGTAACATAAAAGCCTGAAAATAAATAATTACTAACGCAAGGTTTACAGGTGCTAAATAACTACTGGAATATGCATACAGGAAAAATCCCACCAGTGCCCACCTGAAATAATCAAAGCATTTGTTTCACAGAAATTAACGTAACAGTATCAAAACAGAACAACATTCAGGAAAATTGTTCAAACGGCTCTATCATGGCACAAAATGGCACAAATCTACCCAGAAGTTTGTAATCATATTAAAAGGAGGTGTGCCTGTTTCTGATTTTCTGAAGACAATATCATGCACCATTCATTATGTTATAACAGAGCTTAACTGTAGCTCATTTCAGTGATACACAGCCCACCTTGCAGAATCATTGTCACTCAATTCATAACCATTAAAGACCAATCTTTTGCTAAAGCCTCATGCCCATTTATTCCATCCTATTTCCTCCATGCAATTTTTCTTGTCAAATATGATTTCTAACATCTCACAAGATACTGCAAAGAGGTGAAACTCAAATCATTCTCTGATCTACTTCCCATGGGATGGAGGGGAAATTCTCTTAAGAACCGTTACAAAGCCTATAGTCCTACCACAGCTGTAACAATGTCAGCTACATATTAATCTACCCCAGCTGTGTATGTTTCTTTAGACATTACTTCATTCTGCAATCCATAACACACTGTTTGCACACAAACCTGAGCATTTTCCATGGAACTCTTAAATAATAAAAAGAAAAAAAAAACCCAACTCAATATCATGAAAGTCATAGGAATGCAACAGTAAATTAGCAGTAACAACGAAAGTACTTTCCTGGAGCTTTTTTTTAATCAACCGTTTCAATCTTTCTTTATTTCCAGCACCTACTATCCTGCACGAGACAAAAAATTTTCAGAGAGCAAACTTAGTCTATAATGTGAAAAAGGAATACCTTAATTGGAGAGATATGGAAGTATTCATACAAGCTGATTTGTGATGTATCCATTGATGACACACTCATCAGTTCTTCTTGAAGGGATTCAACATCCTTTTTGAAAAGTTGTAGCTGTAAATGCATTTCAAAACAATATTACATCAAAATTTGGAGTATATAAAACTACTGGTCATTTGTCACTGATACAATACATTGACTAATACTGCTTATACTCCCCTATGTACAAACTCCTCTCATTATGCCTGTACCATGAGCTTTAAAGCCTTTTTTGCATAGCATGTAAGATGAGCATAAAGGAAAGAGTCTACTATCTGTCTCAGGCAACAGTAATTAAAAACCTCATAGCTTCCTATTATTCCCAGATATAAAGCAATTAACCATGGTTAAGCTCACCGAATTTTTTTTTTTTTTAATACAAGTTGAATAATTATAAATTTAAGATCTATTTATCTTGAAACAACAAAAGGTTTTTACCTCCTGGTCACTTGGCACATCAGTCTGTGTAAAGAATTCAGCAAGCGCATACAGGAAGCCAAGATCTAATCTGAGATCCATCTCTTGAATCAGGACCTTAAAATACCTACACACAAAAAAAATTATTAAGGTGTTCTATTAAAAAGCGTAACACTTAAAACTTAGTATGGGATATTTAGACCTCTGACATTTAGACCTCTTCAGGTACAGGTTTTGGTGCGTTTTTTTGGTGTGAGTTTTTTGTTTGTTTTGGGGGTTTGGTGGGTTTTGGGGGGCTGGTTTTTTTATGTGTTTGTATTTTGTTGGTGGTTTTCTTTTTTTGTTTGTTTTGGGTTTTTTTGAGGGATTCATCATGACTGGTGAAAAGAAGGCTTCCCACATAGGTATAAGATAAACACATTTCCAAGTAACCAGAACCATTTTAAACATGTAGCAGCATTTAACACTATATATAGCAACCCTATAGATAGATTTTTTTCCCTAAATTAAAGAAGACTAAAAATCTGCATTAAAAAGACATCTAAAAAACCTTGCTTTACTCTTCAATTATGTGGATAATAAAGGACACTGAGCTTTCACCTCTGTTGGAGTGCTCTGAGTTTCCAAGACTGAGTTTGTGTCAAAATTACCTTTCATTATGTTTGCCTCTATAATAATCTTAAAGACTGATTAATGTAATCAATAGCAATAGAGATGGAACATGTCAAAATACTTACTTAATATGGGATATTTGTGAGTGTCCTGCAGTTCTCATGACAATACTAACATCGGTAAATGGTTTTGGTGCTATGAAGTTGTAAAATAAAAGCAGATCAGCACAGATTGTTATACGATATACATAACTTTATAGTTTTATCACGAAAATGTCATACGCATTCAGGCTTTTCTCAGTCCTGTACAACAGGATTCCATAATGGATATGACTGGCAACCAACTAAGACAGGGAAAAGAGAAGGAACAGAAAGTAATAGGAAGACAAGAATGAAATGGAACACCAAAATGCTATTTCACTGATCTCTGAAAATGCACCCTATTAATTTAAAAGCAAATTAATATTGATATAATCTTAGATTTATATAATTTCTTTAGATATGGAATAAATATTTTCAATGGCTGATACAAAAATAGAAACTAAACAACAAAGAATTCTGTAGATTAATGCACTGTAGCTTAAAACTGATCATAATTAGAATGAACAACTGACATCCCACTAGCTTCTGTAAAAAACTGCAAGCTGTATTGTCTCAATCCAGAATGCCTTTATTACTAAGGTTTTTCAAGTGACCTTGGTGTGAAAAAATTAACGAAAGATGGTAGTTCCTCACATAGTGTTGTAGTGACACTGAGCTCTATGCTCTAAGCAATAGAGAATGCTACATAAAAAACAGTCAAAATATAATTTGCCATCTTCAGAGCTTAGAAATAGTGCCTCACTTAACAACTTTGTGTTTAGGCACATTTCTTTCATTACTAGTTAAGATTACTTCAGATAGGTTACTAGTTCATGCATTGTATGATTAAGATACTGGAGCAGTAAGGAAAATAGTGGAAGACTAAAGATGACAAGTGAATCCTCAGCACCCCAGAACTCCAAATGCAAGCAGCACAGAAACAGTGCAACAGATTCACTACCATCAAGACTAACAAGACTTATCTTACAAACAGACAAGTCTTCTCATATATTAGTCAGCATTAAATTTTAGTTGTAGTCTGAACACAAAACCTCATTTTAAGCTTGATTCAAATAAAACTTTATTTTCTCCAAAAGCAATGAATTAATGTGCCAAAAAGAAGCTCTTAAAAGGTATGATAGTGACAAATAAAAGACATTTCCTTTTCGTCTGACAGTTAAGGTTAAGGTTTTCTGTATATCTTCTTTGTAGAGATAACTGCTTCCTTACTCCTAACACTAGTATTTATGTTATCTGTAGTCAGAAAGCTCATGCAGACTTCATCTGATGAAAGTGATAAATCTGATAAAATGGTTAACTTCGGTACAAGCAAGTTATCTTGTAATTTTAAAAGGAAGGATTATGTTAAACTACAACAAACCTGAATCCAAGGTGATGGAGTTTGGAGGTTTAATAGGATAGAACACAAAGGGAAATATGGCTCCAGGAATCTGGTTTTGTATCTAGTAGGGGTAAGGACAGGACAAGGTGCAGCACATTAGCTTTTCAATAGTGAAATATTTTAAAATCAGGACAAACTCTAGAATTATGATCATTACCTGTAGCCTTCCACCAATCCAAAAGCAGAAAAAAGCCACTATTGTACTTAAATGTATCCATTTTTAAAATTTAATAATCCAATCCAAATAATTTAGAAAAGCTTCTTTGAATTGGTAGTAATAAGTGGTCCACAAAATTTTTGCAAAGGATTTGTTTTTAAAACCTTGAGCACAGCAAGACAAGAAATTTTACCTCTCTTTTTTCTTGTTATGCACAAATGCTTCAAGAAAAAGCAAGGAAGAAGAATAGCAAATTTTTTTTTTTTCTGAACAGTCATGGCTGTCTTCCTTTTTTCCAAGAAGCATTTAAGTCGTATTTTCAAAGATTGAGAAGCACTGATGCAAAACCCAATGATTACAATTAAATTGAAAACATGAGAAATCCAAACAATTCTGGAAATGAACCCAAGTTTCCATAAAAGTTGTTTTTTCTGAATAAGTAACTCAATACTTTTTGACATGACTCACTTGTATCCTGTAAATTTGAATTCTGAAAGATTTCTGATGTGCAGATGAACTGTATTCCACTTTTAAAGCGGGCAGATAATTTCTTCTGATAGGAATCTCATTCGGCTGTTGAATTTTCATGTTCATTCCATTAGGAGTTAAACATACCTATTGTATTATTAAAGAAAATTTAGTATGCCGAGTATTTTAAAATCCTGCTTTTTATAATAGACTTAAAAATTTACATTGTTCACCAATATTGTAAAGCTCAGCAGCTTTTAAGTTAGATGTAATAACTTTATGTAAAGCAAACAAATTTTGCCATACATTTCAATAGAAATAAAACTACAAAATAGTGCATTATTTGGGGGTTACCATCATTTAATGTGTAGCTGTCCAGAGGAAAAGCTGGATAGTGTAATGGACTATGACTGAGATAAAAATTGGATCATTTATGTATCCAATGTTTATTTTCCTATAGCACATTTCTAAGGAGTATCTAGAATTTATCCATAGACAAGGACTGAGAATTTGGAGCATATTGTGCTTCTACATTCCAGAATAATTTCTGAAATTATCTTTTTGATTGTATGTGGTTGAATGACAGCTAAGTCATTCCACAACAAGCCATTTTTAAAATACAAGATTTTAGGCTAAAACAAATAAAGCCCAAATTAACACATTTACTGGTATAATATATGAACGAAATGCAAAGCTTCCTTACAGTAGTTTCATGCATATTTAGTACAATCACTTGCAAAAATGTTACACCTCAATTTCAAAGTTAGGCACTAAGAACAAAAAGTCTATAGCACAGTTTCCAAAGTTTGTGGATTCTTTCCCGCACTTTTTAAAGACAGAGATAAAGAAGGGTTTTCAAATGGAGTAGGTTAAATCGATCATCTCAAATTTCACCACAAGTTTTATCAAAGACAGAAAAATTGATATATTATTTTTTTCTTGTGCATACATATAAACAATGGAAATAGAGAACTATCAGTATTACCAAAACATTTGATTCCAACTCAACAATCTTATTTTCTGAAGGACTTAGCTCACTGTAATCTTTGAATTCTTGTTCTAATTTATCAATTTGCTTAACACTCATTGGTCTCCATCTTGACTTCTTCTTGGGTTTTGTCTCCCAAACCACATCAGAACTTTGAAAACAAAACAAAAGACCAAAAGAGAAGGATTAGCTTTTTGAAAACAAGTTTTGCCTACTTTAGTGTGACTTTTCATAGGTTGTAACTAGAGAATGAGAAACCACAACAAAGCACCACAGTAACAAACAGAAGCGACACAAATCACCCACTGACTTCTTGGTACTAAGCAGAAGCCAGTCTCTCCAATATGATGCAAAAAAACCCAAAACTTAACAAGTCTGTGTAACTCCTCACTTTGATGAAGATAGCTATGTAATGATGCTCAAGGAAGCTCCATTTCAGCAGTACTGTCACCCATTATTCTATAATTTCAATGTAGTTTTCTGCTTATGCTCCTGCATTTATTTTGGCATTTTGGATTTACTACAAATACAAATTACAAAAAAGTCAAGACAAAATGCCCCCTGCGCTGTGTCTTATTTTTGATAGCTTGTTTATTCTTTCCATCTAAATCAATAGGTGGTGATCTTGGTTTACATGTTTCCTCTACTGATTTTATGGTAAGAGTTTTGGGTTTGTTGCTTGTATGGTTTTTTAGAAATATTATCCTTTCCTCTATCTCTCAGTTTTATTAATGCAAATAATTAATTAACCTTAAAGGGCATGAGACTTTTTCTAATGCTTCTGTGAGAATCTCTTGTGTCTGATTTCACCTTATAGTCAAACTTAAGGCACAAAACAGGGCACAAACCAACACTATCAGGAAGGTGGAAGGTACTGCTTTCCACAAATGACTCTATAGCCTACAAATATGTACCTTTCCAGACAGAGCCATGTAACTTCTTTTAGCTACCTCTGTGTCTGTGTTGAGACACATGAATGGCAGAAAAAAAAAAAAGTAAGCTAAAGTTTAAAACAACAAAAAAACCCAACTACTAAGAATACTCTCTTGATTGCTGGGACTTTCTACTTTTTTTTCCACCCACTTTTTTTGCTTTCGTTTATTGGTTTTGGGGGTTTTTCTGTTGTTCCTAAAAAAGAGGATGTTCAATTTCAATAGTACTGCCATGCATTTTTCAGGAGTTTGACATCCCATCAGGGTTTGACAAGGAAACAATACCAACGATAAGCACTGCTAAACTAACGACTATGGACGAATGCTTCCAAAGAAAAACTGATTTAGTGAAATCTCAACACCACTGTGAATCTAGGTAAATAGCTGCCACTTTTAATGGAGTGTTTCCACTGTCTACATATCAGAGCACAGTTTCTCAGGTGAGACCAAGGACTGGAATTTTCTTAGTAAATGATAGATGTGACCACGTGAAGCGTATGTGTATGTGAAGTTTATGCTAGTTTGTTTTGCAGTGTAGTGCAAAGAATTAATCAAAAAAACCAACTCTCACTCTGTCAATCTCATGACTGTGAATATACAGAAGTGTGTGGATTAGGGTAATTATATGCAAGTGCCCCTTGAGGATTCTAAAGAGCCCGTGTTCAAATGTATGATAGCACACATTTCTTATGCATTGCGTAATTTCTTTTCTGCTTCCCTCTGAAATTTTATAGTAGGAAACCCAAGCATTAGAGCCCTGGACCAACATAATTAATCAACCAAAACTAAAGAGACCTACAAGTTTTGCATCAAAATTTCCAACACAGAATACAGTAACTATTTCTGTAGTGAAGATACACTGACACAAACTACCCATAGACCTTACTCCTTAAAGCTCTATTATCACTTCTCTAACTATAAGGAAATACTTCTGTCAATGTATTGGGAAGTCTGCCACACAGAGTTTCAAACACGTATTCTGAAACCACATTCATCTAAATTCAGAAAACATATGCATTAGTACAAAGCAAGGTGAAAACATTTCTCTTGACAGCAGGAAAATACAGTAATTAGATTGGAATATTAATCCAGACCTCTTTTTCCTCTTCCATGGCAAGCCAAAATGAAATTCACAAAGTGAAAATACCTGAAGTTAAACATTTTAGATTGTTGCACACGAAGTAAGTTACCTTGTAATTCCAATGTAGGACACCTCTTGTTTTGTGTAATTATTAACCAATGAAATTCCAACATCTTGCAAAGACAGAACGATTTCTTGTTCTGCTAGTTCTGCTTTTACACTTTCATACGCCAATTTAAATACATTCTCATCTTCAGTGATCAGAACAATACGTTGCAAACCTTCATAGAACGACATTAAATAGACTGCTTTTCTAGAATCCACACTGAGTATTTCCATTTTGTCCTACAAACAAGAGAGGAAAAGTTTTTACAGTTCTGTTAATTGTTCTACTCCACAAACAAATGCAAAAGTCTTAGCAACACAACAATGGAAGACTTTTTTTAAGGTACAGGAAAAAATTAATTACAAAGTTTTATGACAGCCTCTCACCAGACATAGACACTTTTCAACTCAGACAACGCTTACTGGCAGAAGCTCTAGCAAACAAAGTGTTGCTACTGTCTGTGTTTGAAACTCGTATATGAGAGTAGTGATCATACTCATTAAATATGGAGTTTCAGACATACACTGATGAACAGACATATAAATATAAAATTAGACACTATTAAAAGGAGATTTTTATAAAAAACATACCTCTTTTGGGGCAATTTCCTCAATTCTATTTCCACATCTCCATTTCAATTTCCTAGATCCTGTTGGGTCTGCCCAAGTATACAGTACTGCCTTATTTGGCTGAAGGCAGTCTTCCAATTCAGTGAGGGAGCTAGAACAAAGTAATTTTGAATTCAAATGTCAGTGAGTACTTTGTGTCAGACCTTTGCATTCTAGCATTTCTACAAGAACACTAACTGTGAAGACAAAAATAATATTACGTACGGAAAAATACACACAAAGCCATTCTCAGAACAGTAATAAGAACAAGGATTTATGCTTCAAAATACATACATATACTTTAAAAATAAAAGTATACACGGTAGATTTTAAATACTCAGTTTCTTTCCCCTTTGTGATTAACATTTTCAGACAAATGTGTTTTAAACTCCATTCACCCCATACACAGTTAAAAGCTGGCAGATTACTCTTCTACAGCTCTCTGAAAGGAGGCTACCCCAGGAGAGGAAGTGGAGAGATGCTGAACTCTTCTTCCTGGGATCCAGTGATTTGAACTATTCCCTTGTGTCCAAGCTGTGCCATGGGAGGTTTAGACTGGAAATTAGGAAGATTTTCTTCCAAAACATTGGAACAGGCTTTCTTGACAGGCAGGAGATACTCCAAGCCCTTGATTTGGACAATACCCTTATTAACATGCTTTTGATCAGACCTGAATTGGTCAGGCAGTTGGACTAAAAGATCATTGTAGGCCCTTCCAATTGAAATATTGTACTCTAATTAAATTGACACTAGGGATTCCCACAATTCATCTATAAAGATAAAAAGATAAAAATTACTAATCTTTACAGAGAAAGACCAAACCAAACAATCCTATTCTTCAGACAAACAGGAAGCAAAACGTATTTGGTGAGCAGCTCTTCCACGTTCCAAGTAAAAATCTTTAAACAACACTGCTCTGACTGACTGAAGGGAAAAAAGAGTAGACACTACCTGGCTTTTAAAAAGAAACAGTTCAAGAATGCTGCAAGCATACACTTCTCAGCACTGCACAGTAGCTGCATACACTGGCAAAGCATTACAAAGATATTACTGCTTGAGAACAGAACGAGTATAGCTGTGTGCAGGTGCAGAACTAAATACTGACTGCAGAAAACTAGTATTTGTTAAAATTACCTTTGTTTTGGCCTGGCTTGACAAAAAGTATGTAACTACCTCTCATTTTTCAGTACATTCCCTCATATCTCACATAATTTTAAACCATTCTTTCAGCTAAATCTCCTTTGTTACTTTTTCTGCACAGTCAGCACTTGCACAGTTCCAGAAAAGCAAATCCTTTTTCCCCATGAGGAATGTAGATGCCAAGGTCACAAAATACAAAGACACCACAAAATAGCTGACTTGTAGAACTACCTAGCATTATATAACATTGCTAACAATTCATTAGTTTCACTTAACCAATCCAGAGATTTTTGGGTGCTCTGACAAAATTAGACAGCCATTTCTTTAAAACAGGGGTTTTTAGAGCTTACAATATACAAAATTACAGTTCACACGTCCCCATGCAAACACCCACACTAAACCTAAAATACGTACCTTTGTCCATACTCAATAATTTCCTCTTTAGTATGGTTTATCAACAGAAATGGAGCTGCACCATCGTGGTAATCCGAAAAGGTAATCACTGTAGAATGCTCAGTCAGATTAACATCCACTGCAATTCCTCCAAGCTATCAGTTGCAAAAATTACAAAGTAAATAACAGTGGAATGGATTTCCAGCAATGCAAATGTAATTTGTCAAAAACTGTCTTCTCTCATCATAAGATAAAACTGCCACACAGTAAAACTAGCTATTTTACCACATATTCAAAATACTTCCTTGATCTAAATACTAGGTAGCAGGTATTGCACTTAGTAATTAAAACTATGCAGGTGTTCTGTACTGTGAAAAGTTAGGCTGGCAGTAGAGGAATCTTCCTTATCCAATCATACACATTCATGTCCTCAAAAACATTATACTACTAAAACAGCTCACACACTTAAAAACTACTGCTAGATGAGACAATCTGAGACATAAAAGTAAATTTAGTGGACTCATAGTTACTTTTCAGAGCACCTTACTGTTACTTTAGAACTAATATAAATACTTCTCAGAAAGAATACTTGTAAAACAATCTGTGTTTTAGCTTCAGTAGAACTGCTTCCCAGAGAATCACTTAAAACAGAATACCTACTTCTATCCGTGTGTATGCACACAAAAACAGAGCATGAGAACATTTGCATAAACATAATCTTTTCCTCAGCTAAGGTTTTGCAATACCTGATTGCATGGGACAACAAAGTTTTGAGAATGAAAATGAAACAGTGATTTATATTATTTTACCTGACTCCTGACAGCAACACATTACCTTATTGTCCAAATGTAGTAAAAGACAGTTTTCTTGCTGATCAAAATTTATCTTCTTTGGAGGGAGATCAGAATTTTCAACTCTAACAAGCAGTTTGTTGGCATCATTTTCAGGCCAAAAGGGAATGCACTAGAAATGAAAAATCAGACATTTCAAGGTGAGAATACAAATGAGACATTAAATGCCATTCATGTTAGCCCAAAATTCATCTACTAAACTCTATCCGAAAGTATATTGATTTGAATCAGAAACCCTATTAAAAAAAACCTAAAAGTAATGACTTACCTGAACACAATATAACTGAAAGGAAGTAAAGAAATAATTCAGACTACAGTGAAGAAAGTGAGGAGTTAAGGAGCCAAAAAGAAAACAGTAAGACTCCATACTCATGCAAAGAGGTACATTTAAAATGGATAAAGTACATAAAAGCCAGAGTATAAAATAACTTAAAATGTCAAGCTTGTTGAAAAAAAAAAAAAGGACAAAACTGTTCTTTCATTAGCAGATCCTTTTCAAAATAAGAATAAATTTCAAATCAATCTTACAGTGCCAAGGAATAACAAAAAGGGATATCAGCATAAATATTAACTTGAGTACATAGGACATCAACTACCTGCAGTTCTTTTAAAAGTGCTTCACCTATATTTAAAAGTACATATACACACATATGTATGTGGGCATAAAACATATGTAAATACAGTATGGAGCATCAGGAAGCTAAATCAGAGAGCGTGTTCTTCCATTCACATTTACAACTGAAATCATAACCATTACGGATTTAAAAACCTCACAGATAATCTCTCTTCAATAGTTTAATGGCTAAATGGAGACAACCAAGACACAGTGAAGACAAAAAGTTTTAATTGTAACAAAGGAAAAGTCTCTAATTAATAGAGTACTCCCACAAGAACAAGCTATGACTAACAGTAACTCTCAGCTATCAAGAGCCAAAGTCTGTTTAGAGAGATCATCTCTCCTGTATTTCAAACTGTTGACATGCAGCATCCAAAATTTTAGGACCACCTTTCTCTAGCACAGGTTAAGAAATGAGATGTCCATATTTAATTGCATCTGAATACTAGAATTAATTCTTCTGTGGTGAAAGACTAGTTCACCAACTTACCATGCCACTAAGTTCCCTTTCCCATTGTTTCTCACACCACAGGAAGCAGGAAGACAAAGGAAAAAAATATAGTTAAACTGTAAGACTGAAGGTGTTATTTACATCAACATGTATCCCACAGACAAAGGAAATTAAAACTGCGTCGTAAACTAGCATAAAACACAGCAACTAAGTCTCAATGTGGAATTAATTGAGCCCTGAGGAAATTCAAGGAGAATCAGTCAACAACAAATTAAAATTTGAAATCCAAATCAAAATAAGTAAAAAGGACTGGCTAACAAAGATGTTACAGAATCAACTACAGAGAACTGAAAAATAAATTTTTGTAGTAGACTTTGGCCACAGATTGTGCTACATAATGCTATTGTTTTCAAGCCTTTTACCACACACTTGCTAAGTGCTTCACTAGATGTTATATGTATATAATTTTGTTTCCACGGTGGGATCTTTCATTTATATTTAGCAGTGGTCTTATGAACAGTCTTCATCAATGTCATCTTTCTCTAAGGATATATGTTGATCAACTGCCTTGCACTATATATAATTCAAAGGACTGTCCTTAGCACGCCACTGCACACTAATCACTGTCCAACAAGTTCTATTGTAATATTTGAAGAACAATGGATTTTTCTAAAAGTAGTGATTAAGGTTTCTGATATATTTACTGTTTTCCAGACACAAAAGATATCCCAGAGGAGATTGGTTCTACATAAGAATTGCTTTTTTCTGAAAAGACAAGTTGCCTGTCACTAAGAAAGTAGAGTGTCTTAAAAAAAAAAAAAAAAAAAAAAGAGCAGCAGCTTTACTTAAACTGAAAAAGACAGAAGAGGGGAAGAAAGGAGCAAGGCAAAATATGTACTAAGATTTCAGCAAGCTGCTTAGTTTTTTGAAGCTCAACCTAATGTAAGAGAGTTATGTGAGAAATACTCAAAAAAATCACAGGCATTAGTTCAAAAAATAATCTAGACTAGCAGAATAGCAGAGCTCCCCATCTCAGCAAGAGGATCAGATGGAAACTTGCTCCTGGAAGCAAGTTCTGTTCTGGAGTAAGAACAGAGAGACCAAAGAGAGACCAATAGAGGCTTGACACTACCGACATTTAGAAGAGATGAAAAACATATTGGATTAGGCAACTAAATTACAAAAGAACAACCCTGGCAGCCCAAATTGTCACAACATGGATTTTTAGAGATTGCCTATCAAAGGAAAAAATATAGATAAATGTGGAAACATGATTTAGAATGGGATACAAATTCTTCTGTTGACCTGTACTGCTCTATTTGGTAAAGTGCTGCATCTAACCTATTAAATGTTTTTATGAGTGATCCTAAGATTCACAAGTCTTCCCTGGATACTTTATAACTGAAAGGAGACTAAGATTAATACAATTATGAAACACCAAAAAACACTGACATTTGTGGGACAAACTTGAAAATCCTGTAGGCACAAGAATAAAACAGGCAACATGGGAAACCTACAGATGATACATGTAGAATGTATTTCAACTATTACCTTCGGGTAGTTTTTGCAGCCATTTCAAAAGTTCCTATAAATAATTTGGCTTATTTTAACAAAGCTATTTCACATATAAACCACAAAACAAGAAATAATACCATCTGACTGTATTTCCTAAGAGTAAGAAATCAGATATGAAGTAGCACATAATACTACACATGAACCTGTTGTCATTTCAGACCTTTATCAGCGAACTAGATGAGGAATCATACATGTAAAGAACCCAAAAACTACGTAAAAGCAAGCAAAAGTTTGGTTCAGAGGAATGTAAGAATATTAGAAAGTAGAACAAACATGTTAGCTTATGTCAAACAGTCCATTGTTGAGTAAAAGCAAGAAAACTCTTTTGAAAATAATGATAAGCATCATGGGAAGCTGCACTGACTTCAGCATTTAAAGTTCTAAACATCTTTATGTACACTTAACAAAAATCACAATGGAACAACATATCAATTTCAGTAACTGAAATAATGCCATTCAAATGGCATGTCTCTAATGACTGTATCATTAAAGATAATATGCACAGCTAAGGAGCATGTGCTCAAGGTACCAAAAATGTAATAGAAAGATCTGGTTAAGAATCTCATAGAATACATTCTTTTAACTTTTGCAATGTAGTTTGCAAGCATTTTTGGTAACCGCTTGGAGTGTTTACAATGATGACACATTGAGGTGCTGGAGAGTGTTCAAAGAAGGGCAATTGAGCTGCTGAAGGGTCTGGAGCACAAGTCCTAGGAGGGATGACTGAGGAAGTTGGGTTTAGTCTGGAAAAGTGGAGGCTCAGAGGGCACCTTATCACTCTGATCAACTGCCTGAAAGGAGGATCTAGCGAAGTGGGAGTTGGTCTCCAAGCATCAGGACCAAAGGAAACAGCTTCAGATTGCACTGGAGGACATTTAAATTGGCTATCAGGAAAATTTTCTTCCCTGAAGGGAAGTCTGGCATTAGAACAGACTGCCCAGGGAAGTGGTGGAAGCATCATTTCTGGAAGTACTCAAAAAACTTGTGGATGTGGCATTTGGGGATCTAATTTAGTAGTGAACATTGTAGCGCCAAGTTAGTGGTTGGACTTAGAAACTATCTTAGAAATTTTCTCCAAGCTTAAAAATCCTGTACTTCTAGGATTCTAAAGCAAATTAACAAGGCCTTCAACCACACTATTTTTTAGGCTAAACTCTGTTTTGGATAATACTCTCTTCAAGACTCATTGGAAGGGAAGGGAAAAAGGGAGATTTCACTCTTCCCAGAAGGCACTATAGATCATTTACAGGTATAGAAACCTCCAACACTAGCCCAAACAAGCACTGTTTTTCCTACACATCCAGGAGGAAGGCATGATAGCCCCAAGACTCAACACACATACACAACATAATTGTGTGACACTGCAGTGCAAACAGCCAAGCAGCACACCCAGTCTGCAACCAGTCTAGAAAAGTCTCTGCCTCTGCAGCATGGACAAAAGCCATAAACCCACTTTCACACCACTTGGCCTGAGGGCCAGGGATCCCTTTCTAGGAAGTATGCATTGAGCACTTAAAACCAGAAGTGAGACTAGATCCAGAAGAACAACTTGGATATATCTGAACTTAACCACATGAGCAAATTTCTTCCCATACCAATATGGCTTCATGCATACCAGGTCACCCAAAATACTCTACCACATACTACTGCTAAACTGAACAGAAGCTCCAGCGCCACTGCAGAGAGGTAATACAGTCATAATGTAATACAGTAGAGGTATTCTTTTCAAACTATTTATGATGTAAGATGACAGAATAAAAAATTCCAATTACAATGTAAACCAGTTTTACAATATATCCTAATACAACACTTGAGAAATGGTAAAGGACACAGATCATTTATTGAAAAAGCATGATATACTCAGGTATTGTCACTGAACACTATATATGGCTCATGTTTTCCATCAGTGAGTGTTCAAACCATTTTTTTTCCCTTATAGACACACTTGGAATAGGTTCCATTTGAAGTTTACCTGTTGCAAAACAATGGGAATCCACTTTTCCTTGCCTTCTTCAGATACTTCCAAAGTGTATTTACTCCTATTTGAGATCATAAAAAATGGAGTGAAGGTTACAATTCTAGTAATATTGAAACTGCTGTTGTTTATGGTGACACCAACCTGCAAACAGAAAGACATTATTTTAAGTACACTTTTCTAACCCCATTTATATCCTGAAAATAATGAATTTGAAAGACAAATTTAACTCACTTGATACTCTTTTTTATGACTCTTGCATTTCACAGAACCATGGCTTCCAACAGTGTCTAGTGAAAACTGATCAGACAATTCACTGTCAGTTACCCTAAGTTGCACCTGTGAAGAAGCACCCTGAATTAATTTTCAATTTACAAGTCGCAGACAACATTTGAAATTATATATAAAGTATGCATAAACATAAATGGAAACACTGGTTATTTCTATTGAAAAGCCAAGACATAACAACTGCCAGTATAATCTCACAAATGTATTTTATACCATGCCTAGTTACAATGTATGTGGAATAAGCATTTTAAGACATTACAGAGAAAGTAATCACATAAGGATCCTTTAAAAACTTATCATAATTAAAATTTCAAAGGAAAATCAATGTACTCTTGTAATCTCTCTCATATCATTCCTCCATCAGTAACATCAAAAAACTCAGCAAACTCAAATGGTGAACTGAACCTTAGCATTCTATGAACCCAGAACCAACCTACCAACCATCATTGTAAGCATTCATTTTTCAAGTAATACTAATTTTTTAAGGACCACAGCTTCACATTTCCTTCACAATTTCTATGTCTTTTTGGCATAAGAACCTTTATTGATGCAGTTTAAATGTAAAAGGAAATTATTTTATTTAGAAAACACTTCTCAGTGAAGTTTTTCTTTCAAACTGAGGATCTCTTTCTTGATGCCTCTGATAATGTAAATTTATCTCAAGCATATCTGACAACACACTAACCTAGAACACTTTTTAGACAGATATTGTAGGTTTCATGCTGTTTACAGAGCATAGGATAGAGTAAATAAATTTTAAAGTGTAAAAATGCTTTCATAAAACAACATAAACATATATAGAGCTGTCAGGTTTGCAAAATACAATACCTTGTTGTTTTGGAGGAAGTTTTTAGGCTGGAAAGAAAAAAGGAGGGGCTTTTTGTAATCTGGAGGATGCTTGCGGTGAATACCATCAGCTTTGTATTGTAACATTCGACCGGTTTTATTCACCATCCAGTAGGGACTGTGAATTGCTATAATCATCTGCCCCGTTGCGTAGGTCACGTGAACAGCAATATCCAGTTCGGTCTTATCCAGCTCTGTGATGCAGTGAAATGTTGTGAAGCTGATATCAGGCAGATTGCTTTTTATATGGTACTCGCTTCTCCAGTTTTGATCAAGATAGCTAAGCAACTGCAAATCTAGTTTTGTTTGGTCCAAGACTGCATTATGAATCTGGGCTGAACATCCTTCTTCTAGAGTGTCATATTTGTTCCCATTTCCCTTAAAAAACAAGCAAACACCAAACAGAGTACATTTACATGAACCACACAAAAAATTCATAATAACTTTTATTTTTTAGCTAGTTTTAAAAATTAAGATACAAGTTATTTAGACACAATTTTACAATTCCTTTTGTTTAATTATGTTACTTTCTTAAACATCTACCTTAAACAATATTTTGCAAAGAGAACCCTAATGCATGGTCATCAGTATTCAATATCGAAAAGCCCATCTGTCACCAAATTCAAACACATAAATGGGCTTAAATGACAAATTTCCTCAACAGATTATTTTCTTCACTAAATTAAAATTTTTAAGAGACATACAGAGAAGAGCCTGTTACTTCCATTCACTTGGTACAAGTTACTCTCCAGTCCTAGTAATTGTTTATTTGTGATGAAGTTTTACTATTAGAGTCTACTATTTGAGTTCAAATACTAAATATTACGATCATCTGAAAAAAAAACCTCTGTCTCCCAACTATACTTCTATTATTTTAAGTCTATATAATAAGGAGTGGGACACAATTATACCAAATCCATAGAACGTAACATACAGTGCTAAGGAATCAATGTTTACACTGCACATTTTAGGTATTTTACTCAAGACTGTCTTTTATCTGGCGCTGGAAAAAATGCCTATTAACAAAGTGCACCTAATTGTTTACTTTCATCTGGAAAGAATTTGAAGTCTGCAGTTCAAGCCAAAACCTGGCAAAAAGGCAGGCCTGTGAGAATTCATTAAAAGCATGCTACTGCTAAAAGTCAATGACTGCACATAAAATGCTAACCTAGGATGATCCACTTGAGGCACGCTTCAGACAAAAAGCTGCACAATTTAATTAGGCTCAAGTTGCACTTGAGTAACAGACTCGCACCGGGCAGAACTTCTACAGTGTTAAGTTTTGCTTTGCATACATATCTAAAGCATGGCTTAATAACAGCACATTTCACATTCTTATTATATTTCATTTCTGTAAATACAGACTTGCCCTTACAAGATCTGTGAACTTGCTTCATAAATACTCCAACAGAATCCCTTTGTTCTAATCTCCATTACAACCAGCTTTCATATTTTAAGTGGGAAACATCACTAAAATTCAAGCATTATGTAATTACCTCTACGGAGTAAGTTATTTGATAAGGAAGAAGATTGCGAAGAAGAACAGAAGGCCATAAATGCACAACATATGGAAAATCCCATTCATCTTCTGCACATAATGAAGATGTCAATGAATCTTTTACAGGAACAATATTGATGATAAGTGAGTGGTTAGTTGACCTCACAGATTGGCACTTCCTTTGTATTAAACTGTCAACATTTTTCATAATTTCATCAAATGTAATTCCTTCACACATATCATATTCTCCACCCACTCCATTTTCATTGGCTAGTGGTTGCAAACTGAGTATGGATCTGTAAACAAAAACATTTTTAGACTTTAACATGTGACTGAATTTTTCAATTACAAAAAAGTACTATGCAACAGGACAGTCATGTTATCCAGATTTCGGAAGATTTCTAGCAGTAATTCATTTCCTGCCTTTTTCTTGATAAAAGGAGGAACCAAAAGCTGGACTGGATCTCAAAAGTTCATGCTATTGTAATAGTTGGGATTTTTTGTTCCATACATTCACATGCTTCCCTTACAAAGAAATAGTTATTGGAGACTCTTATGAACAGACTACTGAACTTCCTTACAAGTGCTGCTCTATTCCTGTTCCAAGCAAAAGGTCTGGATCAGCAACTTGCTCCTATAACAGATGTGCAGAAAGTGCCCTTCTTTTCAGTCACATAAAGCATCAGGTTCATGAATTACTTACACACACAGCTTTTATAAGACAACAGCTTTAATCTAATACAGCTGCTCATGATTGAAGATTTCTTTGTTTTGACTTGTTTCCTGACTGCCTAGTGGAACTCATCTGTGCAATGAATCAGAACATCACTAAATCTTATTAATGAAATATGAATGGTTAGAAATATCAATAAATTCATGAATCTACAGTAAAATGTAACTTCAGTAATGAAAAAAATACAGAACTTCTGTTGTAGAAAAATGAGGAGAGTGTTCAGAATAAAACAGAAGGGAAAATCTCTGCAATCATAAAAAAAATCCATCAAGCAAACCTACCTACCTAAAACTTGGTGACAGTTCAGCTGAAATATACTTGCAAACTCACTGCAGTTCCATTATTAGCTTGAATGTGATAATAGCATAGCTATACTATAAGCCAAGTCTTTTTAAGGTTGGCAAGTTTTTTTTACATCTTTGATAGATGTTAAGCGTGTTACTGTCAATCTTTTAATTCAGAATCAAAAAATCAAAATAAGCCTTTTCAGAAAAAAAACAGAGAATCTGCACTAATTCACTAGATATCACATCACTAGGTACCACGTAGATTATAATCACTGTGTTCCGGAAGTACCTGAGCTCAGATTCTTAAAGTAGCTTAGTTAATTTAACTTGTTTGTAAAAATGGATTTTAAAATACTTCAAATTCAACAATGAAATAGTATTCTGTTTAACTCAGACTACAGACTCTGAGAAGATCCTACCCAAAAATGACAGCACAGTATTATTTCAGTATTAGGTAGCAAAGGGAAACAATTTTTTTTAGCATAATTGTATGGATACAATAATCAAAAATGTATAAACACATTCCATGATAAAAGAAAAATACAATAAAGTACCTGTAAGAGGAAAAGGGTATGTTGAACTCATTTGCTGGTGAAGCAGTTCCTAAACATCTTCCTTCTTCAAAAACATTTAACGGGATTGAAAAATGATTCCTTATCTATACAAAATAAAAATCCAGCAACATACATTAGGAAAAACTGAAAAGACAAAGTGTTTTGAACTTAATAAAGCAAGAATGAGAATTCTTGCTTTTCATCTTACCCATTTACCACTCAAGGTCAACCATTTCAGAAGAACTGTCTCTAAAACAGCAAATCTTTTAAAATGATCTGGTTGTACAGTTTAATGCTACATTCTATTTATGAAATAAATATATTAACTGCAAAATGCTTTTCAAGGAGAAACACAAGACTTTGAAAAACCAAAGACAAGTAAATCTCAACTGTATGGTGACTTTCCAAATATTGGTCTCCTAAAAATAGAATAGATACAAGGTTTAAAAATCCATATGGTGAAAACCTAAAGCAAGTCAGAAGTTTAAGATTAAACCATTAATGTCCAATATCATTCAGGGGCATGTAGTTACCTTTCTTGCAAATATTATTTTTTATTTATTTCTTGCTTAATTTAATGGCATTAATTAGCTCTTAAAAAAATTAGAAAATAATCAAACAGTAAATTTGGTTACTTATCAAGTCATAAACCACTTTGAGCAAAAAAAATGAATGAACTGAAGTGTAATAGGAACACTGACTATAGAACACTAATATCCGAATCATCACTGTACCTGTAAACCATATAATGTCTATAAAAAATGCTGTTCAATAAAAAGTCATATACATTCAAAGGTCTCACTTTTCAACTGACACTGTACTAGATTTGCAATTAACTTTTCAATGGTGCTGGATGAAGAAAATGAAATAATCTGATTGAACGATAACTTGGGGAACTGAGGTAAGATTAAAAGAAGTTTATCACTTCATACAAAGCAAATAGTTCAAGACTAAAATTAGAGCCAGCATTAGCAAACATTACTAACGAATTATCCTGATCCAAAAGCTAATTGATTTCCACCCACATTCGACCCATCTGTCACTTTGAAAACATTTTTTATTCTTGAAAAATCATACACAAATCAACGTTACATGGACCATTCAGCTATGTTTTTTAAATATGTTTTTTCAATATTTAAAGACTAAAGGATCATTTTCATTCATTAAAAATTAATCGTATGGATATATAATTACCTGAATAGGGGAACGTATAGTTATCATCTTGCTTCCTTCAACAGTGTCAATTTGGCAGACAATGGACCTTTCAACACCTGATTCCTCATGTCTCACTTTGTAAATACATCGACCCACTTTTGTCAATGGAATCTTTTCCACAGCAGAATGATTATGTGGACCTAGAATTTACAAGATGAGACATGAAACACTCAAAAGCAGCATAGAGAAACATTTGAAACACAAAAATGTGCATTCAATAGAATTTTCTGTGTCATTCAATCTAATAATAAAAAAACACCCACTGGATGAAACAGCATAATCAGCACTACTAATATGCTGATCTTGCAGTGTTACTAAGGAAACAGCAAATAATCTTTTTTTGCTACAACAAAAAGAGTAAATGAGACCATCACTCAAATATTTAAGTGGATTTTGCTACTGCAAATAAAATTAGTGTCTCACAGGAAATGTTTACAAGATGTAATAGCTTATTAACTAGGTACAGCTCTTATACTGTAAAAACAATTCAACTAGTACATCATATGGTCAAGTTTCAAAAACTGCCAATTGTTACAATAAATCAATTCAAATTGTAAGCACAAACACCCACCAAAAATGGTGTGCATACACCATTAAAAATAGCAAAACTTTAATTTTAGCTTTAAACACTGGTTTGTTTAAAATTATCTAAAACTATCTGTTCTTACAAACATCCCCCTGTAAGACCAGACTTCCAGAAATAAACACATAGGACTCAATTTGAAAACAAAAAATTATTTTGAGCAGCTGAATTCTGCAATAACATATACATGCAAACAAATATGTGACTGCAATAAAGACAGGTTGCATAAATTATTTATCATAGCAGCAAACCTATGCTGTAAAAATTAAGAAGCATAATACATATAACTTTTAGCTGTAAAGGCTAAAGAAGTATTTCAAATACAGTCACACATCTAGAATTCAAAGAAACACTCCTTTTGTATTAAGTGGTCCTCCAATATTTATTGACCTGTACAAGACAGTGTACTACGCATGATAAATATTTACAAAAACAGAAGATGTATAAACTTTGGAACTTACAGATCTGAATGTAAAATCTCTTGCTACTCAGCGTTGTCATTGCTGTGAACTGGTCACTCTCATTTTTAGTTCTGACAAATTCCATATTTAAATTCTCTCCATCTTCTAAATGAAATATTTTTGCTCCAAATTCAACATTAAGGACACTAAAGGAATCACTAGGCATGACTGTGATGGGAAGTCCTAAAGAATTTTTTATTACAAATGGTGCTCGGTCTTTTTTGAAAATGTCTGAAGTTTGACTTGCTGCTTCAGCAAATGCCTAGAAAGAAAAGAACCAATACAAAACACAAACATACTGAATAAGATTTCACCAAGATGATCTCTGCTAACGTTCATTTAGCTATTCTAACACTGCATAGTTAAGAAATCTTTCTTACCGTGCCCAAGTTACTCAACATCTGCAGTCCCAGCTTGGACAGTGTAATGTTGAGTTGGTCTTTTGAGGAAACATTTATTACTGTTTTATATTCTGGAACTTTGTAGTTCTCTTCTTCTTCATCATCTGATTCAAACAGTGCTTTTTTAGCTTTCTTCATCTGAAAGGAGATTTTTAAAGAATTCTTATTTGACCACTTATTCTGTAGTAGCAAGTTTCACCTCAAGATACTCTATATCTCCCTTTCCCATTTCTGTGTCCCGCTGTGGTTTTCCTTTTTTTTTTTTTGATAAGAATAAATAAGAGACAAATCATATATTCTAGAAGTCAATGAAATTCCAGTAACAGTAGTTAAATTTAGGATTATTCAAAAGTAAAGAAAATACATACTAACCACTAACATATCCAGTAAATACTTTGTGATAACATTCTTCTTAACCTGTTGAGTAGCATGGTGAAAAAACTTACATATAACTGATTTCATAGTCTTAAAACAGTCCCCAAATTTAATCTTTATATGTTTCCAACTTAAATACCTACTTTGTTTTCATTTGACCGATGGAAAAATTAGAATTCTGATGAAATACATTTATATAGCCTTCAACATTTCTGGAAATTATGCATTTCCAAACTTTGTATTTCATATCTGGGTGAGAAGACGTGAGGTTTGATTCCCTATCTTCTACCTATCTCCTGAATTAGGTCTAGTATCTTTCTGGAACATTCTTGGGGATATTTTTAATAGCAGTTTCTTAACTGCAGTATCTCAGTCCATAATCTTTATCATTCTGAGGCTACTGCAGAAAGTTTTTTGATAATGATAGTCCTAGGAAAAAGGACGGTTTTCAATTCTGAGCAACCTCTCAGGTTAAAAATACTTGAACAGCCTTGAAAAAAATCAGAAAACAATGAAATAAAACTGTTAAGACAGAAGGAGGTAAAACAAAAGGTACCTCCCATCCTTAGATAAAGGCTTATCTACTTTAAGATCAGAATCTAGACTATTTGCATGAAAGATGAAAATGAAGTGGTAAGAGCACTACTCCCACAGTACTCTTTGTGCTGTCAAGCACATAGTCAACAGCTATCAGTTTTCCCAATGTATTTCTGCTACACATACTTCTGTGGAACAAGAGCAGTGGTTTGTCTTGACAAAGTCACGGAATGCATAACTAGCATGTGACCTAATAGACAAACTGATATAAAGCCATTACAACTATCTGGTGGAACTAGAATAAAATTTTGCCACTTCAAAGACAATATTTAACAGATCTGTGAGTCTGGATGTTTCCTTGTGCAAGAACTGGTTTCATTTGCTACTTAAGAAAAAACTCTCAGTAACCAGTAACAAGAAACAAAATCATTAGATTAGTTTCAGCAATGAAAGGTGGAGAGCATTTGTTTTTTCTAAGGTACCGAAATGCAGTGTTTGAGTTCAGCTTTGGAAACTATACCTTGATTTCAAGAATCCATGGTTTGAATAAATCAGTCTTCTCAACTTCCAGTGGTTCAAGCAAAGGTTCCCACACGCCAAACATCTCGTTAAAATAATGTACCTATCAAAATCCAGAAATCAGTTAGGAATTTACATACAACTTAAATAAAAAAAATATGATTTACAAGTATATTTATGATTTTGGCAATATAAAAGATTCATAATCAGATTGCATTTTCAGCTGCCACCATAGGATGAAATAAATACATCAGAGAAATAAATGAGGTGTCTAAGTCTCTACTGCAAAGAGCCAGTTCCAAATATGTGGTAAAAAGTGTGCCACTAAAAATATAATTTTGGCTTAAACAGTAGCTGCTGGAATTCAAAAGCACTATAAATAAGGAAGAATCCACCTACAACAATCACTGAATTTTATGTCACTAATTTCCAAATATGAGTCAGTTTGGATGTTTTATGAACAATACTGGTACACATTGTATTTTACAGAAATAATACATTATATATTCAACTGTAATATTTAGTGAAAATTATTAGAGAGTTTCAGCCTGATGCCACTCTCCAAGAAACTAAAATAATTGGAAATGACAAGCTAGTACAGAAACAGCTACTTTCAGACACAAACATTTAATAATGATGCCACAGTTCTTCAGGAGCTTGCAAAGAAGTAAATGTGAGGCTGCATAACACCAATTACTGTGCAATTAATAACATTGCATCTGATGCATTAGATTTTCATTTTAATTTAACTACCTTAACACCTCATTCCCATTGCGCTCCCACAACACACATCTCCAGTTTAGCCATCAAATATATCTTTTTATGGTCTAAATAACACATATATAACATTTAGACAATAGGGTTTAGCATTCCAGGAAAACTTTTGTTTCTTTATATAGGACTCCTCACCTCTAGCTCAAGATGAGAATGTAGGTTGATTAGAGTACTCCAGTTCTTGACTTCTCCAACAAATGAGGAATTGGCTAAAAGCATTGGTACAGTTCTGTGCCCAACTCCAGCTTCAAGTGTAATAAAAACAGATTCTATATTAATTTTCAATGACTCTCCTGTGGGAACCAGTTCAGTGGTTGGATTTTTATCTTCTTTTTCATTCGCCTCTTCAAGAAACCACATTTTCAGATGTTTTATATCTTTCTTATTCCACAAGTCCGGAGGAATTTCACTAATCTCCTCTTCTGTTGTTTCTGCAGTTTGATAAAGGGCTGACGTAATAGTAATTACGGTGTTTATGATTATTGGTGAAACCTACAAATAAGAAATTGGAATAGTTGGAAATGACAAGCTAGTAGAGAAACAGCTACTTTCAGACACAAAAGTGTAAGTATATTGTTACAATAACAAGACACTTCCATTTTCAACAGGACTCTCGTTGGAAAACACTTCCCTTCCACAAGCTATAGGTCAATCTTTCCAGATTTTCAACCCCTGCCTTCTTCCATATGAAAGCTTTCTAAACTACATCATTCAATGATCTATGTGAACACTTCAAAACTTACTCTGACATCAGAGCATTTACAAAACACGGATTTCAAAACCAAAGCATAGAGAAAGATAGTTAATTTTCAATTTTGTTTTGACATGCTAAACAGATAGGTGACCTAATGAAGAACAGGAACAATTTCCCATTTCAGTCATTCCTGAAGCAATTTCATAGCCTGCTGAGTGGGAAATAGAAAGTTAAAAACGCAACAAAGGTCTACTTACTTTTATTGTTAGCGATTTAATTGTTAGATCTGCTGCCTGTGGATTAGTACCAGACTGTTTCATTTCAAAGAAGAAGTCACAAGGCTGCAATACCTATACAATAGAGTAAAAACATATGTCATAGAAAGAAAAATATATTTTTTAAAACATACTTTTAAATCATACACATAAAAAGTATTGTAAGAAATCTTACCATTATTTGGTTCTTCAAAATTAAGAGAAATATGAACACTAATAGCATGTTGAAAGAAAGAAAAAGTATCCAGAAGCATCACCTCAGCCATTCTCAATCATTAAAGATTCAAACATCAGCTACAGTAAAATGCATTACACTTCAGTAACTCCATTCTTTAGGGAAAGTCTGCAGATGCCTTCAATGCACTGCACCATCATGTCTCTGACTTTTGAGGAGAATGAAATTTTCGGGTGCAACACAGCAACAACACAGTTACAGTTTTCCTGAATAACAATATAACTGAGTAACAATCACTGAGTTCCAGCTCTGTGTTGCAATCAGTCCCTGTGAAAGAACGTTTTCACTTGTCAAAGTTCACCAAAGCTAAGGTACATTATAAACAAAATCAGTGCTATCCTATTAATAGAGCACTCAGGTATAATTAGACTCTACTGGCATACAGTACAGACAGGAAAATTTGCTCTCCAATCTCTGAGAGGGTAAGTCTTTCAAAAACTGTAATTTCAAACCATATTGATTTTGCAATCTTTTCTGGTATGTCTGTCCTTATCTGAATCAGATGCTGAAATCATAGAAATACCCTGAATCAGTCTGACCCCACTTTTCCCGAATGATCAAACAGAATGTGGGGTCCATAATATTATTTTATCCTCTATTGCTTAAATTACTTTTTTTTCTTATTCTGTGTTACACTCAGGAATGAAAAATAACATATTCCTCTTTAGACCAACACACATGTGAGAAATAAACAAAAGAACCCCTCATCTCTCATGCTATTTTAAATCCCTACTTCACATCTGGATGTGACACTTGGGGATATAGTTTAAGGGTGACTATGGCGGTGCTAGGTTGATAGTTGGACTAAAAGATCTTGAAGGTCTCTTTCAGTCTTGATGATTTTGTCATCAAAAGGATGAATTCATCCAACTCAATTAGTTTCCCAGACTGACATTAGATTGTTTACAGAAAACCTGGGTTCAGAGGTTTACTTTGTTTTCAAAATGAACAGTTATGCTGCTACGTGCAGGGAAAGGCTTTTTTTTCTTTATTTTTTTTTTTTTTAATAATAGTCTTCTCAAGAACTTTCTGAATCTTTCAAGGAAGCTACTGCTTTAAGCATTAAAACTAGCACCCTCTGAAGTTTTTTTTCTGCATCTATAGCACAAGCATCCTGTCAAATTTAGGTCTTTTTCTCTGTTTCTGCAGTCTGAGATAAGAGATTCCACCAGAAGGTATTCCTGTAAGAGGGAAAACTTGATGTGAAGCCTTCCAATAACTTTCTACAAAGGAAGTCGTATTTATGCTGCATTTGCCAGCTACAAAATCAGAAGTCAAATGACTTTGCATTGTGTGGTGGCAAGTGCACCGCTTTCTAAATTACTAGATTAACATTTTAGTGCAATTAAAGACAATATACGCAAGGAGTAAACTGAGCTGCCATGATTCTACCTGAAACTGAGATGAAGGGGAAGCCCCAGTTCTTTGTGCTTATACCTTTGATCTTTCCTACATCACTCCGCAAGGAAGTACGCATTAACAGAGAGCTGAAATGACTTGCTCCTCAAAATTCATCTCTGGTCTGAGGACATGGGTAACTGCCAGATATACACTAAGTCAATTTGAATTTTTCCTCTGATGCAACAATATCATCACAGAGTTAGCTGGGATACAGTCTGTTGTAGAGGCAGAAAAGCTGTAAGAAACTCCAGGAGTCAATGCATTTCCACCTGTTCATTAACTATCAAGTCTGATTCTGTTGCCAATATATAAACTGGCAGTTTTAATATGACACATCTATGGACCTTAACATGAAGGAATTTATAAACAGCATACGGTAAAGAAACTGTTTCATAGTATGCACTTCCCTTTTTTTTTGGTGACACTGTTATTCTTGTACTTAGGTATTTAATGAAAAGTTTTAGAATTATAACATTCCAAATTTACTATACTGCATTTGACATGCCATACACTTACAAAATGCTGTGTATTTGGCTTACATGGGATATGAAAAATAATTAACATTTTACTCCTTGGGGCTCATTGTAGCTTCTCATACAAAGCGAAACCCAATGCCACAGATCAAAATGATGCTTTAGGCATATCAGACAAAAGAGAATAAAATCAACAGAATGTTCACCACAGAATTTTACTCATCTATCTGTAGTATAAATTTTAATGCTTTAGAAGTAAGTTGTATTTTAGCAGTAGAAGTTACAAAGCACCTTTTAAATACACACTGAGTGGTTGCAAACTCACCGTAGTAATGTTGCCTTTCCTTTCTTCTGGAAGAAATGGGCATGCTTTCATCTGTATCTCTCTAACAGCAGCTGTCATGCTGTGCCTTTCAGGGCTATTTTTAATGAAGACCTCACACTGTGTTGTAACCACCAATGCAGGAGCATCGCTTCTTGTTAAATCAGCCACAAACACAATCTCTGGATTTTTAACAACAATGTTCATTTCCATCGTAGATACAGGCTGCACAGGTGCTTCAGAAACATAAATTACATTAGTTTAATTCTTAAAAGAATACATTTCAATTACTTACTTGTGATTTAATAATTAATACTAATTAATAATTATTATAACTCATAACACGAATTACAATAATTATTTAATTATTGTAACTTACAGGGAGGTTTTAAATATTTAGTAGTAAGAACTAGCACAACTGGTGTCAGCAAACTTGTAGATCCCTGCAACTGACTGATTTCTAGGCTCTTCATTGAAGACACAAAACCATTTAATAACTAATTACTCTTGGGTACAACAAAAGATTCCACAAACTCTCTGTGTCTAAATGAAAAGAGTAACAGTAACACTGTTACTATCTCTGATATTAACACATGTATCAGCCTCACTCTATACCTAAATCTGCAAACTATGATGAGTCTTATGAAAATGCTGGGCACATTTTCTGCTCTCTGGAGCAGCAAACCCACATTTTTCCAAAGGACAGTAATGCAGCATCTACTGATGCTTGATGTAACCACTTGCAATAAAAATATACTTTCATATAAGACTTCCTTATCATTTAGATTTTGATCATCAGCAAATAATCACAACAGGCCTGGCTGAGAGGGACACAACTATGATATGTAGGGCATAGGAAAACAACACCTTAAAAACCAGGGACTTGCTTGACACACCTGGTGAGAACTACCTGGGCCTGGAAGCATAAAAAGACTATTTCCTGCTCTCATGCTTTAATGGACTATTTTTGATGTCAGGTTTTCAAGCTAAGTCTGTTCTCTGATGTAGGGAGAAATGAACATCAGTGGACAAGTGAAGTGAAAACATTTCTAGGCAGCAATATCAGGCAGACTGATTCCATGTGTAAGCTTAATATAATACGGTCTATCATTCTTCCCATTTTATTTTATTTTAAACATACATTGTTGGGTATCTTCTTTGTCTAGTAAGACAAGACTTCATTTGGAAACAGAGAGTAAAGGTCATGAATTTATTTCCATGACACAAAGTAACATCAACGGCCACAAGAAGCTGTTCTATATACATAAACACAGGAAATGGCATAAGAGGAATATTACAATACTAAAATTAAGCTGATTTTTAAACACAGATTTTAAACTATATCTAGTATATATTGGTTTATACCTTGGTCCTTTAAAGGTAATGACTGTTTGAGATTTTTCTGTGCAGCAGCACTTTCTGCATTAGCCTTTAGGAATATATCTGCTACAGTAAGTAGGAACTCCATGCTTGCACAAAGGTATATCTCTTGAACAATAACATCAAGAACAGTTCCATCTCTCCCCTGTTTGTAGTTTACATCCACCATAACTTTCTTTTCAAATCCATGTTTCATTTCCACCATTCTAAAAGACAATTAAGGAGGCATTTAATGAAACAATACTAAGCCAGCCACAAATACTGGAAAACACTCAAGATTCTCATTCCAGCTGTGATACATTAACAAGAGTGAATTTAAAATGTAACACAAATAATTTTAAAACATCATTGATAAAAACATTAGCATAAATTTTATATAACTCTAAAACTAACTGGAATCCCATACACTGGTAACTAAAGGAGTTCATAATTTTAACAAGTCAAACCATTGTAATTCCTCATTTACATATCAAAAGTATTATACCTTAATGAAGTTTGTTACTATTCATGAAATACCATCTCAGTCTTACTCAGCACTTCATTAAAGCAGAAATTGGAACTGTTTTCTATGTGCATTTATTACCTTCATGTTTAAAGTTCAGTTTATTTCATTTTTTGTATCTACCATTTACATTGGTCTTTCATAAAGATACATGGAACAGAAGGCAAGTAAGACACATAAACCCACAGTAACATGTACTTTAAGAACCCCCACACTAAAACAAGTGTAATTTTAACAGAATCCTAAAGAAATGGAAACATTATCAACTCTTTGTCTAACAGACAGTAAATTACATCAAATTACAGACCTTGGTGTAGCCTTCTGGATTGACTGTCTTTTATCATCTAATGTACAGTTTGCCAGTTTGACTGAAGCATTCATAGAACCATCTGATAACATTTTCAGAGCAGCTGACATCAAAACTAATTTAAACTCTGCAAGCTTCAAAAGGTCATCTCTCTGATCCAAAGTGTTAACCTGTTTAAATCAAACATTTGTACATTTAGTTACAGGTAGTGAAAATAATATACAGGTGTGATACAGTTATTCTAACTGATATTTCCAATAATAATAAATTAAATAAACTCATTACTAATTCAGAAGATAACCACAATCAGTAACATAGAAAACTTTCAAAAAGCAAAGCTTTACCCTTCTACCATCTTTCTAAAGCAAGTTAGTGAGAGACAATGCTTACAAGAAAGTAATGCAATTTTGGTTTATGTTAAAACATATTATATATGTAAAGATGCCAAACGAGAAATTAAATTTTGTCTCTTATGACTATGCAGTGTTTAACCACACATTGAAAAATTGTTTAAAATCTAAAATAACTTAAGTTTACAATAAATTACAAACTTTCAGTCAGAAATCTGGTGACAAGTTTTTTAAGTTTAAACCAAGATGAACATAAATGCATTCCTATTGACGAATCTAAAAATCTCCACAATTTTGTGGGTCCACGTTCACATCTGTATGTGTAACTACTGAATATGTTTCACTCCTCTGCATTATTTTATTCCCAAATTATATTTTAAATCAATATAAATTTTCATCAGATTTTTAGTCAGATGCCAAAAGACGTATTATGTGCTACCACTGATTATTCTATTTCCTACAATAACTGTCAAGTGATTCAGCCAAAATAGTTGTCTTATTTCCATCACATTTGTTATTATTGCTAGAACACACTTTCTCTGCTATAAATTAAGCTGTTCTTGTTCAGAATTTCCAGGAAGATGGGCAACCTTAAAGCTGTTGATTTCTCTTCGTAACCAAAATTGTACTTACCTGTTTTGAATTTGGGCTATACAACACTAAAGTCAGAGAGTCAAATTTGAAGTCCAGTTTTAGTGTTGTTTTTATTTTCATAGGTGAATGCAATTCCACCACAGCTGATGTCACAACAGTTACACCTTTCAGAAATCAGAAAAACAGTTAATATTAAGAAGATTACTGACTGCAAATAAAGAGAAAAAAACAAACAAAAACAAAACATTCTCGCTTCAACCATAAAGACAGCAATTTCCTTTTTCTCCACATGTAAATGCATCCACACTTAGCATGTGTTTATCATACCTTCTGTAACTATTTTTGGCAAAATCACACAATTTTTGAGAATATAAAACACTCCCCTTACATATTCTACATGCAATTTTTACCATCTTTAAACCATAAATGTACAACTTCCCCTTAACATTATATGGTATTGTGCGCAAGAACGTTACAAATTTACTCTCATCCTCATTTGTTCATCTGTCATATTTTTGCTGTTTTTCCCATCTAAGAAATGAAGTCAACAAAAGCTGGTTTTCTTAACTTTACTTGCTTTTTTTTAGTGTGTGCTGAACAGTCTACAAGCAATAACAGGTTTGGAACACAAACAACTTTTAGGGATGCCACCATTAGGACAGACAAACAGATCTAAATCTGAACAGCAACGAAACCAGCAAATAGAGGAAAGAGAGTAACATGGCAGCTTTCCAAAGCTGGGATGTTACCAAATGCAGTCGACAGACCTTTAAGTGCTACCTTGCATTATGGCCAGGAAAACGAGACAATCCTTACATTACAACATGTCACGCTCCAAAGCTCACTGCCATGGCCCCGCCGCTCCTATTCATTATCATTACTGTCAGATACAGTTCAAGCCAAAATGTCACGATAACACATGTGCTGGCAATTGACTGAACTCATCAGCTGGTGAGACATGTAGTGACAGCAGCAACAGCAGCAGTGGTTACAGTTAAGTTGCAGGTAAAAACACCTCAAAGAGCCTGGCAGAGAGTTCCCAGATTAAGGGAAACCCAAGAGTTCGAAGGACCTGGCAGGGCCCAGGAGCTCTCATTAGTGAGGTTGACATGGTGAGGGCCCTGCCAGAGCAACCAAGGGACACTTAAACAACCCGAGGGATCATGAGCAACCTGGAGCATAGTGAAAAGGTGGGCAAGCAGGACATGGCACATCAGAAGGATATGGCACAGGCATAGGTGCAGCAGTTCACATAGGCAGGGCATGTAGGAGGACACAGCCACCCTCCCAGCTCCTCAGCAGAGTTCATCTGGTGGTTTTTGCCTACCCCATGAGAACAGACACAGCAGTGGTCTCTATACGGCCAATAGCTCATTGCTGGGTAGGAGCATGGCAACCTAGACAAAGCTTCCTCAGAAGCAAGCAGCTGTCCAGGTCTGCAGCTGCCGGAAGTGTTTGAGCCCGGCATTAGCACCAGAAGGCAGAAGAGACTACACCTGAGTGCACTGGGACCAGGTGGTTGATCTGCTGAGCCTGGTAGCTGACTGTAGAGAGGAAGTGGAGAGGCTGAAGAGTTATCAGGGAGTGTGATACAAAATGGACTGGTGAAAATTCCTGACAGAAATGCAGGAGGTGCAAGTACAGCACAAGTCAGAGGAACACCAACACTCTTGTCATCAGACAGAAGCAGGGGATCTAAAAGAAAGGGGGAAGTGAAAACAGGTCCCCACTAGAGGTGGCAGGAGAATCACCTCCCTTGCCTTCTCAGGTAACCTTACAGAATAGGTATGAAGCTCTAGAACTTGAGAGCAAAGCAAATGATAGTGAAGGTGAAGGTCTACATGGGGTGCTGTCCAGAGCAAGTCAGTCAACCAAATGCATCACAATTTCAGGTTAAGAAGGAGAGAATGAAGAGTAATTGTTGCAGGTGATTCACTTCTGAGGGGAACTGAGGGGCCTGTATGCCAACTAGATACATCCCACAGGGAAGTCTGCTGCCCCCCTGGGGCTCAGGCAAGAGATATTACTAGGACAGAGGATCTAGAGCACAAGTTGTGATCTCTTCTATCCTGCCAGGTAAATCATGCAGATGAGCACCTTGAGAACACAATTCTGTGTTACCATCAGAATTTTGGTTTTTTTCATCATGGGTCAGTTTACAGAACACTGAGCCTGCTGGCAACAAAGAGCACCCTCCTGTCTCAAAGGGGAAAAACACTCTTAGCTCAGGAGTTAGCAGGGCTTACTAAGAGTGCTTTAAACTAGATTTGAAGGGGAATGGGGATACAGCCAGGTTTGACAGAAATAAGGTGTGGGAAGGGCAGAACTACAGTGACCACCCAAGCAGCAAAAGGAGGCTTCAGAGGGAATATATCCAGTGAGTACAAGCATCCAAAGATGTAGGCACAAGGCAGAATATGGATCATCCCTTTGCACAATCAAATACTTCCATAAAGTGCCTGTACACAAATGCATGCAGTATGGAGAACAAACAGGAGGAACAAGAAAAGTGTGCGCAGTCAAAGGACTCTGACCTCACTGCAATGACTCCAACAAGGTTTTCAACAATGCCTCTTTCAACATCCCCACAGGCAAACTCAGAAAGTGTTGCCTGGATGAGTGGACAGTGAGGTGGACAGGGCAGAAGTTCCAAATAGAACTTCTTTACTGTGCAGATGATCACACACTGCCACAGATTACCCAGAGAGGCTGTGGAGTCTCCTTCACTGGAGATATTCAAGAACCATCTGCATACAATTCTATGCCATGTGCTCTAGGATGACCCTACTCGAGCAGGGAGGTTGGACTACATGTCCCCTTGTGGTCTTCTCCAACATGACCCATTGTGCGATTCTGTGAGATCCTCTAGAGTGATTCAGCCCCCTGATTATTACCCACTTCTGTTTGTACAGGTCAGCAATGATGAAGAAAAAAGAGCTCTAGCAATTAGAAAGGACTTCAGGATGACTGGTTGAAGGGACAGGAGCATAGGCGGTATTTTTCTCAATCCCATCAGTAGCAGGGAAGAATACTGAAACAAACAGGAGAAGCCACCTAACAAAGATGTTGCTTAAAAGCTGGTGACATTAATGGAATTTTGTCTTTTTTTCTGACTGTGGGGCAGTTTATACAATACCAGGATTGCTGGAGACAGATAAGGTTCATCTGTCTCAAAGTGATAAAAGGATTTTTGCCCATGAGTTAGCAGGGCTGATTAAAAGGGCTTTAAACTAGATTTGCAGGGGAATGGGGATAAGACCAGGCTCACTAAATGTGAGCCATGGGGCAGGATGCTAGAGCTAGGGATAAAATTGGTACCCCAGCTGAAATGCATCTACACCAATGCACAAGGTATGGGTAAGCAACATGAGGAGCTGGAGGCCACTGAGCAGCAGCAAAGCAATGACAAAAATGTGGGATAACCAGTGTGCTGCACTGGATGGCTACATGCTCTTCCGAAGGGACAGGCAATGGAGAGGCGGTGGGCTGGCTCTATACATTAGGAAGTGTTTTGACTGTACAGAGCTCAAGGAGGGCAACAAGGCTGGTGAAGAGTTGGAAATGCAAGCCCTATGAAGAAAGGCTGAGGGAGCTGGGGTTGTCTGCCCTGGAAAAAAGGAAGCTCAGGGGAGACCTTTTCACTCTCTACAACTACCTGAAAGGAGGTTGTAGTCAGGTGGGGGTCAGTCTCTTCTCCCAGGCAACCACTGACAGAACGAAGACACAGTCTTCATCTGAGCCAGGGGAAGTTTAGGTCAGACATCATGAAAAAATTCTTCACTGAAAGGTTGAGTGGGCACTGGAATCCTCTACCCAGGGATGTGACGGAGCCACCATCCCTGGAGGCATTGTAAAAAAGACGGGACGTGGCACTCAGTGCCATGGTTTAGCTGATGAGGTGATATTAGGTCATAGGCTGGACTTGATGATCTCAAAGGTCTTTTCTAACTTAGTCAATTCTGTGATTCTGTGACAGTGATGAGAAGGTTGAGTGCCTATGGGGACAATTAGGGAGAAAGCTAACAAGGCAGATATCCTAGTGGGAGTCTGTTATAGACCACCCAACCAGGATGAGGAGCTGGATGAACTATTCTATGATCAGCTGGCTGATGTTTCATGATTGTCAGTCCTTGCTATTGTGGGAAATTTTAACCTGCCATATGTCTGCTGGAATCTCAACACAGCAGAGAGGCAGTCCAGGAGGTTCTTGGAGTGTGTGAAGATAACTTCCCAACACAGCTGGGAAGTGAGCCTACCAGAGGAGCTGCCCTGCTGGGTCTGTTGATTACAAAAAGAGAAGGGCTGGTGGGAGACACTGTGGTTGGAGCCATCTTGGGCACAGTGACCATGACATGATAGAGTTTTCAATACTCAGGGGCGCCAACAAAACCTCTACCTTGGAGCTCCAGAGGGTGGACTTCGAACTGTCTGCACCAGTTCAGAATACTCGTTCAGACAGTTCCTTGGTAATGAGCCCTTAAAAACAAAGGGGTATTTAAGAAGCGAATTATATAGACTCAGGACCAGACCATCTCTACGTGGTGCTGAACAGCACCACAAGGGAGGAACTCAAGGAGAAAAATGAGAGTTTATGACCTCTGGAAGAAGGGCCAAGCAACTGGAAGAACAGCACAAGGATGTTGTTAAAGTCAGGTAGAGAGAAAATTAGAAAGGGGAAAGCTCAGCTAGAACTCAATTTGGCCACTGCTGTGAAGGAGAATAAAAAGTGGTTTTGCAAATACATTAACAACAAAGAGCAGGCAAAGGAAAATTCTCCACCCTTTACTGGATGTGGAGGGGTACACTGCCACCAGGGATGAGGAAAAGACTGAGGTACTTCTTGCCCTCTTTACCTCAGTCTTTAAGAGTAAAAATGGTTTTCTCTGGGCAACTGGCCCCCTGAGCTGGTAGACAGGGTCAGGGAGAAGAACAGACCCTGCTGCAATCCATGAGGAATCCACAGCAACTGCTGTGCCACTTAGACACTCACAAGTCTATGGGGCCAGACAGGATTCAACCTAGAGTGATGACAGAGCTGGTAGAGGAGCTCACCAAGTCACTCTCCATCATTTGTCATCAGTTCTGGTTAATTGAAGAAGTCCCCGATGAGTGGAGGTTGGCCAATGTAATGCTCATCTACAAAAGAAAGATCCAGGGAACTACAAGCCTGTCAGCTCAACCTTGGTGCTGAGGAAGGTTAAAGAGCAGATCACCTTGAGTGCAATCACATGGCACAAACTGGACAACCAAGGGATCAGGTCCAGCCAGAATGGTTTCAAAAGGGTTTTAGGAAAGGCAGGTCCTGCTTGACCAACCTGATCTCCTTTTTTGAACAGGTGACTCATCTAGTGAAAGAGAAAAAGGCTGTAGATGTTGGCTACCTGCACATTAGGAAAGTCTTTGATACTTTTTCCCATAGAATTCTCCTGGAGAAGCTAGCAGGCCATGGCTTGGACGGGTGCTCTTTGCTGAGTTAAAAACTGGCTGGAAGGCTGGACCTAGAAAATGATGGTGAATGGAATTATATCCAGTTGGTGGCCAGTCACCAGCAGTGTTCTCCACTGGTACTGGGACCAATTCTATTTAACATCTTTATCAAGGATTTGGACAAGGGGACCAAGTGCCTCTCTGTCAGTTCACAGATGACACCAAGTTGGGCAGGAGTGTCAATATGCTGGAGGGTTGGAAGGCTCTGCAGAGGGGTCTGGACAGGTTGGATCAATGGGCTGAAGCCAACAGTAGTGAACAAGGTGAAATGCCATGCCCTGCACTTGGATCACAACAACCCCAGGCAGTGCCACAGGCTGGGGGTAGAGTGTCTGGAAAGCTGTCCAGGGCAAAGGACCTGAAAGTGCTGGTGACAGCAGCTGAACATGAGCCAGTGTGTGCCCAGGTGGCTAAGAAGGCCAATGTCATCCTGGTTTGTATAAAACTAGTGTGGCCAGCAGGACCATGACAGTGATTGTCCCCCTGTACTCAGCCCGTTCTCAACGTGACGCCACACCTCAAATCCTGTTCCAGTTCTGGGCCCCTCACAAAACAAAGACATTGAGATTCTGAAGCATGTCCTGAAAAGAAGGGCAATGGAGCTGGTGAATGGTCTGGAACACAAGTTATATGAGGAGTGGCTGAGGGAGCTGGGGGTGTTCAGGCTAGAGAAAGGAAGCTCAGAGGGACACTATTGCTCTCTACAACTACTTGAAAAGAGGTTGTATCAAGATGAGCAGCTGGTCTCTTTTCACAGGCAGCTAATGAGTGATGACACAAAGATCATCACTACAAGATGACACAGCCTCAAACTGAGACAGGGGAGTTCAGGCTGGACATCAGGAAAAATTTCTGCTCAGGGAGGTGGTGGAGTCACCACCCCTGGAAGAGTTCAAGAAGATCTGGATATGGCATTTAGTGCTATGGTTTAGTTGACATGGTGGGTATTTGGTCAAAGGTTGCATTTGATAATCTTGGAGGTCTTGTCCAACCTTAATGATTCTGTGGTTCTACAATATTGGTATACACAAATGAATCTGCCATCCTTTTACAAATGCAATTCCAACAGAAGTAATATATTGACAGTAATACCTAAAAATGCTAGATTATGTAATTTTAGAAATATTACCTGCAGAGTGCTGTGATGTACTGTGCGTTTCACTAGAATGACTTGTTGACTCTTTCAATTCTGGCACAGCTGTTGATGAACCAGAGCTTACACCTGCATTTTCATTTAGAGTCCTCAGTATTGTGGTAATATCTTCCTGGCTGAGAATTAGCTTTAAAAAAGATTGGAATGAAAATCAAAACAACTCTGTTCACTTCTGGTAACTAAAATCTAAGCTTTTAAATAAACAGATAAATCAAATAAATCTCATCTGAGTCTCTGTTTAGGACACTAGACATTTTTCTGAAATTTACACAACACCTTACATTAATTTCTAGAAATCACAAGTCAGTCACACATTATTTTGTATTCATCCATGAACTTTCCCTACCAAGTTATAATTTAGAAACTAGAATGTCAGAACATGTACACATACAGTTTGATTTACAGTCAACCAAAACTTTTATCTACATTTAGTCACAAGGAACTTTACAGTAATAGTTATGAGTTCTATTTCAAAATTGAGTAAACTTGTTTTCCTCATACACCTCACAACATTTCTATTTTTTAATGTTAAATTTAAATTATGTTGTGTTTAAACTTTAATTTATGTTAGATTTATTTTTTCTGTTAAATTTAAATCACCCTAGGATGAATGCCATTTGGCCCCATAGATTTGTGAGTGTCTATGTAGCACAGCATGTCACTAATTACTATTCAGAATTACCCTTGTTATGGGTATGAATTCAGCACTGCTATTGAACAAACCAATAAACCCCAACTTTTCCAATCCTTCATTGAAAGACATTGACAGGTAAAAGAAGGCTAGAACAGAAGAACCATTTTTAACTCGCAACAGTAATTCGCAGTACAAAATCTGCCTGGAGTATCACAGATGAAATACAGAGCTTAAATTAGAACAGAAACCTATTCATTTCTATTTTCCCTATGAAACAATAAAATCCACTCTACCTCTCTGTCTTGAAATGAAACAATACCCTAACTACTGAGCTTGGACTTCTATAGAGAAAAATGAATCTGTTTTCCACAAATATTTTAATAGTTGCTTTCAGAAATGAGTCCTTACATTCATAGGCTTGAGTCGGCCAGATATTTCAATATCAGGAACTTCATTATACCATGTGGCAGCTAAATTTCGTTCAACAGCTAGTTCCAGATTGACTGGCTGCAGCAACTGTACTTCAGTTTGCAAAGAATCTTGCTCATAACAAGATCTGTGGAAAGAAACAAAACACTCCCAGTTTTACATATTTCACTTATGTATTCTAACAAACACATTTCTGTCTTTTCCTCATCTTTTTAAATAATGCTATAAAACTGCCTTTATACTACTCCAAGTAGCTCTAGTTAAAGCCTTATTCCACCAACTAGACATCTTTCCTTGGCAGGGAGGAAGTATCAGACACATACCAGGCATGCAACACACAACTCTTGCAAGTGAGACCTCTTACCTCCTCTCCAATGGAGAGCAAGTCCTTCTTTCTTCAGTACTCTTCAGCTGTGTTTGAAAAGCCCCTTCCCCCCTTCCCTCTCCACCCACAAATCCCCTGCACCAAGGACCATTTTCAAACAGTTCTTTATGGCTATCTGAATCAGTACCTTTCCTGTGATGCATAGCTTGAAAATCCCATCAAAATAGTCTAATACAAATGGGTATAACTGGTCTCAAAGTAATGAATAATGCATAAGTCTATAGTACTGCACAATTTTCCATGAACAAACATTTGCTTCTATTTAAACATGTGCAGACCACTCTTTTTCCTAAACCACATATTTTCATTGCTTTTAAAAAAAAATTGGTCTGCTGTTATATTCCAAGATAATAGGGTATGTGTCAATCACCAACCACAAACTAATTATTTAACAACTCCTCAAAGCTCTCTAACTGAAGAATCAATCCCAAAAGAATTCAATGAATTTTTAAAATATTGACACTACATTACCTGTATAACTTCAGTTCACTCAATTTCACGGTCATAGAGTCAATAACAGGTGGGAGATTATACCGTGTTTTTGTTTTAGCAATGAAGAATTGGTTCTTCACAGTGATTAGACCAAGATCAGCCACCAGGACATTCGCAGACATTGCTGACTGTGGAACTATCACAACAGGTGCTTTGATATTGATATCTAATGCCAAACGGGAACTGCGCTCTGCTAACACTTTTACACCTGTAGCTGCTTTCTCTGCTGCTTGAACAGTTGCCTCAGTAAGAGCTTCCTTGGCAGCTTGAAAGTTATTTATAAAAGCCTAGGAAAAGAATACAGATCTCAGGAATTAATTATTAAAAATTACGCTACTTCAAGAACATTATGAATCATTGTTATTTAAATAGCAAACCATCTTGTTATTTTTGCTATACGCTTTTTCCAAAGTCTTTAACAGGATAATCTTCCCCCAAATATGACAAATTATGAATATATATAAATAAACTTCCATACTAAATATTTTGAAAATTAGATGGTAAGAGCAATGACCTCATAACATGACTTGTGGAAATCACATTTTATTTAATCATATCAGCATAATCAGCAAAAGACTGATTTACTTAGCAGAATTCACAGAAAGGGCATTAATTTTCATGGTTTCTTACTTACATTTCAGTGTTATAAACAATGAATGGTATATATATTTAACAGTTGCCACAAATCTTCTAAGAAAAACATTACTATAATTAATACCAAATCTTGTTGCTTACTCATCTGCTCCACAGTAACAAACACATGTAGAAGCAAAGGAAACAGCCCAACCATCAATCTCTGTAAAGCTTCTAAAATATAATATAAGAGGTCTTGTATAAAGAGGCACCACCCCATACAGAATGCTTTTATCCCTTTCTTGTTCTGACAACTTTACCTGGATGCTAAGAAACAGTATCTAGAATATCTAACTTACCAAAACAGATGAAACAAACTTGTTGACGAAAACTACTTGAATACACCCAACAGTTAGGTAGATACGATTGTCAACAACATCCATATTTGTATATGCAATGCCATCTGTAGCATTCACATACGATACCATTCTGAAGTTAAAGACTTCTTTTTCTGTGATGTAAAGTGCCTTAAGAAGAAAAAAAATAGTATCTCTACTGTAAAAACTTACATACTGGAGAAACTTAACTCCAAAACAAAATGTAGTACCTCACACCATTTTTACTTCAAATACCTCAACAATATATGAAAAACAGAATCAAATTTTAAAAATCCATTTAAATAGTTGAAAATATTTAGTTGAAATCTCAGCTTGAATAATTCTGTTCATTAAAGTCAACAGAGTAAGAGGTGTAATGTGCAGCTGAATATCACAGTTGCACAAATTAATGTCAGCCTAATAATTACTGGCTGTGCGAGCAAAATCAATCTGTTTATAGAGAATGCTACTCCCAGCAAATACATAAAAAATGACTGAAAAAATCAAATCATGAGTTTAATTTAGCATCCATTCCATGCATATGCCTACCTTTTTATACAATGCTGTCTCATCAGAATCCACAACAATGATGTTCTTCAGTTTTGCAGTCACATCAGTTGCTGCTTTCTTCATGATCACCTGGCTATCCAGACCTCAAAAACGAGACATACAAAATCTATACACTGTTGCAGTTACAAAGTTTTGTGCCTTTGTGATTAAAGTTTTGTTCCTACCTTCAATGTGAATTTCAGCTATTCTGTGTTTTTTCTCTCTCATAAAAATACGCAAACATGATAAATCCGCACATATAATGAGGTCAATGACATCTTCATACTTTGATTTTTTTGATGCTATGGGAAATAAAAAAATAACAAAAGTTACCATTCTTCAATGAGGACATGAAATATTTTCATATCCCTTTGAATTGCACAGCAAGCAAGAGATTGATACTCTTCAAGTATAAGGTAATAACTGTAAGGCCATCAAATGTCTTAATTCATACCAGGAAAAGAAACAAAAAAACCTGACAAACATTTTTGGGTTTTCTATTTACATTGACTCAGAGCCTCCAATGCATAGCAAAGGTATGCCTTGACCTATATGTCAGAAAACTGCACATGGCTAAGGATATAACCCTGTAAGTATATATAACCCTAAGCAAAATTTCTCATATCAAGCATCATTGATAGGTTTACAAAAACAGGAAATACATTTGTTTTCAGGTTTACAAAAACAGGAAATACATTTGTTTTCAGGTTTACAAAAACAGGAAATACATTTGTTTTCTTCCTGACTTATGTGAAGAGAGAGAAATGAAAAGAGGAAAAAATAACAAAGAGACTTACTTAATTTCTTAAGAACATCCTTCTTCTCCTCTGTTTTCTCATGGACTGGTTCTTCTGCAACTTTAGTTTCTTGTTTGGGCAGAAGATTATTCAGATAGTTCATGGCATTCAGCAGAGCTTCAGTATGCAAATGAACATCCAGAGATGAAAAGTTCACCTAAAAGAAACATTTTTGTTTGTCCAATATGCCTCCCTTCCCACCCTGAAAAAATTATGTTAGAAGAAAATATCATACCTTTATTTTCTGCAGAACATTCTGATAGACCGTTTTCACTTCTGGTCCTTTAATATCAGTCTATTTCACCAAAAGTGTACATAAAACAAACAAATAAATCAGAAGTTCACAAATTCCATTAGAGAAAACTTATTTTCATAACAACTACAACTTTAGAAGTTATTCTGTTGAAGGAGCAGACAAATTTTGCACATGACACAAGATGTTAAAATCATCAATAAGTAAGGAAAAAACCTTCAACATCTGCTGCATATTAATGTGCTGTTTATGACAGGCTTACAATTCAAAAGTAAAGTCTACTCTTTTCTGACCTTTATATACTCCAGAGTGAGAAGATCATCTTCTACATTATCCAGTGTAGTAATTATGTAAACTGGCTTGTCATTATCATCTAAAAAAGGAAAAACCAAACCACAAACATAAAAGAATATAGAAATTTACTTTTTAAAAAGGAAAAAAAAAATTACTTTGTTAATCTATAAACTGCAAACTAGGCTACTAGCTGTCATTACTGTTTCATCACAAAACCTCTTTTGAAGACATAAAATAGCTAGGTGTCTCTCTACAATCATCAGTACTGGAACATATTTACCAAAGCAGTAACAAGCAGTAACAAGCAGTAACGAGCAGTAACGAGCAGTAACAAGCAGTAACAAGCAGTAACAAGCAGTAACAAGCAGTAACAAGCAGTAACAAGCAGTAACAAGCACTAACAAGCACTAACAAGCACTAACAAGCACTAACAAGCACTAACAACAGAATGAGTTCCTGATTTACTACCCCTCAGCCCTGCATTTAACTTAGGAGGAAAATCTTCCTTATTTGGCAAAATCCCTACAGACTTTTTGAAGAAAAATTCACAGTGTTATTTGTGAATAATTCCTTGACCAGATTATAAATACTTACCCATATACTCTGGGCACAGAAGACAAACCTCACGAAGGAAAGCATTTCCAGTCATATCAAATTTTCTCAGTTTATATTCAGTCCCTAAGCCCAAAATACCAAGCTGTAGCACAGGCATCTCAGTATTACCAATGAGACGACATAACTTAATTAAGACCTAAAAAAATCCCCAAAAAAAGCACACATTCAAAACCAGTAAGGGATTATCCTCTTAGTTTTTATATAGGATATATTTACTTACATTTTATTGGTTAATGTCTATTTGTGTATAGATAATTTAACTTTATACAGCAAATGCCTTGGAAAAAATGAATAATTCAACCAACAGTACTGGTCATTCTTGTAACAACAACTTCAAACATGCATATAGGTAATACCAAAGTAACAGTTACACAAACGAAATCATTTTTAAAAACAATTCTGTACAGCACTCAGCAATGTTCAACACAGTCAAAACTAGATCTTCAGTCAGCATGAAGTGTTTACTACTTCAATTAGAATTTCTCTGAACTCTCCTGCTGAGTTAGATTCCCAAGCTGAATGTCAGGCAAGAGGATTTACTACTTTTTCACCCATACATGACAATACAATGCTCTTAAATAAATACCTAGCTGAGCTGTTGACTTTGACAACCAAACAAATTCATGTTTTCTTCCTTTCCATGTAATAATCTCTACAAATAAGGAAAATCAAAACCAAACCCAGTATGTAATTTTAAACTATGAGGACAACAGAAGTGATTTCTAATAGAGGTCAAATTTTTTTTTTCTTAATGATTCTAAGTTAATTGCCATAAGAGAATAACATAAAACACAGCACCTTCCTTTAGATTAGTAGTTATTAAACAAGGTCTTGTCATCATATAAACAGTACATTCCAGTTTTATTTGTAGTAAAGGTGTAGTATACAGTATGCTGCAAGCTAGCTATGATGTGTTGAAGACATTCTATAAACCCTACCCTAAAACTGAATTTGTAAAGTTAACTGAATTTGCATGATTTATTTTAAAAACAAATGTAAAGCAAAATACAGTGAGTTGCAGGAATAACACTGTCATAGCCATGATGGCCTAATGATAAAGACAACCAAAGTGTTAAGAGGCCAGCTCTTTCACTAAAGCAACTGATACAGTTTGAAAGTGATCTTTCATTCAGATAAAATACTCTTTTTTTCTGCCCAAGTCTGAAACAGCAAGAACACAAAAAATGCCAGAATGATTTATGACTTTTTTTCTTTTATATATTCTCGGTATTCTTTATATACACATTTGTAACCTTCCCAGTACTTTTCCCCACCCTTTTTCCCCAGCTAAGAAAGACCAAACATGTTCCAGGGGCCCCATCCTATCCTATCTTGGTTCTCCCTGGCTACCAAGGTCTTTGAGACACATTTGCATAAACAAGCACAGCTAGTACAAAGCGGGGGTGGCTCCAGAGAAGGGGCTTGACCTGGGGGGAATTGCATCACCACTTGTCCTAATTTCCTAAAACCTATAAAACTGTATTCACCCCTGTGGAAGGCAAGCTTTTCTGGATATTCTTCCATAACTGCCCTTGAAGCTCCAATAAAGACCCACTTTTATATTACCTCCTATACTAAAAATATCTTGAGTTTCATTTCTAGGTTGGAAAAGGCATCAACCGATTTATGTGTGTGAACAACAGGATCTGGGAAAAACTAGAGCAGAAAAACACGGTGCTTGTTACAAAATAAAACATTAATGAAGTTTTCCTACTGACCATAGCAGTATCTGGCTAAAAAGATGTCACAAGCACATATTTAGCTAAAACAAATATGTAATGTGATTTCTGAGAGATAAGTAAAGAAAATTCAGTGACAAACTGAGATGGGAAATGAAGTGGATAAATCAAAGCATTTCAGTGATGACAAGGATACAGAAGCACAACTATGACTTGGAAAAATCTCTGGATAATAGTTCCAGAAAAAAAGGGGGAACGACTTCTTCTGCAGACATGGATTTATAAACACAACAAACATGGAAAAACTACAGCCCTGATGTGCTTCAGGGAAATTTAAAAGAAATTTTACCTCAGCTACTTCAAACCTTAGCTGGAATTCTGTAATATTATTCAAAGATTCTTGTTTGTGTAGGTTTTTGCGCCTTGTACTGCAAGCTCGCTTGAGGGAATCAGATGGGGCTTCAAAAAATGGCACGTCTTCCACAGGACTGCTTAGTGCATCATAAAATTCTTCTTCTGATTCTAAGGAAAAATTCACAGCAACATTACATATGCTGTTTACACAGCCAATATTTTGCAGTACTATGACCTAGAGTTTTTACATATACATCTATAAAAGTTTAAATGTACGAGGACCTAGCTGATAACTAACATCCAATAAAATCTGTTTCCATAACCACCTCCCCTCCTGCCTCCAAAACTTTACACCACACCTACAGCTGCTTCCATCATGTCATCATAAACTTCAGTTTTCATTAGCTAATTCCTTCATCATTCCTTCCTTCATCAGCATTCTCTCACTACTGGCTTTGCAAAAGACAGCACAAATGGTGCTTTGTCTTGCCTTTGGTGGGTCCTAACAGCTTAACTCGTCTGCTGGTCAGACAGCTGTTGAGGGTACAGGAGCCTTTGCCTCAGTATCAGGCACACTACTTGGGATTTCTCCCTGCTATGGATCTCCCATTTCAGAGAGACTCCTAAGAGCTATAAAGCTTTTATTCTACTTTACATCATTGCAGAAATATAAGCAAGGTAAATAGATTACACCGTCTTGTAAAGGTCTTCTTCACCTAGAAACCATAAACACTGAAGCAGAAGGTAACTGTGGAAGAAGAATCGTTCTTCTGAAAAACTCAATAAATTACATGAAGTACTTTCTAAAGCTTAAACACAGCTCTGAGTTTTTGGAGGGTGAAGACAGAGAATTAACATAAATCACTTAAAAGGACTGCACCGCTGCATGTATAGTACAGATTAAAAATCAGACTTGATTCAAATCTAAATCTAGCTATTATTTTCTCAAATTACTTGTTGCCTGCCAGCATGCATTCTCATTTCACCTAATTTTTAAGAACTGAAAGACACTTCCACTCTACCTTTGGACACTTAAAAGAATTAATCATAAAATAGATGAAGATGCATAGATACAAATTTCTATACATACTGCCTACACAGTGAATTTAAAGCTATAAAGTAGATTAAAAAATTAACTTTGCTGATTATTTTGCTAGTGTTTGCAAACCACATGTATTATTAACTTGAGAAAGCAGAAGTAGTTCGTGTCTCTGTTTCTCCAGTTGAGTGTTTTGCCATCACAAATATGATTGACACTGAAATAACACTGATATATTTTATTATTTTTCTAATGTAACTACTAGATGAAATGTTAGGATCTAGCAAAGCTGTTTGAACAGCTTTGCAATATTGACCACAACTGGTTTTTCCACAACTAATCTTCTGCTTTATCCAGGAGAAGTCAAAATGTTTGTTTATACAGTAGTTTCTAACAGTCATCATTTCAGTATTTTGTAATTTAAATAAATCCACCTAAATAGGAGAGAAATCCTTCACCATAGAAAATAATTAAAACCATCAGCAGAGGACTAAATACACACTAAAGCTAAAAATGTCATACTACTTTAGATGCCCTGAATAGAGATTTACAGTAACATATACCCAGACAAAAATAAACCCACCATACCAAACAAAATTTTACTGCTATACCCTCAGGAAGGGAATGACAATGACAAAAACAAGCACACAGAATTTTATTGCTATGAGAAAATACTCAGGTATTTTGTATAGTATCACTCATAGTAAGCTAAACAGAATATTACACTACTCAAACCTCAAGAACTTGAAATGAAGCCCCATATCCTTGCTTACAACAAGAGTAATAAATAAATTCAAAGAACTCAAAAACTTCTTGACTTGACCTGCTTCTTAAGCAAGACTTAAAAACAGATTATATTACCTGACTCAGCAAATGAATGAAGATCCAAAACAGGATACATGCCTTGAGACAAATGTTGTGATGAAAGAACAGGGGACATTGCAGCCTGAAACAGGAGATACCGTAAGATTTTTTGCTTGTATTTATTGGTCATGCTATTGTATGCATATACGCTGCAAAGCTTTAAAACTTAGGGGAACTTAGGTTAAGTGCAAATCAGTACATTTAAACACATTACTAAAATTATAAGCATGGAGAGAAATGAGGTCTAAAATAGGCAGAAGCAGCAGCTATTGCACTTGCATCTAGCTAGAGAGAACACACTAGGAAACACAGTGAAGAGGTTCAAACATACAACTTCACAGACCAAAAGATGGTCAGAAATGGCATTTTATATGAAAAATCATAAAAGATAAAACCTAGTCCCTCAAAGGACTACAATAAGACAACTTCAGAGAACAATAACAGCTCTTTACAAAAATAACAAAGGTGCCAGGTGGGGGAAAAAAAGAAACAAGAGCTAAACAAAATATTAGAGAAAACAGAACTGCTTTGTATTTTTTAGAATCATAGAAACATTTAGCTTAGAAAAGACCCTTCAGATCACCAAGCCCAATCGCAAACCTAGCACAGCCAGAGGCATGCTTTAGCAGTGAACTTAAAAGCCATATCTACAAATCTTTTAAATGGCTGCAGGGATGGTGACTCATCCACTAGGCAGCCTGCTCCAATGTTTGACAACTCTTTTGGTGAAAAAAAATTTCATAATGTCCAATCTAAACCTCCTCTGGACCAATCTGAGGCCATTTACTCTTGTCCTGTCACTTTTTACTTTGGAAAAGACCAACTACTCAGTCTTTCTTGGAGTGAGGAGCCCAAATCTGAGCACAGGGTTTGAGGTGCAGCCCCACCAGTGCCAAGGACAGAGGGACAATCACTGCCCTGGTGCAGCTGGTCACACTACTGCTGATTCAGGCCAGGATGCCATGGCCTTCTTGGCCTCCTGGACATATGCTAGACCATGTTCAGCTGCCTGTCAACCAGCACCCCCACTTCCTTTACTGCCAGGCAGCTTTCCAGCCATTCTGCCCCCAGACTGTAGCATTGCTTGGGGTTGTTGTGACCCAAGTGCGGGACCTGGCACTTCACCTTATTGAATTTCACTGCTTCACACATCTGGGAAAAAACCAACTAGCAGAATACCAAGAGTAGACCTCACAGCTGTCTTCATCTTTCTCACAAGGGGAAGCAGAGAGGCAGACACTGATCTGTTCTCTCTGGTAACCAGTGACAGGACTCGAGGGAACAGCATGAAGGGGTGTCAGGAAGATTTATGTTGGGAAAAGGTCCTTTCCTAATAAGGTGGCTGGGCACTGGAACAGGCTCACCAGGGAAGTGGTCACAGCATCAGCCTGACAGAGTTCAAAAAGCATTTGGACAACGTTCTCAGGTACATGATGTAACTCCTGGGGATGGTCCTGCACAGGGCTGGGAGCTGGACTTTGATGATCCTTGTGGGTCCTTTCCAGGTGAGGATAATCTATGATTCTATGAGTCTTCAATTGCGAAATGCAGTTATGTACAACAAAGAGTAGTAACTGAAAGGATGTGAAATGCCACTAGAATGCACCATGAAACAGGAATCCTCCACTCCATGTGGTTTCATATACAATAGAATTAAATTCTCTTACTAAAGGTATCCAAATGGTTTATTTACCATCAAGTCTCAGAAAGCAGTCTCAGCAGTCTGAGCTTGTAAAGAATTCTCACCTGCAAGTTCCACATGCACATGCATTATGCATGTGCCTTGCACAGAGTACTAAAGGAATAGAATTGTGCACTGTGTGCCCTTTCTTCCTGAGCCTTTGGCTCTGGACTGCACAGTTGACAGCAGTTCTTTCACTCCACCACCACACCTTCTCCTCTCTCTTGTTACTGCACCTTTCAAAGCTCTGGCTCAGACAATTGTTCACAGAATCACAGTATCAAATCTACACATTATGGCAACAAGAAACACTCGTCTTTGAACACTGTTTCCAAGGCTACATTTTTCATCTCACTCTTAACATTTCAACATTTCTTAGTCTCCAGCCTACGTAAATCTGACTTTACTGAATATATTCATGTCTATGAGTAATAAAGTATTTAAGAGTCTTCTAACTGTGAAAGTGTCTTATCTAACATTTCCACATTCTAAGAAAACAAGGAGAAAAAAAACAAGATTTGACTTCATAGTGCCAAATACTGAAAAATAACCTTCCACACTGAAATGAACTGTCTTCCTGACAGTGGACTGCATTCTTTGAACACTGTAAGTTAAAAAATGTAGAAGGATCTGTTCCAGAATGTCTTCTGTTTTCACAGCTCAAGAACACTTCCACCACTAACTCAAAATGTAAAGAAGGAAACGGCACTTTGAAAAAGGATTTCACATCCTTTTCAGTTCAGAAGTGATGTGATGCTAACAAAGTTCAGAAGAATTTCAGCTGTAAGGGTGAAAGCTTGGGAGTATAACTACTACCATCAAAGCAGAAAATTCACTCAAATTAACCGAATTTAATACCAGCAATTGAAATCTGTTAAGCTCTGAAGCAGATGGAAGCTTGAGCAAACAGGTTTAAGCATAAGTTTTGATATGGATTCACATATAATGGCAAATATATTCATACTTGGTCCACAGTCTTTCCTCACCAGCATATATCACAACTAATGCACAGGTAATACTAACCACTTCAAGGTCACTTAAAATACCTTAGATGTAACAGTTGAATTCTATAAAATTCAAGTATAGTCAGTGTTATAAAGCACAAGACAATCATCTTATACATGCAGATTCTATTCATGTAAAAGTAATGTCCCAATATCTACCCTCAAAAAAAGTCAGTTTGTAATTAGTTGCACAAAACAACATAGACTAAGGCAGTTTTTGGCTGGGTATACTATTAATATATGATGAGTGAAAGAACAGGTCAGAATTAGCTAAAATTTTAATGGCACCACTAAACAGATGGCAAGAACCACAAGTTGCAGTGAAACATTCTTCACTCTATACACACTTTCAATATGTATGCATGTCTAATTGTTGCATTTAGTGTTAGTAAATATTATGCTAACATAACCCACAGAAAATACCAAACTGCAGCAACAGCCTTTGAGAACAGGGCAGAATAATTTGTACAAAAATGGAAAGATAAGTGTCAAATAATCTAAAAACCCCCCAAATACAAAGATGGTAACTACTCCTTCAGAATCAAGTGCACAAGTTATTAAGTAACAGGTTGTTAGAAGTATTTACAAATGACAGAAAAATGGAGAGCTAAATTTTGTCTTTGACTTTTAAGATTTCACATATATCCTAATGGTAGGACTGCTTTAAACATACATAAGACATAGCCAGATCGCACAGACTAGAGTCATGTTAAAAACTAGCAACTGTGAGTTCATTTCCCAGTTTTGTTAAAAACAGCTCAAAAGGTGAAACATATTTTTCAGGAATTGTAACAAGAAAGTGGCAAACCTCTGCTCTGAAAAAGGTAGAAAAGAGTGACCCAAACCATCTTCACTAAGGAAAAACCACTCTCTTAACTCCTAATCGTTGTAAGTGCAAGACAGAACTTCCACCCCTGAGTTACATTGTGTAATTGACTTGAAAGGGGAAAAGATGGAAGTCAGCGGAAAAAAGCTGCCACTTTTGCCAGGCAGGCATTGTTTATAAAACAGATAGTGAATATCTTTGTTTGGTTTTTGAAACTCTCATCTAAGACCCCATAACACTTCCACTTTAAAAATTCCAGCATTTTAATGTTTTCTTCACTACACAAAATAGTTGAAATCAAATTCTGCAGCACTATGATACATGTGTAAATTTAAAGGTACAATTAAGCTAATCCTCAATAAAACCAAGAATGTTTGTTAGTCAAGATTATTATGAACTACAAATTAATTGCCATATTAGTAAAGCTCTGAGGGGTTCTATTTTAAATTCAAACATTGGACTATTTCATAATTATTGGCTAACGATTTCATAATTACTGGCTAAAGTTCACAATAAACTAGCAAGAAAAATTTCTATAGCTTTAGAGAAAGAGCTAACTTTTTCAAGAGACACTAAGACAATGCTTGCTCTTTGCGTTTTTGTACACCTTTCAAAACTCCAGTGCTAATATCTGATAATTTTTCAAGAAATCTGTTTTAAAAATTTTACCTCAGTTATTTTTGGAGGAGAACTGGTAGCAGGTGCACTTTCTGGCTTAGGAATGCTATCAATTAGCTCCAAGATACTTGTCACCTTCTGGTCTGATATTTGGATAGAAAGTAAAGGCAACTGTCCAGATATTTTGAACCTGTTTTTTAAAGAACCAAAGTAAAAAATTCCACAGTTAAAACAATCAATCTTAAAATTATTTCATTCAAACCTCACAATAATTTTTTTCTGAAAAACCCAAAAGTCTTCCTGGTCATATAACTACTCATCTAACCATTGCATAAAGTGTGTATATATACATACGTGAATATGTAAAAACCCTTCTGCTGCACACAGAAAAGTTACTTGATCAGCAAATACCCACTTATTAATGTAATTAATATTTCCATTTGCTACAAGGTCTTGTGAATCAGGACTACAAAAATTATTAACAACACTTCTCATTAGGCTACATAAGGCATATTTTCCTTACAATCAGAAATTGTTCCCTCTTGTTCATGTATTTAATTTAATTACTTGCAATAAATCACATAACTGAGCTTAGACACAATATTTTACTGTGTAAGAAGAGAACGTGGAGGCTTTTTTTGCATATGAATATTTAGGGCTCAAAACATCAAAAAAAGTATACAAAATATTTCCTAGAAGTCATGTATATTTAAGCTGATTCTAGCAGTAGTCTAGATATTTAACAAAGGAATAAATGGTATAGCAATAAATGGTATAGCAATGTAGGATATAAAAGCATAAAATAATAATCTTTAAAAATGAAAACAGTAAAACATATTTTAGGTGTATTTAAATAGACTTTGGCTAAAAAGAAGTAGAATCACCTCAAACATAGCCACTGAGTTTTTAAAGACCTAAAACCCAACTCATTTTCTCATACAAGTGAGTGTAACAAATGTAAGCAGAAAATTGCTTCAAAGAACATTATTATGCTTTTATTACAACTTCTAGTTATAACAGCTAAAGAGGTCTGTTCAACAGGTAACTGTCTCCAAAAAGCAGCACCAGATGCTTAACGCATAGTGAACAAGACAAGCTACTTCCTCCCACTTTCAATGCGCTTAACTCACATCTCAATCTTCAAAGGGACATAAAATGTAAGACCGAAGAAGATGTGAGGACAAAAAAGCTCTGTATTCTCTATCAGTTTCAGCTAACTTTGATACTATGAGAGTACCAGAAAAAACAGTTTCTGACATTTAAGAAAGCACAGAATTGTACATGTTAAACTGTGACAGTAACTAGTTTCCTTCAGTTTATGAATTTCTTTTCTTCACATCTTTAAATTCTTACAGGATTAATTCTCAACTACTATTCTTATTCTTAATTCCAGTTCTATCAGAGGGAGATTTAGACTCTTTTTTTTTCTTTTCCTTTTTGTTCTTTTATCGTTATGGAGAGGGTTAAGGTAGATGTGTAGTTAGGTTTGAAGGGACCTCTCTGTTTACTCTGTTCCAACAACTGAGGACATACAGCAACTCTCACTTCCATTGCACTGAAACCTCTCTACAAAAATTTGTGTATACTGTTTAAACATTTTTGATGAGTGTTTCTGCAACAGACAGCCCATATAGTTGAAAGGAAGGCACTTAGCAGACACAAAACAGACAACTGCAAATAATCTGGGCTAACTACCCAGCTCTTTAAACAAAAGCTTTTAAGGTGTGGAAAACATCTGGAAGGAGAATGCAATTACTCCCTATCTGTAGAAACCGAAGCACAGAGAAGCTAAGTGCTTCACATCATGAGGAAATCTGTGCAGAAACTTCCTTCAAGTTCAGTCTGGTTGTGTTTAGATAGAAAGAAATGTTAGGAATACCACCATCAAAGCTGCAAATAGGTACATTCCTTCACACTGGAATTTTTATTGTGTTTATAATGAATGGCATTATATAGAAGGATGTTCTTAACATGGCTATCCTAATACTTTCCTCATACACTTTCAAAAACCATATGACAAACTCTCAGACACCTCCTCCAGAAAATGGTGGAGGATGACAGGATATGACAGGATAAAACAAACATTAAAAAATATAAAACCGGACATAGGCAATAAAACTACAGAATCATATTAGTGCTTCCAAATGTGAAGTGGCAGAAACTGTAAAGGAGCACCCTATTGCTAGAAATGAAAGAAATTAAGATATTCATATCCAATCAGAGTGAAAGTCCATTTTAAGGATTAGGAAACATGAGTAGATGAAAACACAGATAAACAGTGAAAGTCCCTTGATACACTAGTCATTAACAAAATCACCTAAAGTAGTATTCTCTTCAAGGCAGCAATATAGAAATGTGCCGTTCTAAACAAAGCTGGGACAAAGTCCAGTAAATTCATTACTGCTTTGACCAACAAAATCACAAGGAATTCAAATTAATTTGATGGTCATTGAAGGACGTACAAACAATGAAAGAAACAAAAAACAGAGACATCCAATCACCAGCTTTTCAGATGACTCAATGTAAAATAGGGGCCTTCCAAACTAAGGAACTCATTCATAAAAATCTACTACATTAAACAACAATTCTGGTACTAGGCTTTGCTATTGAACTAACATCTCTCCACTCATTTTTCTCAAAAGAATGATGCTGTTCTATGCAGACAGTTCCAAATATTAGTAGAAACTCCGGAAAAATATGAGATTATACTTTAAAAAATTAAATATACAGGAATAGCTACATGTGTACTAAAAATACATTTCTTAATATATGTAACTGATGTGAGCATAATACCCTATCCAACTACATTTATTAAAATTTACAGTTTAGGGGATTCTTGCTGACCCCAAAGCTACAGTTAACTTTTATCATGTGTGCCCAATGTCATATAGAGAAAAATTAAGGAAAAAATTCCCTGGATCAGTTTAGACACATAAACTGCCAAAGCACACCTGGTAGCCAAGACAGTTAGGCAGTATTGCAATACTGCAACAGGTGATCTCACTAAGCGAAGACACTCCTTAATTCAGGTTACACCTGAATAGCTTTAAGAGATGTCAATCATAAACCTACATTAAAATAATGTCATTCTGTTATATGAACACAGAAATGAAATCTCACTTTCTAACATAAAAAGATTCCTGTGTATTGCATTTCCCTTACTCGACCTTCTCCACCAAACAGAGAAAAAGTAAGGAGGTAAAACATTAAGATGTTTTGTAAGCATCAAAATTCAGAATCCGGCCTCCCATGTTTCCAGAAGGTGGCAGCATTACCCCATGCAATCATTGATCATTATTAACAGTACTAATTATTTTCTTCTGACTGGTACAATTTCCATAACTAACAGGATTTTGCTAAATAAGCCTAAGTGCAAACTCAAAGCATTATGAGCTGTTTCCCAGAGAAGTGATCCATAGTAGAAAAACTACCTAGAGCAATAAGCTAAGGCAAAAGAGAGTATGACAGCACAATACTTTTTAAATTATTTTTTTATGTTTATAAAAGAGACTCTAAATTCAGATTTTTAGTTCCTCAGAATTTTCAGTGAGAACTGAAATGCAGCTATTAGTAAGACATAATTAGAAGAGGCACTAATATCTTTAATTAAAATCTTTAACTATACTAAGCATACTATTATAACATTCTATCACCTTTTCAGTATCTGAAAACTTCATTAATTTCCTTTCTATTTTTCTCAATAGGTGTGTTTCACTTCCAAGGTTTACACACAGCCAATGCAAAAGAGCACAGGTCCTTATTTTGACTAGGTCCTTATTTTTTTTATCTTTTTCTCCTCAAAAAAGTAATTTACCATAAAATTTCACAAGTAGGAAAAACACGTACTTAGGCATTCTTACATCTGTAAGAACCATGGCCCTGCTAAATTCCAGTTTTACATCCAAGGGCTGCAAGATACATTGGGATGAATTTTTTAGCTTCCGAGCTTCTTGCCAGTTCTCATCTAGAAGAGCAGAAAAAATCTACGTTAAACATTGAAAGAAATTGCTTCTCAATACACATCACAGAATTCAAGTAACTGATATTAGTATGTATTGCTAAAAATTCAGGTGCCACAATCTCTTTTATAGCTCTATCAAAAGATGTATATTATACAAGATCTGAACTTAAGACATACAAGACTAATGAATAATTTCTCCCATTCTTATCTGCACAGGTACCCCATCCATGCTGCAGACTTCTAAGAACCCAACTCTTAACATCCATGGTACTGGGAATTTAGGCTCTGGATTCTCCCCTGGAACCAAAGGATTAAGAATTAAATGTTTAAGACTTCTCTGATTATGACTAACTCCATGTTGCTAGTTCCGAAAATACTGAAGTTTCCTTTGATACCCTATTGAACTGACTCCGATTCTTGAAGTAAATTGATTCTGATCCATTCTTTACCCTCACAAAACAACCAAACCTACAACTACTTGTGGATTCTGCTTTAAATTTGGAGAAAAGCAAAGGTACTGAAGGAAAATACCATTAAAAAAAATTACTGTCTTACATTTATTGTGCAACAAAACAGATGAGATGTCTTCCACAAAAGGGATTTTATTATAAGTTTGCTAGGATTGGAATTGAAGTCCTAAAGGTATGTTTTGGAAATCTGTAACACATTCATGGTACTGAATTTACAACACTTACGTTTGAAGAAGTATGCTCCCAAAGATTCTCCACTGCTTCAGCTACAAATATAAGAGGCACAACAACCACCACACTGTATTTAGTCATATAAAGATTACTTCCATAAATACTTACCATGCTTGCTGTACAGCAACTGCATACTGCTGAGCTGGATATCAAAACTGTCATAAGCTCTTGAAATTATATCTTCAATAGTGCTTTGTCCTCCTTTGAGTTCTGATAAATCAGAACGACTTTTGCTTGTCATCTTAGAACAGTCACCAAAAAAAGCATAAATCAATTTCAAAAATATTCAAAGTACTAATTCTACAAATACTTGTTTCTCAACGACAATATCACAACAAATTATTAAGTCCTCACTATAAGGTCACAGTCTTACAACTATCACAGCACAGCAAATATCTAAAATTCCTAGCCTGCATCAAAACAAAAGAACAGAGACTATGAACTATATTTCTTCCTCAAAGAAACAAACAAAATCAAAAGTTAATTAAAATATACTATATACTCTGTACAGATTTCTTTCTAAATAAGTGGCTTATACTCCAAACTATAAAGCCTCAAGCCCTTTGTAATCAGTAGAACAATAATGCAGAATTTTTATATATAAAATAGTACCACATTAATCAACTCAGACACATGAATTTGATTTCTGAACCCTGCTGAATTCGTATTAGTCAGAGAGGAAAAGATGATTTGGACTGTTCATCATCAATATATTTCCTTTAATATCAGTCAATGTTTCTTTGATTCAGCCTTCATACACCCATACTTATTTGGTATTTTACATTTGTAAGTGCCCTCTCTGACGTTCATCTCTGATAAAATATGGCTGTCCACATCCTTATATGTCTAGTAATTTTGGATTCATATTTGGTTTTGTCAAAGCCAGGTAATATTCAAGAGATTTAAAAGAGGATAAAAATTAACATCTAAGACATAGCACTTATTTTTCAGTACTGCTGGACTATGAGTACTTTTATGTTAAAAATAACTTGGAGATTCAAATTCAGAATGACTAAATTAATAATCCTATTTATCTACACTGAGACACAGTTTTAATTTTATATGTCATTTTTCCTCCTAGGGCTTGATCTTTTCCAGTTTGCAACTGAGGGAAAAGGACTATTTGTTTTATATTAAGCATAGTCATTCAACAAACGACCTACATCTCACTTAAGCATATGTCACTCAAAGTGAATACAGAATTACTAATCATATCCTGAGAGGCAACTGAATTTTCTCTTACAGTATTTCTAACTTCTGTTAAAGCAGAGGAACCAATCCAGGAGTCATATTCACTACAAAAATTACTCAACCATTTCAGGAAAAAGATCTCATACACACACTGAAGTCTGATTTTGAAACATACTCTTCTAGGTAATTCTTCAAAGGCTAATCTTGTATGGAAGAAGAAGGGGGTGGGCTATTAGATCTAGGACTAGATCCAGGAGGTTGACTCAAGCACACAAACAACTACAAAGTGCCAACTCTACAAACTACCTACAAATGACCAACGTTCAGAAGTGCTGGTGAAATTATTTGTCACTGAAAAAACTTGGATTTACAATCAGATCACATTATTTTTAGTATCTACAGAGCAATCTTCTTCACTAATTCCACTTTCTGAAGAAATCCAACCCATTGTTTTTCAACACAACCTACTGCAAAGTCCTGCACTTGTTTCACAGCAGCCCCTGTTATCAAAGCATGGCACTGATGCTGGACGATTTTTGCCTTTTTGCTTTTATATATTTGTATCCTTCCCAGTACTTTTCTCTACCCTTTTTACCAGCTAGAAAGACCAAACACATTCTAGAGCTCCAAGCCCAGAGGGATACCAGGTCTCCATCCTATCTTGGTTTTCCCTGGGAACTTAGGTCTTCAAAACACATTTTCATAAACAAATACAGCTAGTACAAAGGGGAGGGGACTCCAGAGAAGGGGCTTGACCTGGGGAATTGCATCACCACTTGTCCTAACTGGTGCTTTTTTATCAACTATGTTAATTTCCTAAAACCTATAAAACTGTATTCACCCTTATGGAAGCAAGCTTTTGTAGACATTCTTCCATAACTGCCCCTGGAGCTCCAATAAAAATCCACTTTTATATTACCTCCTATACTAAAATTACCTCAAATTTCATTTCTAAGCTGGAAAAAACAACAGCACCACCATGACTAATGCAGCTGATCAGAGAGCTCTGGTGAGAAGATGCTGCCACCCAGGTGCCAGGCTGCTGGATGTGCCTGACTCTTATGCCAACAGCAGACAGTAGAAGTGAGCGCACCTGTGGCAGGCGTGCCCAGGCAGAGAAACTCCTCTGCTTACTGACATAGCTCAGGGAGCAGGTCAGCAGGTTGAGCTAATTGATAGCCATCTGAACATGAGCCAGCATGTGCCTGGATGGCCAAAATGGCCAATGGCATCCTGGCTTGTATCAGAAACAGTGTGGCCAGCAGACCTAGGGAAGGGATTGCCCCCCCCACTAGGCACTGGTGAGGCTGCACTTTGAATACGATGTTTAATTTGGGGCTCCTCACAGCAACAAAGACATTGAGGCGCGGGAACGTGCCCAGAGAAGGGCAACAGAGAGGGAGAGGGATCTGGAGCACAAGTCCGCTGAGGAGCAGCCAAGGGAGTTGGAGTTTCTTAGCCTGAAGAAAAGGAGGCAGAGAGGGGCCCTTACCTTAAAACTACCTGAAAGGAAGCTGCAGATCTTGAGAGGGTAGGTGGGGAGATAGTCTCTTCCCCCAGGAAAGAAGCAACTGAACATGCAGGAACAGCCTCAAGTTGTACCAAGGGTAGTTTAGACAGCATATTGGGAAAAATTTCTTCATTGAAAGGGTTGCCAAGCACTGGAACAGGCTGCCCAGGGACATGGTTGTGTCATCATCCCTGGGGGAATTTAGAAGCCATGTAGATATGGCACTTAGGGACATAGTTTAGGATTTGTCAGTACTGGGTTAATGGCTGGACTGAAGGGTCTTCAAGGTCTTTTCCAATCTTAAGTGATTCAGTAGCTCTGCGATCAACACGGGCTGCTGACAATGGGACTGAGAGTTGCTCTATGGAGTAGGACCCGGGGGTGCTGGTGGATGAGTAGGTGGACATCACCTGGCAATTTCCACTTGCAACCCAGAAACCCAAACATGTCCTGGGCTGCATCCAAAGCAGTGTGGGCAGCAGGGCAAGGGAGGGGATTCTGCCCCTCTGCTCTGCACCACACCTGGAGTACTGCAACCTGTGGGAGCAGGTACAGAGAAGGGCCAGAAAATTGATCAGAGTGACAGAACACATCACCTCTGAGAAAAAACCTGAGAGTTGGTGTTGCTCAGCCTGGAGAAGGCTCTGGAGAGCCTTTTCAACACCCTTTCAGTACTCGAAGTGGGCCAGAAAGGAAGATGGGAATATTTTTTACCAGGAACTGCTCTGACAAGTCAAGGGGTAACAATTTTAAACTAAGAGTAGTTATAGACAAGCTATAAGGAATTTTCTTGTAATGAGAGTGGCAAGACTCTGGCACAAGTTGCCCGGAGAAGGGGTGGATGCCCCATCCCTGGGAACATTCAAGGTCAGGATGGACAGGTGGCTGAGGAACCTGATCTAGTTGAAGATTCCTCTCCTCATTGCAGGGATGTTAGACTCAATGACCTTTAAAAGTCTCTTTTAAGCCAAACCATTCTAGGACTCTAACTGAAATGACATGCTCAGAAAGTCATTATGTGGAAAAGACACAGAAAACTTACTCTCTTTAGTAAAATTTTAAGATTTGAAACAAATTCTTACTAAAAAAGCAGACAGTCATCTGATAAACAGATAGTAAGTGGTAGAATCAATCTTACCCAGAGTACAAGTAAAATAAAATTAAATTGCCTGTATACATGTAAGATCATTTATCCTGAAGAACACAAGTTCAGCAAAGAGCAAGAAGATAGCTAATAATATGGAGAAAGTCTATGATTATATAGTGATAAATTATAATTTTACATACTTCATGCAAGGGAAAAGTAAAAAAGACAATAATTTATCTCAAACATACTTCTAATTTTACCCAAATTATTTTTAAAATTGCCAGTATGTTCACTTTCCTCATTTTAAAGTAAACTCAGTGATTAAAAGGTAGTAATAGTAATATGAAAAATAAGAATACCATTTAATCATGCAAGAAAGAAGTTTGCTATTTTATACTATGACATATGACAATGTAAAAAATTATTAGACTTTTCCTTGTAACAGTCCAATGAATCAACAGTATTTTCATATTAGGGGAGGATTATTTTCTAGCAATTCTTTTGCATTGAAAGAATCCACAGAGAAGAGTTCAGTAATTTCTGCCTTGACTAAAAAGCACTTTAAAAGAAATACTTAGTACATAAACTGCAAGGGGTACTTTTACTTAATCACTACCATAAAATGCAAATTAAGAAACTGGAAATGATGTAAAAGCTGAATTATCATTTTCGGTAAATTATTGCATTAGGTAGCTACATACTTTAAAACTACCAAGATCCAGAAGTAGTAAATTTGACGTATGATCATAGAATCCTTTTTGTGGAACAATGATGTATGAAGCCATGAGGTTAATTTTGAGGTCAAGAACTTTCTGGGTTTCAATAACATACAACAAACCTGAAAAAATAGTACAATTAGTAAATATAAACAAAAAAACGTAATTCATACAGCATCTAGAATTAAAAGAAAGCTATAAAAAGAAAAACAGGTCTAATTTTAAATAAACGCTGGATGCTAGACAACTAAGGTACATATGATCTTTGTAATTTTTCTGAACCAATCATTACAGGCAGTCCTTAAAGAAGCACTGAGTAGATGAAATTACGATAGCAAACAATGTTAATTGACAAGTATAGACAAAACCAAGACATATGCAAACCCAAAAAAATTTCCCACTGAGCAGAGATGAAATGAGAAGAACTGGAATGTGAACCGCAATTTTGAAATTACTGAGTTAACCCACTGTACACTGTTAGATTCAGAAAGTTAATTGCTCTGGAATTTCTTATTGAGAGTATCCAACTGCACTGGTCAAACTGCTAATGTTTGTTAATACTCAGATACCGAAGTTTACACTGACTCTGCTGACAAGCATCTCCATATTGAGATACCAAAGATATGTAAATATATAATCTCACAAAAATGATGTTTAAAAATCATGCAGTTAGTTGGGAAAATCAGATAGTCAAAACATTTGAGATCCAACTCTGCTTTTTTTGCTCAGCTGAAGAGAAATGAATGGTATTGCTTCAAGTTAGCAATGAAAACTGCCTTATGATGCAGCCACAACCCATTAAATATTTACCACTTATAACAAGCTGATGATCACAGAAGTAGAGATAATAAATTACGAAAATGCCAACATGACATTCAGCAGATCCACTGGTAACCAAGCAATTAAAACTGTTACATTATCAAAGGTTGTCCTGCCACAGGAGAGCTAGTCTAGTCAGTAAAGAACTGGATGGCGACCACATTTCAGGATTTGCAAGGCAAAACAAGTCAGAATAATAAAAAGAGTAAGATTTTTTCAGTTTGCACTGCCTAGCTGAATTTGAGTGATGTAGAAAGGTCAAGCAAATATTTTCTTGTTTCCTTTATTTGGGAAGAGAATGTGGCGGTGTCCATAAATTGACCTCTGGTAAACCAAGGTTTGTAATGTCTTTTAGTACTGAAAATCATAACTACTCTGGTGTAACAGGTTCCTTCACTTTTGCAGTTCACAGTTCCTCTATATTTTCCAGCTATCTTCTACTGCTTCAAAGATAAGTGTAAAGAATTCATTCTTGAGGACTGCAGGTCTGAACATACTAATTACATTTATATATTCCCATTTTTTTATTCCACCTCTAAGATTAGCATAGTCCCCTGCAACACAATATTCTGCAGATCAAATCTTTCTTCCCTAGCAATTCTCTAAGACTCAGACAAGATTTTGCAAGCAATGTACTGCATATTTTTAGACATTCCCACCAAATTTTTCATTTGTCACTGGAACAAGGTTTTAGGTTACTCTAGGGAACTCAGCAGTCTCATTATATTTATATATAACATAAATATATATATTTAATATATAAATATACATAAATAAAATCATTAAATATATACATACATTATATGTATATATATACATATACATACATTTATACATACAATAAATATATATAAATATATATATTTAATATATATATTAAATATACCATAAATATATGGTATATTTATACCATATAAACAGTATTGGGTATCTATCTCTACTATACCTACAGTAATGATATGCTTAAACTGTAATAAACAAAGAGCATGATTACACATTTCCACAAAAAATTAATTATGATCAGCACCACTGTATTTTGGTGCTGATGAGCAGAGAACCAAGCATATTATATCTAAGCAAATTTAAGCATTTCTCTCAGAAATTAACAATGAACTATCGTTATTGCTCAAGGAACTTCTGGAAGAAAAGACAAGCAAGCTGATACACATAACTCTGGGTAATCTGATATTAGTCCTTAATTAAACAGTTCAGTCAAAGAAGAACTAATGAATAAAAATATTATTGATGCTTGATTTCTCTCCCAATATTAGCCTGGTTAAAGCAATCAATTAAATATACATTATGATTGAGTTTTCTTTAAATTCTTTACCACTTGAGCATTCAGATTTTTTTATATTTACAATCTAATTATTAATAAGTTATAAAATCAAAAGAGGTTTAAGAAAATATTTGTTCCTTGCTTTTTTCCTTTAAGAAATACTTCATATATGAAATCTCCCCTCAGCATCCACTTGTGGGAACTGCAGGCACATAGTGAGAACTACCTTGCGGTGAGAGCTGCTTGTTTGCCCTGGTTCAAAGGCACGGATTCTAGCTCAAAAAAAGGAGGAATTCAAAACAGTGATATCCGAGTTCCCACAGGTAGTGCCATTGCAAGATGTTGTTCTAACTATAGGTAGGCAATGACATTGTGGGGTGGTGAATCGAGAGCCAATGGATGCATGACATGAATGTTAGAAATAGCATAAAAGAGGCCTTGGAAAATGAAGAGTAGTCCTTTCTTTGACCAGAAGCTGTTGTGAGTTTTTACATGTTGTGTCTGTCTCAACAACAACCTCCACTCCCATCCACAGAGACAAGAAATGACGCTGGACACATCTCTGATTTACAAAGCCTCAGACATCCTTACTGGAACAATTTAATTCCACAGACCTCAGTCTTCACAGTATTCAATATTTGCAATCATGTGTTAAAATGTAAGATCTTTAGAGATAAATAGGATGAAATGAAAAGTAGTGAAATGACTGTAAGGCTGAGCAGCTGGAAGGCAGATAAATAGTTTATATAACTTGAACTGAGTCAATCCAAAACAAAATCAATATTCATCAAGGAATTGAGAAAATGGAAAACACCCATAGAAAACCAAAATATCCTGAAAAACAAGAAATCTGGAAAGGATTTAGAGGTTAACTTAGAGGTCTAGTATCTCAGTATCAGTATTTTTAAGGCATATTAAATAACTAAGGCCTTTTAGATACCAGATGAACAAAACAGAAGATACAGCAAATTGTTTTACCTCTGTAAGGAGTAAAAATACGAAAAGACTATCTATGGTTTTGGAGCTTATTTTACAAAGAAGTAGAAATAGTTGAAGTTAAAAGAGATACAGAAAAAAAATATTCAATACCTAGAATAAACACATTGCAATGAGATTGAAAAATTCAACTTATTTAGGTGGTGTGTTAGAAAGCTGTGACTTGGATGCATACATCTCCACAGGAAAAGATACAGTTTTCACACTCCTACAATCTAAAATTTGTCTGAGTGTGCCATCGGAAGAGCATGCAGCACTTGCCTGTCGATGTTTTTTCACGGAATTCTTCAAGTTTCATCAGAGTTGCTGATGTCAATTGCTCTAAACGTACATCTTTCGGAGGTCTGAAGAAATCCACTAAGCTATTTACTGTCATCTGTTAAAGCAAAAATGATAAAATTACTATGAAATAAGATTTTTTAATGATTTTTAGCTTATTAAAATATTTACTTACTGCATCATATATTATTTCCAGTGGTTGTGATTCTATTCTAATCCTCTGATCTGCTTTCTCATCCAAAGGATTAGTCTCAAACATAATGCTTAAAAGTGAGGTACTCTCATCGGAATAGACTGTTCGAGAAGACAGGAGACAAGGTGTACACTTTTCTCGAGACACACCTGTAACTTCAAGTGAGGTAATTTTTGTTTCGAACCTGCAAAGAAATGCAAGCAGACTGTTCAGATGCAATATCCATCCGGCTAAGTACAATTACATGGTAAGAGTATAAGAAATCAGATGAAGAAAAAAACCAAAACAAACCACAAACCAATACAATACATCTCTACCCTACCTTAAATACAAATAGCTTATTCTAAGTATTTAATTCATACATCCATGTGTCAACTGTTTTCCATTTCATTATCTTTTGTGTCTATTAGCTGCCCCTGTCTAAATAAGAAAGGACATCCAAGTTATTCCTTCATACACTTTTCATGAGGACAGGTGTCAGGGCAGGTAAGAGGTACAAACAGGAATTCTTTAGTATGACCTCAGGAATTAGACAGAATATTCATAGTGGGAAACAGACATACAGCAGAAAGAAAGGGTTCTGACACAGAGAAATAAAAGAAACAAAGATAAATTGTTTCATTACTCCAAGAAGTATTTTTTAGGTCTTAGAATTTTTTTTTCAATATGCTGTCCACCTCTGTAATAGCTCTCAGTTGAAGAACATTTTCTCCCAACACTCAGAAAAAAATATTTCACAGTAAAAATGTAGTATCTTTTTCCTTTTTCTTAGTACAATAGCATTGTCAGGGCCATTTCAATGCACAGGACGACCAAGAGTAAAGCCAGAAGCAAAACTTTTAAAAAAATTATGCATAAAATTAATCAAGATCAACAGTACCTTTGTATCATTCATAGATTATACTTACACATCTCAAAGTAGAGGGGACAGGGTTTAAAACTGGAAGGTTACTTTCTCCCAGAATTTTTAAGTCATTACATTTGAAATGAGATTAAAATATTTCAGTAGGTGCTTTCACCATCTACTGTGAAAGCACAAAACAAAGGAAAAATAATCACTTACATCTTTCTTCCACAAACCTAAAAGTGAACTGAGAACACAAGAACTTTTCAGTCATGTTAAATGCCCATGCACAAGTAGTTGCGAGACCACCTTGGTCAGGTTAAACTTCAAAAGTAGTAACAGTCACTTTTCAAAGCAAATAACAAGTTAATAACTAGATGGTTTGCACATAACAATGACAAACCGAGAAAAAAGGAATATGTCTGTATTAGCACAAAATGCTCTGAAGATGCAGAGAACTCAATCACGGAAGGAGTATCCCTGATTCATCCATCAGGTGCAGAATGATTCCACTCCCAAACTGCACAAGGAATGACCACTTAAATACCGTAACAGAGCCTTAAAATGCCTACTAGTCACCATCATTTCATGAGGAGCAAAATCAATTTGATAGAGAAAGCTCACCTTATTGCTTGTGCGCCTGGTCGTTGGGTAAATACTGTACTCAAGTCAGTTAATGCAAATTCTACCAGTTTAGGAGTCTGCTGGTTTTCCCTTATTGATATGGACATGCTTAGTAACTTGACAGAGAACTTCATGGCTTCATACTAGATATGCCAGAAAAATAACAACACACGAGTATAAAATACATTAATATACATCTTGACACAGTTTATGAAGAGATGAAAGCTACAAATTGCAGTTTGAAGTTATTGTTTTCATGCATGAATAGCCTGTATCATAGCTGGTGTAAAAGCCTACAAAGAGGCTGGGCTAGAGTAAAGAGCAGACTATCCTTACAAACATATGCCTTTGATGTCTTTACCACGCTTTGGGATAAAGACCCTCTGATGCAGAGCTAGAATGCAGTCCATTGAATCGTCCTGGTATCCCACGTTAAGATAACTTACCAGACTATTTCCAAATGGTTCAAAATGTTGCTCTTCCCCATTACAATCCTTGAACCACCCCTTTCTTTACATAACCACTTATTCTACCTCATCTACTGTTGCTTATATTTTAGATTCCAGTGCATTTTCTGATCCCTTATTAAGATTTCTTAGTGCATTTTCTTAAAAAGCTTCTGAATATTGTAAGATACTGTATGAATATACTTCAATATTTAAACCACAATACACAACATCTACAATTTTATTCTTGTTAGAGCAAGCAAAATTTAATTCTTAACTATTTCAGAATATCCAAAGTAAGCTTTATAAGCACTGTCCTGAAACCGCATCTCAGGATGCTCTGTTCTGCAGAAAACCAGCATGCAGTAACTTTATTAAAAAGTATCAGAACAGTATTCAAATATAGAGACAGAGCTTCAAAGTAATTTACAAGTGATTTCCTATAATCTTTAGATTTTTATTAGTAGATACAGCTACCAACTGTTTGGTATCATATAGTCAGTTATGACTTACTGATTTTGGAAGGGTTGGATCCACAGCTGTTTCACTATATCCAATTGCTGCATAAAGTTTAGCCTTCTCTTCCTGTGTCATCAGTTCTTCAAGACCTGTCACATTTCAAGGGGTTAGTCAAACTCAGTATAGGTATGTGAAAAATGAAAATACTCTTATACACTTTCCAGTGCTTGGTAGCTCTGTAACATACAGTAGATACCATCAACATTATCCTGAATTAGCAGAAGCAAATACTGTGGAGTTTAAAGCCAAGTCTTGAGAATATAGAGCATGCTTTAAAACTCTCTCACACTTTTTCTCTGACCTTCTCTATTTCCTAGGTTGCTATCAACAAGAAGCAGCCTTTCTGATTTACTTTCCACCTTCCATAACCTTTACTAGATACCCCATACTCAAGTAAATCAAACACACACTGCAGGAAACAGACAAATTTTAAAAGGAATGGAAGTATAATTGTTTACATTCCATAAACTTCTACTGTATTGAAGGCAGTTTAGAAATAGCTATGGAAGGAATTGTGTACAACCTCTGTTACACGCAGTTAACAGTTTCATCAGCAAAAGAACAGGCTAAGAGAAAATGTAAACAGCAATAATTTGATAATGAAGTTCCATTGCCAGGGAGCTAGGACTCTAATACATTTCTAGTAACAGAAAAGAATATCAATAAATGATCATACTTGAACCCTTTACTTCTTGTTTTTGCTCATCCTTTTTTTCACCTGACCAGCTCCATATCCAGCTAAACCAGCCACCAGAATTTTCATCATCTTGTTTTACTCCTGGTCTGTAGATTTTCAATCCAGCCTTAGTTGCCTTAAATTTAAAAAACATTCAGGTAAGTAATTTTTTTCATACTTCTTTCTTCATTTTCCTAAGAAAAATATAGACCCAACGCAGCTCTAACACATCAGAACATCATTAGATAACCATTAAAAAGGCAAAATATTATTTTTCAGTTTTCCTTCTAGTAACTTTTTCAAGTACAGAATGTATTATCGGACCAATTCTATTTCACATAATAACAACCACCTTTACAAAAGAAGAGTATGTAAAAGGTCAATAAACATTTTTTACACAGCAGACTTTCTCTCTAGCTTTCACCATAAATAAACCCTCAACATTATATAGTGTTTTAAACAACTATAATGGCTTTATAAAGTATCATTTAAGATACATATGTAAGCAATTAAATAGCCATCACAGACCAAATTCTACATTAGCCCTCTGTTTTTCATTTCAAGATGGATACCCAAAGCAATTAAAAAAAACATTTACTCTTGTAATACAGTATTTACTCTAAGAGAAATAGAAAATTATTCCTGGATCTGATACATATAGCTAGAATACTAAGGAAGCCCTCCCTTCTCCCACATTTATTACTTGCACAACTAGGCGATGCCCTATCTGATGCCAGTAACGATTCCAATACTGGGTCCTCATAGAAAGTAAAGACTACATACAAAATTGAACACTGAAATTTTGTCATGGGGATGGCAAACAAATATCAAGTGATCTAAGAGACAGAGTGGTTCTCAACTGTATTAGTCCACACAGATTAACTTTCTTCATGACTAATACTATCAAAAATATACAAACAGTTACAGATAAGCCCTAAATTTAGAGATACTCTAGTGAAAGTGAGACAGGGATCCCTTCTCAGCATTCAAAACCCCAAGATCTCTGCAACACAATTACAGAAAACAGCTGACTATAAATAAGTCCTCTGTAGGGACTTGTCACATCTATATACTTAGCAGCCAAAGGAAGGCAGGACTCACCACAAAAACATAAAGGCTTCTGAATTTATGCTATTAATTCACCTCAGAGAGACAATGCAGAATGTCAGTTTAACAACACAAAGCTTCAGAAAGTTTGAACAAAGTCCTCAAAAGTCCTCTTTATAAAGGTTACCATGTCATCAAGCAGATGTTACAAAGCAAACAGCCCAATCAAAAAATCAACAGGACTTAGATAAAAGGATGTTAAATCTGTGAAATTACAGGTTTCTCGGATACTGAAGGGTTGGTGCTGAAGGACAACTGCCATAGTTTAAAGCTATGACTCTTAACATGTCTGAGGCAGAAGCAGTAAGAAGGACTGCAGAGAGAAGCCAGTGGAACTGTACTTCAGCAAAGACACAGAAAAAAATCTGTGCAGTATGAGAACTACAAAAATTTGTTGAATCCTCTTGAACTTTCCCCATCCTCTATTTATAATGGTTTAGTAATCAACGCCATCATAGACTTAAAGCCTAATCATCAAAGAAAACTATTTTGATAAAAAGAGAAAACTACCTGAAAGGTGGGTGTAGCCAGGTAGGGGTCAGACTCTTCCCTCAAGTAACAAGCAACTGAACATGCAGAAACAGCCTCAAGTTGTGCCAGGGGAGGTTTATATTGGCCATTAGGAAAATTTGCTTCACTGAAAAGAGTTGCCAAGCAAAGGCAGAACTTGCCCAGGGGTGTGGTTGAGTCACCACCCCTCGAGGTATTTAAAAGGCGTGTAGATATGGTGCTCTGGGACATGGTTTACTGGCAGATTTGGCTGTTCTCTTAACAGTTGAACTTAGTGGTCTTTCAGGTCTTTTCCAACCTAAATGATTCCATGACTCCACCCTGTATTCTCACATAGGTAAATCCTATAAGGTCTTCCCTAGATTGAAAGGACATTGCTCAAGCTGATACAGAGACTTGATGCTTAGCTCACTGAAGACTGTATTAGGTACTTTGGGCACTAGTGTTAGAGAAGCAGAAGTGGTCTGAGGTTTGCAATATAAAGTTCTGGCTACAAAGTTGGCAGAAAATCAGCACTGTGATTGAAAATGTGATTTCTAAGGAGCTCGATTTCAAGGTCTAGACAAAAGTACACCCTTGAAATTCAACCATTAGGTATGTTTTTAAGAAACAGAAAAGCTTCACAAACAGCACAATCATTTGACTGGCTTTACTCAGCCCTCACCTAATGGGTGCTCCTTTAACTACCTAGCAGACTTAAGGCTGTCAGGATACCAAACTAGTAGTAGATTTGTCTCTTTTAAGTCCTTTGAATCCTTTTTCAGAGGTATGACCTGACAACAATAACACAGATGGGCTCTGACAGATAGATGGAGATGGAACACAATTTAGAGTAACTCTGACCTGATTTTCAACACTTAGAAATACATGCAGATAATCAGCTAGCCCATCTTTAAAGATGCACTTCTAACACTTTTCAAATGTAAGGCTTAAAGCCCAAACAACTGAAAATTTATTTTCTTGCAACCCACTTCTAAGCGTTACAGAAATGTATTTTAAAACTCAGGATTTGAAGGTAGTCAGGAATGCAATATGACATAACTTTTTGTAAGCAGCATAATCATACTGGGGAAAAAATGAATAAAACCAGATAGGAAGTACTTCAGGATTCCAGTTATCTTGCAAAAAGTTGAAGGAAAAAGATAAAACCAAGAGAAAGTATACACTACAAGACAATAATATTCCAAAATCAAAGGAGAACTAAACCAAAACCAAACCTTCCCCCACCCCCTGAAAAGCTCTCCAATTTGGCCAAACAATTGAAGGGGAATGGTCATGAATGTTTCTTCTGGTTCTGTTAAAGTCGGGATAATGATAACACAAGCATCTAAATGTCAGTGTATACACAGACAAATAGAAGGAAAAATCACATTTATAGATTCCTCTTCAGAGTTTTGGGTTAGAAGCACAGTATCTGTGAATGCAGCAATTGTATTTATACCATACTTCACAAACAAACAAACAAACAAACAAACAAACAAACAAAAAAAAAAAAAAAAAAAAAAGTCAAATTGCTTTCAAGCACTGCCAAAAGCAGTAATTGACATTTTTGAAGTTTAATTATTAATTACTGCATTCTTTCAGATAGCAAACTTCTTATTCTGCTTACTTTTAGATGCCTTGATTATTAATGGAGAAAGATGACTTCACAGATTTCAGAAAAACTATAAATATTTAACTTCAGTGTCCTAGAAAGATGCTCAGACGCTACATGGAAAATGAAGCAGTACATTAACCTAGGAAAACCAAGGCTAACAAATTAAGTGTAACTACTCAAGTCACATTGTGTTGCCTAAATGCAACAACCTACTTACATGTATTCTGTATCTGCTCTATTATGAGTAACATTTGCAAATATAAACATTGCATCCCTTTGCAAAGAGTCACCATACTATAGTGATCAGTTCATGCAACACAGTATCACAAAGAAAAGGAATACACTAACAGTCTGTGTATTCTACTAATAGGCCGTTGTGGGGTGGAGGGGGGGACCAAGGAGCTTTGGGTATAATTGTTTCCAGTTTGACTTCCATCACACTTTGACCATATTTTCCACAGTAGTTCCTTCCCACCAGAAGTAGAAAGGAATTTATCTCAGATCAGTCATTCTGAAGAAGCAGTATATGGAGTTATTTAATTTTTGTTTTAGTACAAGCTGAAACTAATTATGCCTTATAAAAAAAACCATGAACAAGGAAAATCGAAAGACTGTATGATACACAATTCAATAACCATAGCTAAAGAGGCATCTGCCTAAAATCTCTACAACCTCATGTTTCAGTTATTCATAGACTCATTTAAATAATGCAATTTTACCTCAACTTCTGCTTGTTGCCTTGCTAGAGTAATGTTAAAAACATCCAAGGCCTTTTCAAATTCCTAGGAGAAAGGTGAGAAATTATTTTTGACAATTTTACAATTGTTACATTCCACAGCTCAGTTTTACAGGAAATGACAGTAAGTAGCTCAATTTATCCAATCCAAGTTAATTTGCTCAATCTGAAAACTTAAACCTGAAAACTTAAACCTGGAAAAGCACATCAGTTTAAGCTGCTCTTTCCTGCAGTTTCTAATTTAAAAACTTACCCCGTATACTTGTTAATATTACTCACAACGAAAGGTAGTGATGAAGTTGCAAGTATGGCCCCTGAAAATTTTATTTTAACTTAGAACTGACTTAGGAACATTTAAACATTTAAGTTTGAGCAAATATCAAGATGAACAATACTTAAGCCTTTAACAGAAAATTACTAACCTCCAATGACTTTAAGATTTCTTCATTAGGTTTTTTTGATGTTATCTTTGTTTTATACATCTCTTTATAGTTCTTCACTTGCTTTCTATGATGCCAAATATGTTCCCATGACCACATTTGGAGCTTAGGTTGAACATTTACTTCAAGGATGCCATAAATAATATATTTCCACCTAAAAGAAAAGATGAATGTATAGCTTACCTTTCTTTTGGTGTATTGAAAAGACTCCTAAGGCTTGGAAGACTCTCCCTAAATATAACTTCCAGTTGCGAAGAGTGAAATCCCATGTCTAATACTGCACTTCTGACCAGCAGAGAAACCTAAGAATTTTACATTTTTTCCCCCACACAAAGTTGGCAGGTTGCTGTTTCCTAAAATTCAAAAGTACCTGTGCATGAAAAGCACCCATAAATCTATGCACACACATGTGAGAGTAATAAAAATATATTTGTAAGGAATTGTAAGAAATCAAATCCTTGCCATCTGCGTAGAAAAGGTTAGCCTATTTTTAGATAATAGCTATGTTCTTGTAATACTACCTAACATGTAACAGGGAGGCCTTCATTAAAACAATGTCATGGTATGAAAACACCATCTGAACTTAAGTTCCTGGTAATGGTTTTTAAGACAGCAATCACACGTTTTCAAATACTGTGTCCTCAGCTTTGGTTTGAGGTCCTCACCAAGTTCTTACAATACTCGCTTAAGAAAAACAAAAACAAAAGAGAAGACTTGCTTTCAGAAGGAAATGAGCCTCCTTAAGTAAGAAGCAATTCCTTGGTAATTATTTCAAATTAATAACTAACGAATTATTTTCAAAGTCTGCGGCTGCCTACCATGTCTTGGCGTTGTTGTGCAACGGAACATCAGGTCTGTACTTCCTGTACGGCAGATTTCGAGTCATCATATCTATAGACTCAAGAAGCTCCACAACACTGAAGTACTAAGCAAACAAATTCAAACTGTGCATTATTATCTTTCTGAGAAGAACGTGTATCAAACTTCCATTGGAAGTAAAAATCCATTACAAAGAAAAACAAGACTAAGAAGTTAATAGATTCTACATGTTCATTATAAAATTTCAGACTGCCTTTCTTATTCTTGCAAACTAACTTTTTTACCACATTACATATAAGTTCAGAAAAATAGTTTGTACCTGTGGCTTATTGAATTCAACGGTTATATCCTGTAAGTTTACATCTAAATCCATTTTTGGTGACGAAAAGTCAACATCAGATCGAGGATTCATGAGGAGTTTGGCTCTAGCTGAAATTGGGCGGAATACTAAAACACACAAGTTGATACAAAAAGTGCCATTAAATTATTTAAGACTGCAATAAATTATACATATACTTATCTTAAATTATGCCAGATTATTAGTTTTAAAATGCTAGACTTGAAAAACATGAACTCCATCAACACAGCTTAAAACAGAACACAATCTATATTCAATTTTCAGGTTCACTCTAAAAACATTTATCAAACAAATTTTTGCAGGACATCATCACAAACTTTCCTGTATGCTGTATTACATACAGATGTTTCAATTAATAGCTTACATTTGTAACAAATGTAAATTTTTTTGGCTATGGTACATTTATAGTACAAGACAATTTCAAATATAGCATTTATTTCACTACACCAACTCTTATTCTGTAAGATTTTTTTTTTGTTGTTACCAATGCTTTACTGTTTATCTGATAAATTATACTCACAACAGTGCTTAAAACCAAACATTCTGTATTTCTAAATCCAAGCCCAAGTAAGCATGGAAAAAAAATCAATACGGATTCCGCATAAAAGTGAGGCAAAAAGAAAAAACATACAGTGCAGAAATATTTTATCTGTTCAACAGTTTGGCAATATCAGGCATTTGAAGCCATTTTTACTTCAATATCTTTATCTGTTTCAGCAATTCATCCAACAATAAGAATTTTTTCATTACTTGTATTCATGTAAATCGTATTTTTATGAAATAGAATTTCTTTCATCTCAACAGAAATACTTACATATTACCTACATACAAAATATTCCAAATTCTCTGAAAGGTTCATACAAGTGAAGATATGCATTTTTGCAATATGAAACCATGTAACATTTAGCCACACCTGTATATAGTAGGATTTCAATTAATTTTCTCACTGTATTTAGCTTCCTAAACTTCATTTTTTATGGTTCTTATATATAAGTACAATGTTTGTATTTACATCAAGTGATACAATTAGACTTCATGCTTATTACCTTCCTATCAAAGTCTCGATCTCAAGAGTTGACCTAAAAGGGACTAAATTTTCATTTACCACAGGACACCAGCATGGTCTGCATCTCTGATGGTACTGCTGAATTTCTGGAGTGTAAATCCTGAATCCTAAACTTTACCTACAACTATTTTGAACTTACTAAATAAAGACTTAAACAACTTACTGTAGTTTTATTGCAAAAAGAGTCCAAGCCAATAAGTAAAAAAGATGGATAAGAAATCAGAAGAAATTACTAGATAGTTCTCTGTCAGTCAAAATAGAGATTCATTCAGGGGAAGGCAGCAGCATAAAACTGACAGTGCCCTTTTTAACCCTAGCTATAGTGAACAGAGGACTTTCCTGCTGAAGAATAAGCAACTTCAAAGGCCATTCCACCTTGTGAACAGTTTCTAAACAATCACAGAGATGCACATGATAAACACAAAACCATGTATTTTCCATACAATGAAAAGAAAATTATCACTGTGTTTGGTAACAACACTCAAAGCAACACAACTTGCAATATTCCAACACTAAAAAAAAACCCACAATAAAAATGTTAATGTTTCAAAGTTATGTGATCTACCGTTTCCACCTCTCATGAAAAAAATATATTTTGCATAGAGCAGGTTACCTCAAAAACTGATCTGAATTCACAAAACTTACATGGTGCATGTTACTGCCAAACTTCTTAAATAAAGGAATTAACCAATGGATGTTAACAATGAGGACCTATGTATGACATTCCATTAGAATGATACATGACTCAAGACTCATTTTTATCAAGGCTTTTTAAAGGCTACTTATACAATACAGTACTCACTGTCAGAAAGTTACTGTTACAGGACTAAACTTGCACTCCTTACTAAGATTTTTGAGTAACAGCCTAAGTGACAACCTCTAAGATACACTAAAAATTAGAATTATGAATGCATATTACGATTAAATAACACTTACCAAAATCATAACCGTCTGGAATCACATTGTGGCTGGCAACTCCCTGTTTTAAATTAACCTACACATACAATGGAGTTAAAAGAAAGTTGCATTTCTATTTCCAGATAAAGTACAACAGTTAAAGTATAAAACGTTAGCATTTTAAAACAGTTCTCAGACAACCACTCTGATTCGAAGTAAAATTCAAAATACTCATCTATGTTTTAAACAGAATATGTCTACTTTTTGCTAATAAAAATCACTGAATGGTGGTAAGATGATCATATATTGCGTAAATTTTGTTACTCGCAAAAGACTGTTTTCTTAACTTTCTCAGATGGGTGTTATACTTCCGTCACAAAAAAGCCTTAATATGTACTTTTTTTTCCTAAAAACACTTTTTGTAACAAACAATTCCCCAGGACATTGGGGATATAGTATCTAGATACACTATCTCATGCTTTACTTACCAATGATTCCTCAAAACCACCACGGTAGAACATCTCTGATTTTACATTCCAATAAGCAAAAAGGTTATCCAGCCGCACAAGCTGAAAATACAACAGAACATAATAGCTACACATTTTAGATTAAAAATTTGGGTTTCACAAAGTGTGGATGAATAAAAATATTCAGAATGTTACTTTTATTTTAGAGCCTAAACAGTTTCATGTTACTTTCTGTGGAAGAATCTCTAATGCAGCTTGTTTAATTAGCAATCTTTTCTTGAGCATACAGTTTATATTGTACCTTGTGGAACAACTTGGCAGTTTCATCATGTAAACATGGATTCCAATTCTTATCTGAGGTCTGAAATGAGAATGAAACGAAGTTACTCCAGTGTCTACAATTCACAATGTGTTATAACTGAAACAAACTACAAAAAAAGAAAGGAGCATAATCATAATTTAACATCATGGAAAATAAAGGGACACAATCTTCTGGTTTAAGATGATTAATCCCATATTTTAAGTGAAAACTTGATAAGGCTACTTCCCCCAAAAGATACATAGGCGTATGAGCACTGATTAGTAAGTTGCACACAAGTGCAAAAGATACTATAAAATTCTGTTCTCAGTATTGCAAACTGTTTTCCTTTACACCAATATTATTTTTAGGCAGGCTCTTTGGACAAAGATGAACAAGGATTGAATTCTATTATAATTCTGGAAGCAATCAATTTCGTTTGAGCCTAAAGAAGACCCTTCAATGCACTAGGAGCAAGCATTCATGAGACAACAATTCATTCAAAAAAATAACATTTACTCAGACATATTTTTTTAAAGACTAGAAGTTACACAGCAAAAACTACTGAATCAGAGTAACTCAGCATAGTCAGCATATTGCTGCTACCTCACAGTCTTCCAGAAAAAGATTTCATAAAGTCTGTGATGACTACTCTTAGCACTTTGAAGTGCAGCTCGCAGATCAAAAATAGCGAGCATAAGTTTGAAAAAAAGCTGTCATCCTTTCTTTTTTTAAATTTTATTTTTTCCTCCTTTCTCCCCCTCCGTGTTAGCAGGTAATAATTTCCTTTGTTGGAGCTCAAGTCAGTTTCAGTAAAATATTCAAAGTTTGAACAGCCCAAATACAGCAAAGTGGATAGGAAACCACAAAGTGCAGCAGGCAAAAGAATAAGCATTTCCTCCTAAAGATTTATTTTAATGCTACTACTTTAATGGCACACCCACCAAAGTACTTATGTTGAATTTGATAATATGTTTTTCGGATAAAAGATGAAAAATAAAATTACCTGCAAACTTAGATTCTGAAGTGAAATCCCAAATGACAAGGGGTTATCCCGATTTGTGACCTAATAGAACATAGGAAAAGAAAACCCAAAAAAGGATTATTTTATACTCTATAAGCATATATTTGGCTAAGAATTTAAGTATCTTTATGTTTTGGTACAAGCTTTTTTCCAGGTTTTATTTTTCTTTTTTTTTTTTTTTTTTTAATAACACTATGAAAATTCCACAACTTTACTAGTATTCTCTCAACATGGAAAGAAACTAGAAGAAATCAGACAAGTTCCAAATTTCATGTTACAGTAAACAACCCCTTATGCTAAGATATATAAATGTACTTACATCATCTTCATAGCGAACATGGATGTTGGAAATTTTCAGCTGAAGATTTTTGATGACCTGAGTAACTAGCTTTTCTACAAAAGTGTCTTGTTTCTCCTCTTTTACTTTATCTACGTTAAAGGAAAATAATTTAATATTTTGTTTACATTTCAGTATTTTTAAAATTAGACAAAATATTAACATAACAAATTTAGCATGATAAATGTTTGAATTCTCTATTGCATTGTAGTCCTGTTGTATGAAAACATGTTTGTTCAGTATAATCTACCACATTTATATCCTCAGACTAGAAGATTTCATAGTTTTACTACCTGCTGAATGAAGAATCAGGTAGTTTGATAGCACGACTTGCACTCACCAATACTCAAGGTGTCCAATACATATTTCTTGGAAGTATGAGAAGTTGAATTTAAAGAAAGAAGTTGCATGTATCACAGAACAGTTTAAAGAAAACCTTTTAAAAGCTGTATTGGTAAAAATTCTTTGATAGTAGAAACAAAGTTAAATTGTTTCTTATGAAAGAGGAAAGAAAATGTTGGGCAACATGTGATACATATAACCAATATTTCAAAAGCCTGATTTATATCACATCACATCAATGCCTGAACCTTTTTATTTTAGAATGCTAATTCTACAGTACTCATAGAAGGTATACCTAAGGTTTTTAAGCAACAAGAATAAAACTAGAATCTAGAATACTTTGACAAAGTCTGCATCTTTCTGGGTTAAAACAAAGAAAGAAACAGCATCACTTTCATTAGCTATTCCCACTCTTACCTTTGTCAGCTATCTTCTGCTTTGCTTCCTCTATCCTGTGCAACTCCCTTTGTCTTCCTTCCAAGAGTTGCCTGGCTTCTTTTTCAGCATCATATTTTATGCCTAAATGTATAACATACAAAGGTATAACACCAAAAAATCTTACACATTTTACTAAAGATCCTGTCTCAAATGCTGCACTTTTTACATTTTGGTAAAAGTTACTTAACAGCAAAAAAAACCTAGGTGATGAAATGTAAATTACTGAAAGACATCCACTCCATTATCTAATTGTAAGCGCTAAGAGTATCTCCTAGGAATAAAGCTCATGAAAACAGTATCAATCCATTTCAGATACTTCTGAAATCCCACCAATCTATGTTCAATTCTTCCTATACATTAACTTACTGGCTGTGGGCACAATAAGCAAATAAACTCCATCAAGGACTGCCTCAACTGGTTGAGTATAAAGGTTTTGCCATGGAATCTGCAGGTTAAGTTGACCTACAAACAGAAAAGGTTGAGGTATACAGTTAAATAGTTGACTGAAAAAGAAATACAAAGATAATTGATATTTAAGACAAGCTCTCTGAACAATCATACTAAACAGAAAATACTCAGGGCATCTGAGGCAAAAGTTCTTTGTCTTGTATATTTTTACACAACACACAAACACACATGAGAAGCTTTTCCATGAGCAGAACTATCAAGACTACAGGCTTTCCTTATTCCCTTGAAACACATTCCTTCTTCCTACAGCAACGTCTCCCTCCTTGAAAATCCACCGCAGCACCCTCAGAAACAAGAAAAGCACACAGGCAGCGCATACATCATCAGTCAGCTAAATACTATGTTTTGTGAACAGGGATCTTGAGCTTCCCATGCCTCTCCTTCTTCACCTGAGTGCCTATTTTAATAAAATATTAAATCAGTCACAGCAAAATACATTATCCCAGGGTAGATTTAAAGGAAGCATAATGGCTTTAGACTTAGTTTACTTTAAAAACCACTAACTTTTATAAGACAATCAATTTCCAATGAGAATTTTTTTTTATTTTAGCAAAAGCAAGGAAAGAGATGAAAAGGCAAGTGAAAGGCAAAAATCCATTGTGGTGTCTTGTTAAGACAAGGAATGAGATTCAGTCCTGCCAAATTTCTCATCTTTGCTGTGCTCTTTTCTCATTAATATTGAGGTGACTAAACAAGACTCCAGTATACTTTATCAGAAGGAGCTTCTTCAAACAGTTTTTTTTTTTCCAGAAGAGACAAACTTCAGAGCGTACAAAGTATGCAAATCCATGAACATATGGAAGTTACTTGCTTAGGATGACTAAAGTCACTTGCAAGGAAAGACAGCATGTAGAAACTCCTGCATATATGGAAGATAAATGATAACTTACCAATATGTCCTGCTTTAACTTTAAATGGCACATCCAACTGACTCTGAAAGAGGTTTAGAAAATTAAAGCTCAGTTCAGCAATTCATTAAATATTCCAATACAGGAAAAGATACTATGATAACTTTAACAAACTTACCTTTCAACCACTGGAAAAAAATTTCAGTATATTGGAAAAGCAAACATTTGGTTAGCAATTTAGACTGTTAAGCCATGCTAGGCCAAATATACTTCCAAGAGCAAAGCCTCTAGCTTCACGAGCTATAGAAAAGAAAGGTATTTCAGTACTGCTTTTGACGTAAACACATTCTTTTAGCAATTGCTGAGAGTTCTCTTAAGGATCAAAAAAACCCAAACATACACTTCCTCCTTAAAATTTAGTCTCAAATTAATCAGACAATCCATATAGGTCCAGAGAAAGTAAATCAGTAAGCTTCCACCTAAAAGAAAGTGCACCCTAAAACAAGAACTAAAAAATGCACATTAAACCCAAAACTGATTTCAGCAAACATTTTTGCAAGTATTATTGTTATTTTCACTAGCTTACCAGTGCATTTTCTTTTATTTCCAGATTCTTCAGTGCTACAGCTCCTAAAAGAAAAGAAGCCAATAAGTAAAACTGCATTAAACAAGGTAATGGTACACACTACAAGTCCCAAAGTCTGAATCAGTGGATTACAGAAGCCTAGAAGATAAGGGTACATACATCAATAGCAGATAGCAGTGGAGCTAACCAAGAATTGCTGGTAAGAACAATTGTTCTTCCATGAGAAAAAAAAGTACGTGGCAGGAAAAGGGGGCCATACAGATTTAAGCCAGAACACTTCTTGGACAGAGGTCCATATTCTGGTTCCTGGAGTAGAGCATAAGCAAAGAAATGAGGTCAAGAAACAGTCATGAACTGTCAACCTAAGGTCACTCCACTATGGAGGAATCAAGACCACCAGAGACACCCAAAGTCCTCTGACCCATTTCCAGGAAGGTTTGGAAGAACAAACTGCACATATTAACTCATTTGCACAGAAAACAAGCAACTTAGCTCCACAGCAAGGAAACCTTAACCATATAAAGGTTCCCACATGAAGCCTGGGCACATATGCGCCCGAGGACCACAGTGACCCCATCAGCTGCACTGACACTAGAGCTGGGACTGCTGATCTTTCACCCTTTCTTTCTCTGTCCCGTGCCTTAATCTCTCTGTCTCTCTCTCTCTTCTTTTTCACCCTATCTCTTATCCAAGATCTAGCACAGTGTGTTTATACTATAAGGGACTAACTTATACCAATTTCTATGCTGTGGGTATAATTTAATAATAAAACATTTAAAGTTTTTATAGCCACAGTGAATTTTGTTGCTCCTTTTTGACCTCAAGTACCTACAAATTCTGGGTGCTCCCTTCCCCTTCACAGTGGGACACCCCAGAAATCCATGACCTGTGGTTCTCAAAATCTTTACTGTAGAAGAGATCCACAGTCTACACCTCAAATATCCAAGAAAGATGATTAAGACCAGACTGTTCATCTATGCTACAAAACAATATCTGAGACTGTTGCATGGAGCTTGCATGTCCATGAAAAATACCTAAGATTATTCAAAGTAAAAATGCTGGAAATTACTGTCACATTTTGAAAGGACCCATTTTGAAATCAAAAGTTTGCTTCTTTTTCCTCAACCATCTGTTTCCTCTGCTTGTAGAAATCCAGTAACATTAAATGTAATTGAATTTTTAGCTCTCAAAAGATCCTGCACTTGCCAGTTTTATTTATAGGCTTACAAAAGTTCACCAGAAGCATTTCAGTAATCTAATTCCTAAGGACAGAAATTCAATACATTGTGAACAAAGAAAAACTGAATTGCAAGATCAGTTTTACAATATACTTCACATCAAACAGTTGCCATAACAAAGGAATACTGGGACCGGAAAACCTGTAACTTAAAAAACATGCACATAGCCGAAAGCAATGTCTTCTGCAAAATCTACAAGAAGAATGGAGCTTCTGTGATGGTTACTTTCAAATTAGTTGTAAAGCATTAACATATGCACATGGAACAGACACCTGATACTGCTGATACAGGGGCATAAATGAGATTCCAGAAACCAGAAGCAGATTACAGGCTAGGAAAGGAATACAACTTGAAGTTGCAAATGAAGATTCAACTGACCCAAAAATGCTTTTCTTTTGGGATGCATGTTAAAAACAGCAAAACATATGGGGAAACACGAGCTCAAATTGCAAGAAATATTCTTGCAGTTATATAGTGCTAATGGCAATAAATGAGTGTTCAAAGTACCACCAATTTTGGAAAATTCGACCCAAATGTCAAAACTGCATACATTAAAAGAGTTGGCTCAATTTGTTGAACTGATATGGAGAAGCTGATCAGGTAAACTTATACACCCATCTTGTAGGGCTCCAAAATACTATGAAGTTTTAAATGTTTTAATTTATTCATTGCAAAAATTTATAATCACTTTCTAGTAGAATTCTGACATGCATCTGACATGTGCTAACATCAGCCTCTCCAGAGAAATACTACATGCAGAAGGATGTTTTTTGATAGTTGATGATGCTGCTGTTAAGCCTTAAAATACAGATATATTGCCAGGAACAATGGAAAAGGAAAAAAAATATAAATCCAGGAGAGCATTCCCAACAGCAGTCAATAAGTACTCTTGGAACTAGGACTATATAGTCTTTGTAGGCAATAACAAGGTGACAGTTTTATACACCATTGGCTCACCTCCATTCTAAATTTATTCCCTGATAAAGCTGACTCTGCAGACACCATTTTATCATTAAAAAAACACCCCATTTGCTTCTTCAAGAAGATATCACTTATTGTAACTGTATTCATGGCAAGTTATTCCAATGGTATCCAGAGCAAAGGTTCAGGTTTGTAACCAAGTTACCAGGCATGACATACAATTTCCGCACCCCAGTTGAGCCAAGGTAAAAACATTCACAAGGAAACTGTAAGACTATGTGATACATGAAGCAGTATAACTGGGTTGAGTTTCTTCACTTTCACTGATGGCTACGTAAACACTCCCTCTCATTTTTCAAGGGTCTGACACACACCACATTTCTGCAGAGGCACAGTAACTTAAGCTACAATAATTTGGCAGCCCTGATGCTTCCAAAAACAAAGTACTGCAAAGTGAGTAAGGATAACTAAGCTTTTACAAACAATATTTTATGACAGCAGAACTATTTCTCATTTTACCTCAGCATATCATAATGGTAGACAATAAACATGGAATCAATAATGTTTCAAACAAGATGACTTTGAAAATTCTACGTTAAATGATGTGATTTGGAAGTGAGGTAAATAATTCTTCACTGTTTTTACTTATGAATTTACAATTAAAACGTTTAATGTTTCAGTTCAGAACAACTAGAAGAAATATACACTAGTAGAACTTCAGGCATCTGAATTTTAGTATAGAATTACTGAAACACCTTTACTAAATTATAACAGTTTACTTATAAAAACCTTGACTGAGGGTCTGATCACAGGGAATTGGCTATCAAAGCACACAAAAGGCTACCAAAGAAGCACTAGGTTTTGTGTATTGATGTAACCTTTTTTTTCCTACCATTAAGAGAAAGACCAAGAGATTGACTAAACATTCCTGCAGTGAACAGAAAATATCTCCCGAGCCACCACACTTGTAAAGCTTGCAACCAACTCTGATGCTCAAGGATTCATAATACAGTTACTGACCATGTCAGTATTCTCTATCATTACCAAAATTTAGTCTCTACCACATGTAGCTATTTGCAAAGAAATGTAGATCTAAGTGCAACTACACTGAATCCTGATGCTTCTGTTGGGGATGGGAGGCAAAAAACCAAAAGCCCTCACAAACAGAAGCAGGAAAATCAGGGATCAAAACCTTGTTGCAGGACATAATACAGCTAGTGAATTTGTCTTGGAGCACTGACAGTAGATTTTAATTGCAAGAATCAGAAAATACATCAAGTTTTGATTGTTTAATTTTGTTGATGGTTGGTTGGGGTTTTTTGGGCAGGGGTGGTGTTCCCCTGTTGGGAGCAACTGGATGTTTTCATGACAGAAATGCATCCAATGCATAGTTAAAAATTATGCAACTAAGCAACCTCTGAAACTGTGTGTACAAGTCGTTGGAGTTGTATAAATATCTAGGGATAAACACGCAGGCTACCAGCCAAAACAATAATAAAAGCCAGAACATTTATAAATACCTATAGCAAAGTTTAGGATTTATTTAGACCACATTATAAAGCAAATTCTTAGATTAGCTGATCCCTGGACAATGTAAATAATTCAACTAAATAAAACAGTTGTCAGAATTCTAGAATAAATACGTTTATAGTTTTAATTTTAGATACTCAAAAAACTTTATGAATTTCCATGCATGAAACAACAGCTACTACCAATGATATCAAAAAGAGATCTAGTAAACTATTTCACCAAAGAGCCCTAACTGAAATTTTGTTATGGTTGGAAACAGAAGTTAAAGGGAGAAAAGAAAACTAACCTACATAAATATCCTGTACATCTTACCTAATTAATCTCTGCTGTCTTGTAAATAAAAAGGGGTAGGGGAAGGAAAGCAGATGAGAGATGAAAGATTAGAAAGTGAAAACACCTTAGCTAGTATCTGATCAGTACCCAACATTCCTGTTCACATATTTTAACAGAATTTCTGCTTTTTTCCAACACAATTGTCAGCTTGTGAACCCCTCTGAACACTTAATACAAACAGCTGCCTTTGATAGGCATTTCCCACTTGCGTTTGTGCTGTTAATTACTTCTGTTTAAGCATACTCTCTACAGACAAGCTGTAAGTCTTTGAAGATCAGTGTCTGCCAAATACCTCCTCTATTGACATCTATTGTAAAACAGGTCATGAAAGACAGCAAAAACTGCTAGACATTATGCATTCCTCAAGTGAATTCAAGTTACTATTTTGTAAGGGTAGGGGAGGAGATTGCACCTGCCATACCTAGACAAGGCAAGGTATGCAAAAGTAGTTGTCTTTCACTATAGTAATAGTTGCAGCACCCAAAAAAAAAAAAAAAAAGAAAAAAAGAGAAAAAAGGAAAAAAAAAAAGAAAAAGTAAGAAGCATTTGTGTGGTCACAAACATGCCAATTATCTGCCTATATCATCTTACTAACATAGCTGCCCCAAAAAGAGACACCAGGTATTCAAATAGTAAGTTGTATTAGGTAAGACATGCTTGAGACATTACCTAATATGCAAGAGTGCCATGTCAACCAAGAATTAAGTTTTTAAAGGGCAGTAGAGAGGGTCAGACCAAGAAGCTGAGAAGTTATTTAGACACAGTCAAAAGAAAATAATGGCATCATGAACTGTAATAAAACAATTGTTTGGTCACTCAGGACTGCCTGGAAACCTCACTGGCACTTCACTTCTTCTCAAGGTAACTGTATACATCTCACATTGCTACAAGCATCTCTTCAGGTATTTTAAGTATAACTTTACAGGGTCTAGAGCATTCAAAATATCTAACTCACCTAATTAATTATCTAACCTGCTGATCTAAGGCAGTAACTTGCACACTTTTTAACACAGCTCATTGAAACTATCTTTCTAAGTGAACACCCAAACAAAAAGTGGTTTAAAAATACTGTCCTTCCTGGCATCAACCACCAATAGCTTTCTCTGATGGCTGCCTAACCTTTTACCTTTCACTCTACTTCATATTAATGGAGTTCTTTAGGAATATGATGTTGTCCCATTACATTCTTTTCTGAGTCTTCGTTTTTCCAATATTGGCTCTACATGTTCAAATTACCTTTATTATGTGTAGGCTGAGCTACCTTCAACTTTCTACACTGCCTTTTATATTTCAGGTCATTCAATTCTTGCAACTCTCTCAGCCATGAGTGTTTTCAGGTATCACATCTTTCTTCAATACTGAGACAGTCTACATTTTTACCCTTCAATCTGAGGGTTTTTTAACAAGAAAAAAAAAAACAACAAAACTTTTCTGCAGTTATTACCATGCTCATGTTTTTTCTGGAGCAGTGTCATCACACGACTACACAGGCTGAATATGGAACAGCTTAAATATGGCATTAAAATTCTCGCATCTATTCAAAACCAAAGTTAATATTGAGCGTGCTCGTTAAAAAGCTCTCAAATTTACAGAAGTTGAAACTATGTAAAATTCAGTTTCATACATATATGCAGAGTCTACAAACAGCTTACCAGTCTTAATTTAAAAAGGCTAGCTATAAAATACCACAAGGTCACAACTTGCTCCCTACATTCTTTTAAAATAAACCACTTGGGTTTTTAATCACTGAGAGATGAAAAAATACATGCCTCTTAAAACTTAAAGATACATGAGACTATATATATGTATAGATATATATCTATATACATACACACACATACATATATATATATCACTTGTGCAATGCTCTGGCATCCAAAACGCAGTGGTGATTTGTTACAGGGAAGAAAAACCCAAACGACATACCTTTTTTTTTTTTTTTTCTTTTAATTTGATGGATTTAGGACAATTTAATTTCAATAGGACATTATATATGTAAAATTTAGCAATCTTACCATGACACAAAGACAAACACTGTATGAAAACACACAGCTGTCATGGAAATTATTTCAGAGCATGCAGACAAGCATTAAAAACTATTAAGCTTACAGAAAATATGAAAACAAAAATAGTACTTTTTAAAAAAATACCTTCGTTACAGAGTTTTAGTAATTAGCAAGCTAAAAAAATTATCTACAGACTTTAGGCATACTGTGAGTGTAGGGATCTGCTAATCAATGATAATTGCATATAAAAACAGTGTTCTGCTGCTATTATTACTAGTAGTTATTGCCTTTTAGATAGAAGAATGCAATTTCTAGGTCCTTTGAGATATTTAGAATGAAAGAAATACTGCAGATGCACAGATCATTAAACACAATTTAAGCCCAAAAAAAAGCATCATGTAGTAGACCAAGAAAAAAATTAAAGTCTACAGGTGATGCTTCACCAAGGCTACACAGCAGTTCTGAGCCTCTTAGAAGCAAGAGCAAGACATCCACAGCTACATGTATCAGTTTTCACAATAAGCAGGTCAACAGGTTATGTAGAGAAAAAACAGTTTTATTCTAGTACATAGGCACTAGAGCAGCAAGAAATTTAATCTAAATAAAAATTTGCTAAAGCCTCTAAAATATAAGAGCTTCTTGAAGAGGAAGTAATAAAAAAAGAAAATCAAGTTCCTCAGGCACGAAAAAATATGACAGTTGAATATCAAAACTTCAAAGTAAAATAAGGTGAGTTTTTGTGGTTTTGTTGGTTTGGGGTTTTTTGGGGGGTTGGTCTTTTTGGGGGTTTGTTTGGTTGGTTGGTTTGGTTTCAGTTTTTTTAAAACACGACAGTGTTCATCTAATCTGTTAAGAGTTGCTTCACAAGCGCATAAGCTGCCATGACTAACCATCAGCAACTTAGACAGCTGGAAAAATAAGCTTTTACCTTTTTTGTAACATATAAACATTGCCCAAAACATTTACACAGTGTTCCATATTTTTCATTAAATATTCTGCCTGTCGTCTCTGAACAGAAAGAAGAAACTAGGGTAACCTTAGAACTTCAGCACACAAATCAAGTAATTAGTTTGACACAGTTTTGCTGAAAGATGCAATTAGACAAACCTCTCAAAGAAGACACACCTAATCAGTAAGAGATATGCAATATTAAGCGTTACACCTATAGATCAAGGATTACTACTTTTTCTCCAGCATTTACACGTGCTGTTGCTGTGTTGACTCCGTATAGAGACTGAACTTTGCAAAGATCCTACAAATGCCTTGACTAACTGAAGGAATATTACTGCAGAGATGAAACTAAATAAGGACTGCATTTGAGAAAACAAGCACGAAAACAATAATGTCCAAGATGCAGAAAACTCCAGGAGAAGCTTACAAGATCGGGTTAATGGATAGGCGTGCCAAGGAACGGAATTGCACGTAGGGAATAGTTCGAGGATGCTTCACACCTACTAATGTATGAATGCAACAGCAAAAAAAACCCTGAACCGATGTGTTTGCTTTTGCTGATGCTGCAGACACCTGGGATGCACATTTGAAATCGAGCCAGCAGTGGTCACTGCACAGGCATCTGTTCATAGTCTGTGTCTGACAGACCTTTGATGCTGTTTTCTTGTACATACCTTACTAAGGGGACCTCAAGAGAGCACATGCAAACAGAACACTTTACTGCCTTCAGAACTGGCACGTTAATTTAATTCTATAGATCATTGCTTATCTCGCCTGGCACAGCTGCGCACTGCCTCTGCAAACACCTAAGGCAGTATCTACTCCTGCTGCTTTAAGGCGAAAAATAACAAATATTCCAGACCTACAGACGACAGCACCAAGAAAACACGGGATGTCACTGCCGTTCGCAGAGAGGCTACTCACTCCCACGAGCACTAAAACCCTGGCGTTTATGCAGAGTTTATTGCCGGGCGTGAAAAACGCCCGTAAACCAGTTCAGTTTCGCATTCCCCAAGCCAGGTCAGGCTCCCGCCTCCAAACTGCCCGCCCACCGATTCCCAAACTTTCCGCGAGCACTAGAAACACCGCGGCCAGACAAGATGCGTCCCCAGCTAGGACACAGCACGTCCGGCTCCCTACGGAAAAACAAAACAGGAGCGGCCGTCCATGCGCCTCCAGCACTTCGCCTGGTTTCTCTGCGGCTCCTCCCGCTCCGCCGCCGCCCCCCGCTGCCGCAGCCGGCTGCTCCGCGGACACCGCCTCCCCAGCCCGCCCGCCTGACCGCCTCCGCGGCTATTTTTAAGCGGCCGGGCAGGTGGAGCGGCGACAGAGCTGCCGGGCGGGCAGGCGGCCCGGCCCGGCCCGGCAGCGCCCCGGGGACACCGCCCCGGCCTCCTCCCTTGTGCGGGCGGCAGGGCGAGCCCGGCCGGGCAGGAAGGCACGCGGCGGCATGAGGGCAGGCAGGCGGCTCCCCCGCGGCGCGGCAGGCCCGTACCTCCCCAGATGCCCAGCTTCAGCTGGGAGCTGTCCAAGTTCACCACGTAGTCGCCAAGGAAACGGTTCAGGACGTCCACGACCAGGGACTCAAACACCATCCTGCCCCCGCGCCGCCGCCCCGGCAGCAGCAGCGCCGCCGCCCCAGCTCCTGCCGCTCCCCGCCGGTCCGCCCCGCCCTGCCCCGCCCCGCGGCCCGAGGGGCGGCCCCGCGCTGCCCCCGCCCCGCCCCGCCCGGCTGCCGGCGCGGAGAAGGGGCGCGGCTTGTCCGAGGCTACGGCAGCCGGTGGGGGCCGTGTGGCTCCGGTTGCTTTGGGCCTTACTTTACCAGCGTCGCTCCGTACGTACAAATTGTGAGGCGAAAGCAAGGGTTTCACGCTGGCTGCTCGCTCTTGTAAAGGTACGGGTTGCCACAGAATGGGTCAGGTTGGGAGGGATCACTGTGGGTGATCTGGTCCAATTTCCCTGCTTAAGCCGGGTCATCCCAAAGCACATTGTAAAGGTAGTTCTTTAATATCGCCAGTGAGGTGGACTCCGCCACCCCTCTGGGCAGCCTGTTCCCAGTGCTCGGTCACTGCGCAGTAAAGAAGCTCTTCCTCACGTTCAGGTGGAATTGCTGTGCAACAGTTTGTGCCTGTTGCCTCTTGTCCTATTGCTCAACACCACCGAACAGGGCCTGGATCTGTCCACTGACACCCCCACTTCAGATACTCACGGACGCTGAAAAGGTCTCTCCTCTCAGTCGATTCTTCTCGAGGCTGAACAGGCCCAACTCCCTCCACCTTCCCTCATAAGAGAGATACTTCAGTCCCTTACTCAACCTTTTGCTCTCCATTGCACCCATTAGTTTGTCCAAGGGATTTAAATGTGAGATAGCCATAACAGTTTCTTGAATATTTTTCTCCCCCAGGCTAGGCAAATGTAGAAATTACTGCCTCTCTTGAGCTGTTCAAAAGTGGCTGAGCCATTATGAGCATAATGGCTAAAACAAATTGAATTGACTGCTCCAAAGAGCTTGACTCCCAGCCTGTTTTCTGGCTTGTGTGTCAGCTGAATGACATTGAAATAACTGGGCCATGTTTGCCCTGAGTGGCTGTGCTGAGGACCCCTGCAGTCACGAGATGTTTTAAGGAAACATCCCGGTCTGACCATTGACAAGACTTCCTGACTGTCACACTCCCGATGCGAGTCACTTTCACTAGGACTGACGGCTCTTCACAGCAGGTGGCTCCAGAGAGCCAATGGGTCCCCGCTGGACTTCCTACACACCGCACCAGAATTCTGCCAATGTTGCGGGACCTTTATATTTAATATAAAAAATTAAACCCTTGGGGGAATAGGAGTGAGAAAGCTGTCAGATATTACACACCTTGTCATTCTCTTTTACAGAAATAAAAGAATACTACCTACCACTTCTGACCTTTCCTTTCACTGTCGGGTTTATATGGCTGTTTACCGCAACCTGCCACACCAGCAATGGCTCGTATCCACCCAATGTGCAGAATAAAATAATTTACAAAGAAGAAGCTTGATTTAACGAAATTCACTTTTATCGGGGATAATGTTGTTCTTTGTTTACTAACACAAGGAATGGGAAAGAGTGATACTGAAGAAGGATAATAGAAGACAAAAAATACACTGTCTTATTGAGGCTTAGGTTTCTCTGAAGTTGTTTCGTATTGGTTAGAAAAATTATAATCTCATCATTTCTAGTTCTTGGGTTTTGCAACTTTTTCTATTGAGAAATAGCAGTAATACAAAAATAGAAATTACATTAGAAAGAGATTAATTGGACCAGTAAAACCAAAATGTGATCAGCGGCTTGTGCACACCAAATGTAACTGTTTCCATGCACTAATACACGTGCATGAGAATATTTATGCAGCAGGCTTTCTATAAATTTCTTACACAAAGCCAGACATATTTCTTATAATCTATCTTTACAGAAAAGTGTGAGCACAAGGCTTTTTTTTATTTTGTGACTTGATCACATCTTCATATTTAGTTGTGGAAAAGCTAGATGTTGAACCCACTTATATCTACTTCTGTCCATTTACTGTTCCAAAGTCGGGCTTTGGCAGTATGCATCTTCAGGATTGTCTTCTACCAGTCAGTTTTCCAAAGTAACTTTACTTTGTAAGCCTACAGCTCCTTAGGGTGTAGGTAAAATTCCTTTGTCTTGTTCAAATATTCTGGGGAATATTGAAGTCAGGGGAGCAGAAGTTAAGTACCATTTCTTTTGATCAAAAGGATACAATTTTTATTTTGTTACTGCAAAGAAGATTTTATGGTATGATAGATTTTTCCAGTTCACAAAGTGGGGATGAATCTTCCACAGCAATCAGCTAGGTTTGAAGCTTTCCACCTGAGAAAAACTGCTTACTGTTGATGAACTGCTAGCCCTAGGGTAGGCAACCATGCACAAGCATGTGTTTCCTACTCGTGACTCTTACCTACTTAGAAATCCATAACATTTGCAGACAAAGCACGGAGTTCTGTCTTTTTCCCCTTCATTCCTCTTCACATCCCACAGCTCAATGCACTAGCGGGTGCAGTGTAATTTCAGGCCCAGGTTGGAGCAGTGCCTGAGAAATAAGGAACAGGGTGCATCAAACAGTGTGCATCTGTTTGATGTGGGGCATCCATCCAGTCCCATGAACCAAAATTTCTCTCTGGCCTTTCCGTGTAATTTGAGAACTCTGTCTACATATAAACACAATCAGAGCAAACATGCCAATCAGAGCCACGTGGACAGCAGTTTTTCCACTTGAATTCTTGTTCTGTGTGTTCCTGCAGCCTCCATTTAAATCAATTAGTAATTACTCTGCTTTTCCCATTTTTGTAATCAAAGCTCCTGATACCTTGATGGCACTTCACACCTATAACAAAACCGTAACACCTGGCTGGATGTTAGCAACCAAGTTTCTGGGCTCCCTGCTCATGGATTTTCTGCAAGTTGAGCTTGGAGGCCACAGACTTGTCTGCCGCAATGAGGGATTCTATTTTAGCTTTTTGCTGCCCTCTGTGTGAAGGCTGCTCAGACTACTACTGAAGTGATTCAGCACCTCGCAGGTCTGCCAGGATGGCAGGTCATCTTCAGGATAGGTTTTGTCCTCTGCTTCAGGACAATCACAAGCAGTCTTCTCAGTCACATACTAGAATTCAGGGAAGTACGTTTTCTCAATTAAAAAAAACCAAAACCCAGCGTAAAAGATGTTTCTCCTTTTTTCCGCTCTCCTCAAAAACTTCATTTCCAGTGTCTAATGAAGTTATGTAACTTTAGACATACTGCCACAATTCTGTGCATTTTGATGTTCATAAATATGAATATTCTTATCCTTGTTTCTTCCATGTTGCAGATAGTGCTTTCAATATGGTTTTAACTCGAAGAACCATGAAGTGCAGTGAATAAAGAAGGATGACTTATGAACCTCTTTAGTGTGTCCCCAAAAACCTAAAAGCCCAACCTTACAGGGCTTTCAAAAATTTCTAACTATTTCTTGGAGAATTTTAGAATATAACTGCAGCAAAACCACATACAACAGGGGTGCCTTATTTCTAAATCTTTCAGAGTCACCTGGTTTTGAATCTACTTCAGAATCAGCTGAATCATGATGGAATATTTGCTCTACTTACACAAACTTTTCCTGAGGACAAGGTGAAATGTGTAAGTCATATACTCCTTCAATTACACATGCAGCAATGTAGTAACTGCTGAAATGTGTAGAAATCTTAGTAAGTCTGTTGTACTGAGCCTGAGCTGCTTAATGATTTTGAAACCCAAAGACAAAACCACTCTAGAATTTTTTACCTGACCATGCTACACAATAAAAGCTCCAAGGTCTCCTTACCAATAAAACACTTTAGCTAAATTTTAAAGCCTGTTCTTGCAATTCAAGGAACAAACTAGAGAGTAATTATATTCTTCCTGTCATCACTGAAGACATACATTCAGTGGTTTGGCAAAACATAAACTTTAGAAGTCCGGTAGCCTTCCTAACATTTCCCTGAGAAGGCCCTTATCTTCAAGCTTTATTCAAAATTGTAGTCTAACATGGCAGTAAACAAAAGATGTCTCTACTACATTTGGCACAATGGTAAATCTTCTAGTTGATTAAAAGAACTTATGAAGTACCATAGTTAACATTATGAATACTGTCTTTATACTTCATTTAAGTGTATATCATTTACACCAGATTTCTGAATTTGCATTTCATTTCACATTTGTTAAATCATTCATAAGTGCCGAAAAACAATATGACGTAGAAAGAAAATCAGAGTTGGAAATACTGTGTTGGCATGGGCAAAGTAATATACATGTATCTTACCATCAGGAAATAACATTGCAGAAAAAAAAAAAATTTGATACTGAGCATATTTTGTTACATGTCATTTCCTTTATCTTTGCTCATTGAAGTATGTGTGAGGCAACACAAGGCGTTACAAATAAAGCCCTGATTTCAATCAAAACAAATTTACTGTCAGAAGTTATTGTTGATGGAAAAAATTTATTTTGGTGAAGGGCACCATCTTCCCTTTGAGCAGAATATGAAGTAAAGTAGATTACTTACTAGTGGGCCTGGTTCTGCTTTATTTTGGACGGGTTATTAGGATGAAACCGTCGACTGATCCCAAAAGTTACAATGGAGTCTCCCCTAACTTCTTCCCATTCTTAACTCACTTTTACACTCTTTCTTTCCATTTTGGTGGAACTTGAGTGGCTGTAGTCATACATCTTACTCAGTGAGGGGTGGTTGTACCTTGCGGGCAGATATGTCAGTATCTTACCAGACATAACGTTGGGATGGGGATGTGTGTCAGTTCAAGGAGAGTGATTTCACCATGCTTGCTGATTCAACATCATGATATCTTCCTTTATCTCACTTGATTTTCAGCTGCTGTGCAGCTTATCAGCTAGAAAGTACCACCAAGTTCCTCCCTCTGCAAGGATTTCAACAGACCCTGGCCATGGTGTCTCCACTCTGCCCTTGGTTTAGTCCCCTTGAGACTGTATTGTTTAGGGGAGGTCAGATATTCTTGCCAGATTCCATCCAGGGAGTAGCAACCATATTTTCCCCTGTGGTTTCTATATCATTATCTTACCCTATTATCTTCCGACTCAAGGAATATTCATGGATTTTGTGGTTTATCTGTCCTTCTCAAAGCAGACATATATGCAGGGTTTACAAGGATGGGAGGAGAGGTGTTTTTGTTTGAGGGAATTATGTAGAATTTATTGTAAGAGTCTATGAAAGTGAAGAAAAATATCTGAATGGAGACTGAGACAACGTGGAGAGGTCCTATAGACATATAGCTGGGGTTATTTTCAGAAAAATTAACACAAAAAAGGCCATGCTGATGTATACTTCCAAACCAATGGTTTACAGTTTCAAGCAAAAACCTTTGACACTTTGGTAATAATAGCAGTAATTTTTTCCATCAAATTGGTTTAAAGGATCTACAGTTCTTTATACATATATAAAATGAAAAACTATGAGTCCATCCAAAAGGTTCACAGATAAAGGATCCCTTCTTTGTTTTACACTATTTGAGAGATACTGTATCAAACTTTTAGTTCTTGACCAATTACTTTTCTATGTCTTTGATTACTGAAGCCTATCAAATCATCTTTTACCCTTTTTAAGTATGCAGTTTCACTGAAGCCCAAGTATTATCATATAAACAAAAAGTTGGAGTTGACAGTGAAAAAGGAATGAGTGAAAGGACTACTCAGTTTGAACACACATAGCACAACAATTGCTTCACTATTAAAGCATCTGAAATGTTGAGACCTTTCATCCTTTGAATTGTTAGACCCCTATCAAACCTATTCCTACTGTATTTCTAGTACAACTCACAGGATTTTGGAGCTGTATCCTGATCCTTCCTTTTCCAGTGTAGATAAAATATGGGGAAAGGATTACTGTAAAGAGTTCCAGTTGAAAAAAAGAAACAGAAAAAAAGGCAGCAACTTGCACAACTCACCTTAAAAGTGGCACTTCCTGGGCTATCCCACATATGCTTGAGCTCCCAAACAGTCAAGTCTTGCAGTAGCATTTCTTTTACTGTCTGTTTTTGGAAGAGCAGCATTGGTGTCGTTCCAAGTGATTCCCTTATCAGCAAACTAAACAGATGTGTTGCCACTTATTTCAGTGGAAATGGCATCAGGACCCCAACAGGCCAACTCTGAATACTAAACATACAAGTAATTTGTATTTGACATGACAAATTTGCACAAGAGAAGCCAATGTAAATAAAATCAGACAGAGGATACAGATACTATTGACAGAGCTGCTCAGGGTACGCTTCCTGATATTTTGTATGACGCAGACCTCTTTTTGACACAAAGGGCAGGTATATGTTATTTCATTAGTTTTAAGAAATCAATTCCCGGAACTCTTCTTTTTATCTCTTTCTGTCCTCTATGGGTGAAGCATGGCTCCATGTATTCAGCCACAGTGTACAGTCCCGCTGTGCTACAAAGACAAATACCAGCAATAGACTCCATACCCCACTCAACATGTGGAACTTCGCCTCTGTTCATACATAATTATTGATACATATTATTTGTGTTTTAATTAAACACTAAGCACTAGTCTTCAATGAGACCTGTGATTCCTACACTGCATTCACACTTCTGTTGTGCTACTGCACCTCAGTCAGGTGACATCATTGTGCTAACACAGCTGCACACTTGCAATGCTCAAGGTTGGTAGTAGCAGTAGTCAAACAGTAGTCTGTATGCTAGATTTAATCCGTAAATCTGTTTAGTCTGCTAAATGCATGTCTCGAAGGAAGAAAATAAGAAGGAAGGGAGACAAGAGAGAAGGCAAGTGTGTGGTGTCACATCTGAAGGTCAGCATATGACTAAATATTTTTTCACCTGTTCCAGTTGATCAAGCATCATGGTTTAAACCCAGCTGGCAACTAAGCACCACCCACCTGTTCACTCACTCCCCTGCAGCAGGATGGAGGAAAGAATTGGAAGTGAGAGAACTCATGAGTTGAGATAAAGACAGTTTAATAGGTAAAGCACAAACCATGCACAAAAGCAAAGCAAAACAAGGAATTCATTCATCACTACCCATGGACAGGCAGGTATTCAGCCACCTCCAGGAAGGCAGGGTTTGATCACATATAACAGTGACATGGGAAGACAAATCCCATCAGTCTGAATGTCCCTCCCTTCTTCCCCAGCACCATATGGACTGAAATATCCCTTTGGTGAGTTGGGTTCAGTTGTCCTGTTTGCGTCCCTTCTAGCTCCTTGTCCATTCCCACCCACTCAGCGGTGGGGTGCTGGGAGGAGCAGAAAAGGCCTTGATGCTGTGTAAGCACTGCTTAGCAGTAAAGAAAACATCCTTCACTTAGCAACACTGTTTCCAGCAGAACTCCAAAACATAACCTAGCTACTCCGAAGAAATTTAACTCTATCTTGGCCAAAACCAATACACCAAACCAGAAATACCACTATCATGAAGTGTGTGTTGCTGGGACTGTTTTGCAGAAGAGAGAGTGGCAAAGCTCAAATGCTAGTGAGAAGTCCTAACTGTAATGGAATCTCTGGATATTGATGTTGACATTTGGTTTTTTTACTCACAAGACTGCAGAATTCAGAGCAAATGAGCTATTTTGCTAGTTACGTAAAGGATACTTAAGAGTGGGAGAGCGCTTCTTGTTAAATGATTGACGCAGCACCATCTGGTGGCTGTATACAGATTTCTGTGCATAGCCTTGGATTGTTGGGCTCCAGCATTTTATGGTAGTTTATATGCAACAAATAATTGCAGTTGACATTAATTATTTTAAATTATTAAATTATGTGCACTTTTTAAATTAAGTGCACGGGGAAAATTTAATTTTTCACAGCACAAAGGTAGTTGCCCTTGGGGTTGGCCCTGGATAGCTGCTGTGGAATTGGCATTTGAAAAGCATCCTTGACAGCGCAGCAATCACCTAGCATTGAATGGGTGTCTTCTATATGGAATTAGAGAAAGACTGTGTGGTTTTCCCGTGTTGTTTATTCTTAGATACCATAGGTAAAAGACCAAGAAGAGAAGACAGAACTTATTGCAAAGACACTCTTGCAGGTTTATCTGTCTACAGGGTAACTAAGGCAATAGAAATACTAAAAATAGTTTCTAAAAGTCATTGAAATTGAGTCCTCTTGAAAAGTCATTGATATTGTAGTCTTTGGTGAGTCCCTGATGACAGGCCCTTACAAAACAGTTCTTGAAAGTAACATCTGGATGTGAGCCATGACTACCTCTGCTGAAATGAGCTGTCATTTTAGTCATCTCTGCTCAGTCCAGAGGGACTGGATCCATCATTGCTATGCCTTGCTTCCTGCTCTTTCTGCACTGTAACTCACTCTGCAATTCTAAATGGAGATACTTGGACTCCATGGCTCAAATGGCAAATCTGAATCCTGTAGTTTGAGCTGTATAAGCTTTTTCAAAGGAAATGGGTGTATGGGCACTTGTACTCCACTGGACTTTCAGCGAGCGACCTCAGCAAATTAGAGGGCTGGGCAATCACTGGCCATATAAAGTTCACATGGGAAAGGACTGGATTCTGCACCTGGCATGGAGCAATCCTGGAGGTACAGACAGGCTGAGGAAGGAGATGCTGCACAGTAGCCCGGTAGAAAGGGATCTGTGGGTCCTGTTTGACAGAAAGTTGAATGTGAGTCAGCAGTGCCCTGGCAGCCAGGAGGGCCAACCATGTCCTGGGGGGCATCAGGCACAGCATCACCAGCTGGGCAAGGGAGGGGATTGTCCTGCTCCACTCTGCACTGGGGTGGCCTCGAGTGAGGCACTTTGTCACTGGGGGCAGTTTTGGGCACTGCAATATAAGAAAAATATTAAACTATTTGAGAGCATCCAAAAGAAGACCACAAAGATGGTGAAAGACCTTGAGGGGAAGCCATATGAGTGGAAGCTGAGATCACTTGGTTGTTCTGCCTGGAGAAGAGGAGACTGAGGACAGACCTCATCACAGTCTACAACTTCCTGATGGGCGGAAGAGAAGGGGCACACATTGATCTCTCTGTGACAGATCCTGAGGAAATGGCATGAAGGTGAATCAGGGGAGGTTTAGGTTCAGTATTAGATAGAGGTTCTTTACCCAGAGGGTGCTTGAGCATTGGAACAGGCTCCCCAGGAAAGTGGTCACAGCACCAAGCTTTTCTGTGTCAAGAAGCATTTATACAATGCTCTCAAGCACGTGGTGTGTGATTCTTGGGGTATAGGGCAGGAGTTGGACTTGATGATCCTGATGGGTCCCTTCCAACTCAGCATATTCTATGATTCTATGCTTCTCTGTTTCTGAGTCAGCTGCCTTAGAACTTCTTTCATAAAGAAGTTTAATCCAGGTTATTTTATGAATCTTCTGGGCCAGGTTGTACCACCTGTGTGATGCTCCCAGTTGATTTCTGGCAAGTTGAAGTCCCCAGAAGGACAAGGACAGTTGATTTGGAAGTGTCCTTTAGTTCCGCAAAAAATAATTTCTCGGCATCATCGTCCTGGCTGGGAGGTCTGTAGCAGACTTCCACAATGACATCCTCATTATTTGCCCCTGGATTCTTATCCGGTATCTCTCAACTGTGCCACGGCCAACTGTAAGCTCCATACATTCTATCCATGTCATTACATACAATGCCACCTCCCAGCCTCTTCTGCCCTGTCTGTAACCATCCAGCAGGGCACTTCAGTCCCACCATAAAAGTGATTTATTGAAAATATCATTTCCAAACTGAACAGGGTAGTTTTGAAGTGATCACCGTGCTAACAAAAATTTTACGGTCATAAATTGTGGTACATTATCATACACGCATTTTGGACTACCAAACCGTTAACTTGTTGTGTTGTTGTATGTGCACATTATTAATCTTTTTTTTTAGAAATAAAGGTCCTAGTCCATTTGCAGGTTTAGCTTATTTATAATTAGCTGACAAGCTCTTGTGTCATTGTTTTGTACTCCCATGTCTTCTGGCATTTTGAACCTGAAATTTAGGGCCTTGTCTCCCATATCACACCTCTGCTCAATTCTAGTTGATTTGGGCCTTGGAAGTTGCTTTAGAATTCTCCAGATTTCCCCTTCCACTTCTCCTAGTACTGTCTTACGGCTGACCTTCAGTGTCCAAAAGCATACTGTGCTGTGAGTGTCAAAAGGACTTCAGCCCAAAATGTATTTTGTTTTGTTTTGGTGTTGCTAAATCTAGTTTTTATACAAGTTTAAAGTATCTATACATATAATACATAAGACTACACATGCGTATCATAAATGGCATTATATAGTAAAGCGTATCTGTCACTGAGATCTTAGCAAATATACTATTTTTAGCATCTGTGCAACATAATTGCATTATCAATATTATGCCCTAATTAATTTTTTTAATGTTGTCAAAATTTCATATATGTTTTTTGTAGAATTGGACCTCTGAGGTATGAACATTTTCATGGAATTGGAAAGTAGATGAGTGGCATTTAATTTTGTGTTTGTACTAAAGAAGTATTTTAGTTTGAAGAGAAGTATTTCTAAAATACATTTGTGGATTTTATGAAACCAGAAGATGGCAGCAAGTGTTGATTAGAATTTTCTGCCACTGAACCACTTCACACCTTCAGAGCAAATCAATGTCCTTTGTAATGCAAGCATTTGCTTTGAATGTGATGTGTAACAGCAAAGAACTAATTTACATTTGTATCAGTACCACTTTCTTGCACAGGGAAGTAAGAGGGCTAATCCATTTCAAACAGGTTTATGCATTTGAAAAGACTAATGCTGTGAGGGGCTGTCAGTGTGCATATGCCAAAGAAATAATGCACTGATCTGTTGAACACATAAATACAAAGACAAATATATAATGGTGTTTGTTTTTTGTTCTTCATACTGTCATCTTTGGAGCTTTTCGTGGTACATTTGGAAGGTAGCTGCTGTTTCTGAATAGGCATATCTACGGATGAAGGTAGTAATGGTGGTGGAAAATGACCTTATATGTTAATTTCAGGATAGTTCATATTGAGGGTAGTGCTTCCCTGGATCCTGGAACACTTAAAACTGAGATCTAATTCTTCTCAGTATGTCAGCCTTTTTCTAGTTTAGCAGGGTAGATAGGACTGAACCAGAAGGTAGAGATGCAGGAGGTTTAATGCTTTGTTTCTGGGTTTTAGTTGGAGCATTATGTGTAATGCTAGCTTGTGGAAAGGTGGGAATAAACAAAAACAATCGTCTCAGCACAATTGTATTAGAATAGCATACTTAGCCAGATCAACTCATTTGAATAATTTAAAAACCTTTCTGGAAATGAAATACAGGGCCACACATTAAAGCTAGCTTTGAGTAGATAGCTCAACAGATCTTGGTAATGTTAAGGAGAGAAAAAGTGCTCCCAACTTAATATATATTACAGTGGATCAGAAAGGAGATGGGAGAAAAATACTATGAAACTCACACATCATTAAATAGTAGTTTTGTCACATAAACATCCTTCAAAGTGTTTAATGAATTGCTGTGTAAATATTGTGATACAGGGTGTAAGTATCATTAAAAGAGAACTGGAAGCCACTTAAAAGTTGAAAAGCCTGCTGCGTATCTTGTCTCATCTGGGCCTTCATAAGTCTGAAGGATCTTAATTGATTTAGTTTCTCCTCAGACAAACCATCCCATAACTTTGATTATGCACATTGTCTCAGATTTTTGTTGACCTGTTCAAGATGCAGGTGAGCCATGAATGAATAGCAGTATATTGATGTTTATTCAGTGACTTCATGGTGTTGCCTGATATTCTTTTTCTATTAAATCATTGCATTTGTCTTGCTTGTATCTGCTGGTGGTCCCACAGGCATACAGTGGGGGAAGAAATGAAAGCAAAATACAGCAGTTGAACCAGTAAGAGTGTCTTTTTGTGCATATTCAGGAATTCTTTTCACTTCTGAATAGAACAGCTGTGAAACATTTTATTATTTTCCTCAATCCAATGATAATGAAAAATAAAATGGCTCAAACTTGTGAACTCCAAGGTAAACTAGCTGGCCATACTAAAATTACAGGAATAAGAAGAAAAAGACCGTATTTGTTGGATAGTCATCTGTAAGAAAGATTCTGTGTTACACTGGTCAGGGGAATGTTGGTAAGAACTGTTGAGGGATCTGAATGCCATCCAGCTGGTCAAAAAACAGATTAAGAAAATAGAGCTTTGAAAAACGCAAATATGCAAGTATCTTAAGTGACAGTATCACCCATCAGTATTATAAGACAGAAGAACAATAAGAATTGTTACACCTATCTGGTATAAAAGATAGGTAATTGAGTACTACTGAAAATTGGGTATGATTTATTTCCAAAACTAAATTCAGTACAGGAAATACCACAACCTTTTTAACTAATCCTTCAAGACCTTTCTGGTTTAGAGACAAGTTTGATAGTAATCAGATTTAGACGGGAAGTAATTGCACATTTTTTTCCACTAGACTAGTTCATTGGTTTGATCAGTTGGTTTGATTCTCTGGTTCACCATGTGATTGGTGAATCTTTGAGAAACTTCCCTAGTTTCCTAATATAACAATGTTATAACAGTGGTTCTAAAATAAACTCATTAACCCAAATAAATGTGGAGGTCTAAGAATATTTTCTTTGATAACACATATTGTGACCAACGCTGTTTAACATCTTTCTTGGCAACATGGACAGAGGGATCAAGTGCACCCACAGCAAGTTTGTCAACAACACCAAGCTGTGTGATGTTGTTGACATGCTGGAGGGAAGGGATGCCATTCAGAGAGACTGTGACAGGCTCCAGAGATGGGCCCATGCAAATCTCATGAAGTTCAACAAAATAAAGTGCAAGATCTTGCATCTGAGTTGGTGCAATCCCAAGTGTAAGTACAGTCTGAGTGGGAAATAGATTGAGAGCAGCCCTGAGGAGAAAGACTTGGGGGTGTTCGTGGGCAAAAAGCTCATGGTGCGCCAACAGCCCAGCAAAGCCGATTGTATCCAGGGCTGCATCAAAGGCAGCACAGCCAGCAGGGTGAGGGAGGGGACTCTGCCCCTCTTCTCTGCTCTGGTGAGACCCCACCTGGAACACTGCATCAGGTCTGGGGTCCCTAGGACATGGATCCACTGGAACGAGTCCAACGGAGCACCATTAAACTGATCACAGGGTTGGAACACCTCTCCAATGACCACAAGCTGAGAGAGCTGGGGTTGTAGAGTGTGGAAAAGAGAAGATTCCAGGGAGAGTCTATAGCAGCCTTACAGTATGAAGAGGGCCTGCAAGAAAGCTGGAGAATGATTCTTTACAAGGGCATGTAGTAGTAGGACAAGAGAGAATGACTTTGAGCTGAAGAGGGCAGGTTTAGATTAGATATTGGAAGAAATTCTTTGCTGTGAAGGTGGTGAGGCAGTGGAACAGGTTGTGCAGGGAAGCTGTGAATGTCCCATCCCTGGCAGTGTTCAAGAGCAGGTTGGATGAAGCTTTGAGCAACCTGGTCTGGTGAAAAGAGTCTCTGCCCAAGGCCAGGAGGTTAGAACTAGGTCATCTTTAAGGTCTCTTCCAACCCAAACCATTTTATGATTCTGTGAACATATTCTACACAATATGATTTATCCTTTGAACAAGTCTATCTGGTGATGTAACTAGAAGAAATGTGAAATAAGACTATTAATATGTTTAGTCATCTGTTGCTGTGGATAGTCATAAGTTAAATGTCCTTTTTTAAATTAATTACGATATTCTTTATTATTGCATCAAAACACTGAGTGCTTTCTTCAAAACTAAATATCTGAAAGAGCGGAAAGGTGCATTTTCAAAAGTTTGTGACTGCTGTCAAATATAAACTAGCATTTAGTGCTTTGTTGGCTAACAATTTGTTTGAAGCATTCTCCTTGCACCACAGTGGGTTCACAAAATCTATTCATTTACTTGAGATACTTGCTAGTGCTGTTCAATCAATGGGAGGAACAAGAGATTGGTAACAGAATGAATGTCAAGTAGTGTAAAGACTCCTCAGTTCATAAAGCTGGTAAGTCTTTTTGTGGTTACATTTGTCTCTTTACAGCTGATACGGTTTCTGGTCTCTCTCTTTACACATCTTTAAAAGATCATGTTTTACTCAACAAATACCACATCTACACTAGTGTTGTATTTGCTTCTGTGCAACTGCAAATTTTACAGAAATGAAAAAAGTTAGACCTTGAGTTTAAAGGCATATTTTTTCTAACAAGAAGAAAAAAACAAACAACCCACATAATAAATTCAAGTCAGTAAAACATGAGAACAACTCAATTGATTCCCTAACTGTATGAATGATGAATTCTGATGTCTGGTAATGTTTCATTGTTCTGTCTCTTACTTCTGTTTTTGGTTTACCTTATCGATCATTACCATTATTACTCTCTTACACAGTCTTTCCTATTCCCATTCAAATTAATTTCTTAGTACACAGTGGAATATAAAGCCTCTGGAGAGTGATTCACTGTTGTAGTATCACAATTGCTTGTTGGATTACTTAATCGGTAAGGGGATAATGATATAAGCAAATACGCTACAGCTTCTGTTATTCAAAAATATCTACACTGAAAACTGCTTTTACCACCTGACAATACGATACATTTGAAAATAAACTTTAAAAATGTTTTGAGATGCTGATGTTCCATTAAATATATGCCAGTCACATTGAAATAAATTTATCATCTCTAGCCGCACTACTAGAAAAGTCTACAAAAGATTTTTGTCTTCACAGAGCATAAAGAGGTCCCAAAAATGTAGGGAGACCCTTTGGCCACTATTATAACTCTTCTACATTTTCTTGATTCCAAATTTATCTCAATGAGGAGATATACTTTAAGAAATACTACTATTATGTATACATTCACATTTTTTAGTTTTGCTTTTTTACCAGCATGCCAATTGCAAGAAGAAATCTTGGGTCTGCAGCCCCAATGTGGTTTAAAGCCTGGCGTTATTTTCTACATGTCTTTAATAACAAGTATTTTTCATTTTAAATACGTTGCCCACATCCCAGCAAAACTTTGTTGCAAACCATCAGTCAGTTACACTCTCTGTACAAAAATTCACATCCTTACACAGCTGCTGGCAGCCCAAAATTTTCCTCCATTCTCTTTGTATCTTCAAGTATCTTTCTTCATTCATCTTGTTGGAGTTCTTTCCTAAACATTTCAAAAGCATGAGTAAAGTTCTTTTCTGTAGTCTAATAATTTATTTGCAGCTTCAGTGTTGGTGTCTCCTTCCAGGCAGCTGAGTATTGTACCAGTGCACAGCTTACAAATTGCAGTATCTGATCTTCAGATAGATGTGAGACCACATTAAAAACAATGTTATGAATATTCTTGCATTATAAAGCAAAATTCTTTTGACTATTTTATTTGAATCATTTCCATATATTTTTAGTGAGGAAACAAATTTGTAAGATTCACCTGTTGATTTTGTGGGAGGACCATGCTGTGGTCAGACTACTGAATGACGGAGAAGTTATGCTGATGGAAAATTCATGATGAAAATGGGTGAGGGCCTAATTCTTTGCGAGTTCCTTCTTTTCACATCACTTTTATTTCTCAGACTTGTCAGCACTGTTATCCCAGCATTGTTAGGTATTTGCTGGGTGTTCAATTGCAAAAAATTGATACTATGAAATAGCTAGCATTTGCTAGGTCCCTGAGTTGCCTCTCTTAGCTGGTATGTGTAACGATGCTTTACCCCCATTCTGCGTTTACATGCATTCTTGGCAGTTCCTACAATCGATTTGCTCACAAAAGAAATTTGTTTTGTTCTGTAATCAGTTATGACCTCTTGTTAATGAACTTGGAAGCAATTGGTGCTGTAATACATTTCCTGGCATGGCCTTTAGACTGCAGAATGTACTCTTCCCCAGCAGTGAAACCTTGCAAATTACCATGCAGTGATAAGAATGTAATAAATTTAACCTTAATATTTAAGGATATTTATTATCCTTTCAGTTTTCCTGAGTTTCAGCTGTGTTGTTACTGTATAATCTAACCTGAGAGAGAAAAAAAAGACTATTTATTTTGCGCTGATATTTGATCTTCCATGTAGCTGGCATAGCTCTTTGGCTTCTGGAGTTTATGTAGTCTCTACTGCTTCTGTGTACCTATCAAATCATATCACCAAAAGTCAAACTACAGCTTGTTCTGGCAATAGATAGAATGGCCTGACAGTGTGGAGAGACATGATTGTTGTCTGACACGGCTCTTGCCTGTCTTAAGACCTCTGACAGATAATCATATTAAAAAGAAACTTGAATTTCTAGTTTGTTTTTCATTATTTAGCTTTTTTCCTGGCACAACTTTACTTCTAAGTGCATGAAATATTACGTATTTACTTTGGAAGTATTTGAGTTTTTTCTGTGTGGATGCCAGCTGCTTCAAATGCAAGAATGTATTTTGTTGCATTTCCAGGGGAAGAAAAAAGCAAGAAACAAACTAAACCTCTGAAAATCCTGGAATTCCATGTTGAGAAATGCCTTACAGTTTAATTTATTTGGAATTCAGATTTGCCTCAATTTTTTTTCCCTAGGACAAAATAAAAGGGTATTTTCCCTAAATTCAAAACATGTTCCTGTAACTTCTAGCCTGAAGCTAACGACAAACCACTACCTTCCTTCTGTGACAATAGTTTATTGTCATAGACATAACCCTTTCACAAATTAATGCTGAAATTGGCAATATGAGCCCACAATTGTCAAGAAGCTATTTTTGCAACTGCATGTTCCAAATGAGAATGAGAAAAACAGCCTGTGGTGGGTTGACCACATGACTGTCCACCAGATGCCCATGAAGCTGCTCTGTCATTCCCCCTCCCCAGCTTGACATGGGGAGAAAAATACAATGAAAGGATCATAGGATGAGAGAAGAAGTGGAAGAGATCGCTCACCAATTACTGTCATGGGCAAAACAGACTCAATTTGAGGAATAGGGTAATGAGAAATAAAACCAACTCTTAAAACATGTTCCACCAACCAACCCTTTCTTCTTCACAGGTTAAACTTCACTCCTGATTTGATCTACCTTCACCCTCCCAGTGGCAGAGAGGGACAAAGAATGGGGGTTTGGGACCATCTGTGCATGCTCATTACACACTGTCTCTGCTGCTCCTGCCTCCTCACACTCTTCCCCTGCTTCAGCATGCAGCTCCTCCCATAGCAGTCGGTCCTCCACAACCTTCTCCAGCATGGGTCCTTCTCCTTCCCAGGGGCTGAAGTTCTTCACAAACTTCTCCAGCATGTGTCCCTTCCATTGGGGTGAAGTCCTTTAGGCGCACACTGCTCCAGCATGGGTCCTCCTGCGTGGACATTAAGTCCTGCTAGAAAATCTGCACCAGTATGAGCTCCTGTCTCCCTGAGGCCACAGGTCCTGCCAGGACCCTGCTCAAGTGCAGGCTTCCCATGGGGTCACAGCCGTCTTTGGGTATCTACCTGCTCCATCACGGGGTGTTCCAGGCACTGCAGGTGAATCTCTCAATCCCCATGGACCTCCATGGGCTGCACGGGCACAGCTGCCTCACCGTGGTCTGCACCACAAGCCTCAGGGGACTCTCAGCTATAGTGCCTGAAGCACCTCTTTCCCCTCCTCCACTGACTTTGGTGTCTTCAGGGCTGTTTCTCTCCCATATTCTCACTCCTCTCTTTCGGCTGCTTTTTGTGCGGCAGATTTTTTTTCTCACGTCTTAAATAAGTGATTTCAAAGGCACTGCCACCATCACTGATGGGCTCTGCCTTGGCTAGTGACAGGTTCACCTTGTAGCCAGCTGACATTGGCTCAGTCAGACATGGAGGAACATTCTAGCACCTTCATTCGTGCCTGCAGTCCCCCTGCTATCAAAACCTTTCCAAATGCAGTAAACAGTCTTACAAATATCTTTGGTACCCTTAGATTAAACTATGTCCAAGTCATGTTTTAGGAATACATAATTCTGTGGATTTTAAGTATTCCTATGTGTCAATAAATTATAAATATATGCAAATAAATATTTAGCTGTTCAGAGTTTTATTTCAACATTTTTTTATCTTTGTATGTAAAATAAATATTTATAAAATAAGATAGTATCTATTTTATAATTTTAAGACAATAAAAATCCTATACGTTTAAAGGATGCAGCACAAGTCTTTTGAATTAAAAACTGTTATTCATATATGAAACTGAATCTAACAATGCTTAAATGGAAACTTTTGAAATTTGACATGTGTATTAGCCAATTCCAACTTGAACATTCATAGTACCCCATGAAGAAGTAACACTCAGTAATGGCATTAATGACATTAATTCACCATAGCAATTTGAACAACTTTCAAATTTGTTTTATAAAGTGAGAGAGTAAGTCAGAACTGAAGAAGACTTCAGCTGTTAAAAGTTGTTTGAAGCCCATTGAGCATGAACCAGACTACTGAATAATGCAGACAAGATAATGAACTGGAGACAAATGAGCCCAAGCCGGCCCCTGCTGAGTGCCAGGAGAATATGTTTATTTGGTAGATTTATTATCTTCACATCTTTTTACAATGACCCCCAATTTAGAGAAAAAACACAAAATATTTATAATCTGTGTATTTTTATTTGTAACTGCAGTACAATGTTGATATTTTTTATCTGGAGCAGATGTGAGTAGTTGTTTGTTAAAGATAGTAAAATCAGTTTCCTAAATTCTTCTTTCAGGTATATAAAAGTAATTAAAAGAATTTGAGTAGAAGTCCCAGTCAAATATGTTCTTGGACAAGCAGTTAAGACTGGTAATTTATCTTCAGGGCAGCAAATCCAGTAATTTCTGCAAAAGTTGTGTTTTGAGACTTAGTCTTCCTTTAATAGAAAACCTTTCTTTATAAACATTTTTACTGTCATTTGTTTCATGTCCTACTATTCTTAAAAAGAAATACAGGAAAGAGTAGCTTAATACAGGTCATAAGGACTTTCATACAGAATTATGGTGTAACACTATTCTTGAATTCTGTGAAGTATTAACATTCCAGGCTGCATTAAGGTTCATTCATCAAAGGCTGTGCTGTGTAGAAGCTCCTTCACTTTGCTCTTCACAAGTACAGTGTAATTAATAGGATTTTGTATTCTCTTTTTTATCAATTTCCACATCAGTGATATATTATTTGGAAAATGAAATTAATAATTTTAAACATATAATTGCTTGTATATATTCATATGGTTATAAAGCATAAAATAAAGCATTGAAAATCATAAAGGCGTTTCAGATAAAAATGTCAGTTCCATACATTTTTCTTTACACTGCAAACTACCTAATGTCCACTGCTTTATAGTATTTTCCACTCTCAGACATCCCCGAGGTGTACACCATCTTCCTCTTCAGTTCCCAGAAGTGCATCCTTCCTGGCAATGGGACTTTTGGCAAAACAAAGAAAATGCAGTTTTGAACTTTTACTAATTAATCGTTCATCAGCAAAAGTGTTGGTTTTGAAAGTCCTGAATGGGTCTAAGTGATAAATTTTCTTTATGTTCCACTGTACACTAGCATCATATTTCTGTGACCATGTGGTATTAGGACTAGGATTTTATATTGACAGGGAAAATCTGTTGCGCAACATCTTATTTTTTGAGAATATAATTTAAATTACACAGTTTTGCAATTAAATCCTCATCTTCTTCCCTAGGCTAAGATACAGAAATTGTAAACAAAAGACATATGCAAGGATCACATTAACACCTTTTTTTGCTATCGGTTTTCTTCTGCTGGTCATGCACAGAGAAACAGTGGGGTTGTCTCATTTCTTGGCTACACTTTCAACTTCCAGTGAAACCTGAAATCCCTCTGCAATGAAGTGACTACCTTGGTGGACAAGGGGAGAACAGTGAAGGTTATTTATGTCATCCTTAGATTTGACACTATCTCTTGTAGTATCCTCATAAACAAGCTGGCAAAATACTGGCTAGCTAAGTGGACCATGAGATAGATTGAAAACAGGGTGAATTGCCAGGCCCAAAAGATTGTGATCACTAATGGTGTACATGGTGGAAAATACTGGGGCCAGTACTGTTTAGCTGGTCATCCATGGCCTGGACATTGAGACAGACTGCACCCTCAGCAAGTTTGCGGAGGATACAAGACTGACAGGATTAGCATAAATACCAGAGGGACTTTGCCATGCTGGAGAATTGGGCTGGAAATATTCTTATGATGTGGAAAAGGAGGTAATAGAAAGATTTGCCATTTGGGATAATGCCCCCATGCACCAGGACATTCTGGGAGCTGTTCAGCTGCAAAATATCTTTGCAGAAAAAGACCTCAGTGGGTCTGAGGGACAGTGGACACTGTGCTGAAGATGATCAAACAGCCTCTGGAGCTGCAATATGCAGACTGTTGTCAGCAGATTGAATGAGGCGATCCTTCCTCTCTACTCAGCACTGGTGAGGTACATCTGTAGTTCTGGGGGCACAGTGCTGGGCTTTCCCAGTAAAGAAAACATACAAACATATTGAAGTAAGTCTGGTGCAGGATCTAGAACGTGAAAAAGGGACTGGTGATAAATGATCATTCCTCACTTTCATGTGAGGAGAGACTGACTGAGAGACCTAGAATTGACCAACCTGGGGAGATGGCTCAGGGGGATCTTCAGCACATGTGTAAATGACATATGAGAGGAGAATGAAGAAGAGGGAACCTCCTCTTACTGGTGCCTGCTGACAAAACAAAAGGCTATAGACACAAATCTAAAAAGCGTTAAATTTCTTCTGAACATAAAAATATTTTTATATTGTGAGGATGGCCAAACAACAGGAGAGGATGCCCTGAGAGGCTGTTGAATTTTCTTCTGTGAAGATACTCAAAACCCAGCTGGCTTCAGTTCCAGCCAATAAGTTCTTGGTAACTCTAGCTGAGCATTAAGTTCCATGAGATGATCTCAAAAAGCCCTTTTCTGTTTCAATGATTTTTTTGATTCTGGTAGTTTCTGAAAAAGGCAGAAACAATATGCTTTTTTCCTTGCTTATGTACAATGTGTGTATGCTGCTATTTTTTTGGAAAACAGAAGGCTACTAAATTCTCTGGGTAGTGGTCATACAGGTATTTATGAGGGCCTGGTTTGGTGGTAAGAAGGAGAGGAGAAGACCAAGGAAAAGGAATATGTACTTTTGGTTCATTCTTTGTTTGTTCTGCATAAGACTATCACCAGTTTCTATCAATATGGCACACATTTCAGTAAATTAATGGTTTTCAAAAAGTTCATATGAACCTGTACATACTGAACAATTAATACATTTTAATATCCAAATGAGAAAGTGTTATTTTATATGACATTTAACACGTATTCATAAATAATCATGCATACAAACATATTAAGTCACTGAGAACTGTAATGAGTAATTTTCAAGTCCTAACAACCAGCAGGATTCAATTGGAATATACTGTTTGGCCTACTTGGCCTTATTAAAACTTTTAAAGAAGGGGCAGCATGTCCTTTTTAATCTGTTTCTCAATGGATAGTAGTAAATAAGTGAACATGAGATTGGTGGGTATGACAAATTAATATGCACACTGACAACTTATAAACACAGCATTGCTTAGGGAATTACTATATGAATATATACAAGCAATTATATGTTTTAAATTATTTATTTCATTTTCCAGATAATATACCACTAAAGTGGAAATTGATAAAAAGAAGAATACAAATACAATATTATATCAACTTTTTACTGAACTTATTAAGTGGAGACCCTCTTAATGAGGAAATTAATGAATGAAGCAGTTCATTATGGCTAAGCATTCTTTGTTGTCGTTAAGAATTTGCTGGCATAGACCTGTTATAGTCAGTTTAATTATGATTAATATCTTATCTTGCATTCTATCTCCATTCAGATTTGAGAAACAAATGCAAACCCTATTACATGATCAAAGTTCATAAAATAGGTTAAGCTGATGATGACCTTATATTTTATTCATTTTCACATTCATATTTATCAGTTTTTATAAGAAGTAATGTCAATTTTAAAAATATTTTTTTAAAATGCATTTATCGATGGTATGTTATACAATCTCTTGTTCTTAGAAGCAGTATCCTATGTTCAAGATGAACTGTCTCAACAGCTTTATTACCCTTTTTCAAATGCAGTAACTGCTATTTACTATCAATTTAAATAAATAGAATCTAGTGTTAGTCTCCAAGATTTACTCCAACTAAGATTTACTAGACTGTCTAATTGATTTTATTTAGCCAAAGACCTCATAAACATCAGTGCAAATTGTACTTGAGCTGTAATAAAGATTTGTCTGTCAGTTCTATAATTTTTTTCTCAGTGTCTGTGTCCATGAATTGATGAATGGGGAGTACGTTTTAATTAGTTTGTGTTTCTAAGGGCATGTCAGTAATCATTGGCCCACAATTTCCAGTATTTGACCATATAAGGAATTAGTAAAATGTCATCTGCACTAATAGTTCAATCTGAAACAGTTCCCATGCTGTCTTTGGCTGTGTGGTACTGCTTACATTAATATTATAATTTTATTCTCTGATTTCTCTCACATAATATCTGAAAAAATTGTGTTCAGACTCTCCATCTGTAATTCCTCTTCCCTTTTTTGAATACCTTGATTAATTTCAGCCAAGCCTCCACCTTTCCAGAGAATTATAGGTCTCAAAAGAATGAAATTTCCTCGACTTTCATGAAACATGAAACTGAAAGAACTGGATGGCTCATGGTAACTGAAAGAAAAATTGAGTGCAGGTATGAGTCATGGGCTCTAGAGAATGTAGGAAGCAAATTTGTAGTGCCCCAGCTTTAGTGCTTCCACTGTTCACACGAAATTTTGTTTTGCCTTGCAGAGTTTCAAAACACATAGTTTTGTTATTCCTAAGAAAGTGACCTGGGCAAAATACTATGTTTTATCTCTGTTAAGGAATTTGATATAATGTTTATTGGAGTAAAGGTGATTCTTGATTGAACTTTCTGAAAATGCCAATGTTACATGATAGCGTACTTTTTAAGATGTATTTCTTTTCATGCACTGGACTAATAGCATATTCCATAAATGAATCAGGGTTATATGGTAACAGCTTTAGTTTGTTAAACCTCATTAGCTGCAGAAATTAAAAAGGAGTTAGCCAGATCTTCAGAAGGAAAAGAGGTGGTTGCTAGGTGAGGGAAGGAGATTTCCCGGACAGAGGACTAAATTCCACCCAATTCTCTCTACTGGAGCCTCTGATATGACACTGGATAAAACCACTTTGCTTCCTTGATGGCCATTTGTTAATGATTCCTCACATTTGAGATGCTTACAGAAAATTTTGTTGACATTTGAGTCAACATATGGGATGATTTGGAAACACAAAAATGAAAAATTTTCGCCTAGTTCTCACATGTATTAACAGAAGACAACAGTAATGTGAAAATAAAAATATAGCCTTCCAGAGCCCTTATAAGAGCTGGACTCTAACTGAAAGGGACAGTGGGATCTGCAACTTCTTTTTTTTGTAACTTCTAATGATTCTTAAAATGTTATCAAAATTTAAATAGTGAAGTGATACTGTACATTCTTTTAACTAGAATGCCCTTTTAATATTGGCATTTGAGAATAGGGACTCAAAGTATCCAACTGAAAATTGCATTATGTAAATTTATCTACATAAGAAGAATTTTCATACTCGCAAGTGTCTATGCTGTTCTTTATTGGTTTTTTGTGATGTGCTCTTCAACACCAAAAACATTGTGAGTTCAGTTCAACTTGTCTCAACTGTGTTTGGGACCAAAATCTTCTGAAATCCCTTAAATCATTCTCTACTGTGTATTTTTTTCCTAAAAGTGAAGAATTTTAATTTTCCTGACCATTTGAAAACCATCTCGTTCCACTTCAGATCCCTAGTATAACTAGAGACACAGGTATCTCATTAATGCATAAATCTGTGAAACCAAAGTAGTCTGTATGAGTGAAAGACTTGAAACAACACATGGTAATTATGACTTCCCATGGTTATCTTAGGTCATATGTTTAAAAGCATGTGATGTACATTAGCTTTATGTCTTTCAGCAGTCTCCACTACTGACTTCATGAGTCTGCCCTTTTGAAAAGCACCCTCTATCATATTTATGATGTTGTCTTACTTAAAATGGGTACTAACCTAAGTCTGCTGAAGGCTTGATTGTACTCCTGTGACTGTCCCAGTGGTTAATCTCATGAGGACTATGTGGGTTTGACCAGTGATTTCTGTGTTTTATTGCTGGCTTTGAAACTCCTTTCCAGGTCATATCTAAGTATTGTCATTCTCACTCACTATCTTCAAAGTTAGTCTGTCTTTCTTTCTTTTCTTTCTTTCTTTCTTTCTTTCTTTCTTTCTTTCTTTCTTTCTTTCTTTCTTTCTTTCTTTCTTTCTTTCTTTCTTTCTTTCTTTCCTCTCTCCCTCTCTCTCCCTCTCTCTCTCTCTTTCTTTCTTTCTTTCTCTCTCTCTTTTCTCTCTTTCTCTCTCTCTTTCTCTCTCTGCCTTTCCCTCTTTCCCTCTTTCTCCTCCCATTTTAACAAATTTCAAATCTTTCTTTGGTTACTTTTTTCCTGTAGTATTCCCATTTGTCCCAGTGCCCACAAACACATATATTAAATGGTTTTCTCTACTCAGCCAGTGCTCACAAGCACATATATTAATTGGTTTTCAACATCTCAATTATTCCCAGTCACAAGTATATCTCCATGCCTGTGGAAATTCTACCTTACCCACATTGAGGTTACCTCTAAAATTCACTGTGGCAAATTTGCTTTATGACTGTTTTTGATCAGTTTTTATTTTACATTTTTAAATAATTATAGAGGTATTCTTTTATTTGTATAAATGCTGTGCAATTTATCTGTTATTATTCCACTTTTGATCTCTGTATATAGGTAACAGACTGTTCAGATCAAGGCTGTCTCAGGTATCCAGTTGTCATTATTCATCCTGTTCATAGAATCATTTTAATGACAAAGTAACTTAACTATCTAATCACATCATCACCACTCTTCTTTTATGGAAATATGATGAACATTATGCTAAGAAACATTTTCAAAATATAAACAAACATCATTAGTGCACGCACGTTTATTCTGTTTGTAAGATGAAAGATCTCTCCTTTGTAAAAAATTATATTAAAAAATTCTGACTCTAATGTTAGTCATGAACAGTTCAGAAAATATATGGGCCTAAGGCTGGTTGCAAGTCAGAAAGAAATAATTTCCTGAGGTCAAGTTCTCCCTTGATAATATTTACTGTAGCCACTTATAATTGTGTAAGATAGGCAGGAGCTACCATCTAAGTAAAGATCTGCATTCACTTTCATTAATGACTCTGTGTACCCTATTTTGTGCTCAAATAAATGGCTTTAAAAATCAACACTCTGAAAAGTCTAGATTACCCTTATTGATGTAGTGCTGACCTACTGTGTAACTGGATAGAAATACAGAGATAAATTAGTCTAAAAGTTGGTTCCAACAGATACAGCTGCGGAGGTGAGTTTTGTTGTATTGGCAGAAGTGCTGGAAGTGATAATTCCTTTATGTTCCACTGGTATACTCATACTTGGAGGTAAGTGATTTTTCATGTCCTAAATAAATAGCACAAAGTGAGAATAATAAATGGGACTGGATAACTGCAGCCTAACTTTTCAGTCCTCACCCAAATAGGACTACTGATTTTCTGCTCAATATTCACTGGGATTATGACTTATCTCTGCATCTCTTTATTGGTTTCTATGTATGCTGAAAGAAAAAGAGCATAGAGTGAAGTACGACAAGGTGTATTTCAGTATTATTTAAATATACATAGGTAAGATTAACTTCACAGAAAAATGTCTATGCCTGGGCCAGGAAGCAGAATCCAGAGCCCTGGGTTTAGCTGTCTGGCAGACCTACAGAAAATACTTGCTTTATAATGGGATACATCAAAATCCTTCAATGAGATATGTAACATGGCCAGTGTTGAGTGAGTTTTAAACTCCATTTCTTTATTCTGTGGCTGGAGGTGATGTGCATCCTGGTTTCCAGCAGCTCTGTGATTCACTCAGACCACACAAGGCATGATTTGATACAATGGGGCAAGTGAAATGTCTCTTCTTCATGGAAATTGCTGTTATTTAGCTGTCCTACGCTACGTATAGCACTAAGATGTTCCCTAGGTGACTAAAATTCTGTTGACTAGAAATTAGGCCAGCCAGATGAAGGGACAAGGCAAAGTGCTCAGTCCTAACACTTTCCATCTTTGAGGACTTTGCTCTTTTTTTTTTTTTAATGTGCATAGAAACTGTAGCCCAAAACCTCTTCCCCACTAGACAAAAGATTTCCAAACTGGGTCATATTGTTAACAACATCTCCTAGCAGCCAGGGCATGTGAAAGAAACAAACAACCTTATTGAGACCAAGAAAAAAGTGACTGTTTTCACCCATTAAGAGGGAAAGGAGGCAGTCAGGGGAGACACTAGCAGTTCCCAGTTATGCTGCTTTGTTCAGAGGAAAATTCAGCAGACAGGAAGTTGTCTGCCATCCACTCTTTCATTCCTTGGATTGCCAAACATGTGTGACAGAGTGCAGACACTGCACCACCCTGAAGTGGTCCCCAGCCACTAGCAGCGCAGGTATTGTAGTGTTACAGTACCTGCAGAAATTTTGATTCTGCTATTTGATCAGATTCTCTCATGAAGTCACATTGATTACAATTAAATAAACCATATTTCTATATATAATATATATATATTATTTCTGAACAGAATGTTGGGTAGTCTAATGAACAAGTATACTGCTGATGCTAATGTTTTCCTATGCCTACTGAGAGGGGATAATTCTACTCCTTATACTGAGTGGCTAATCTACTAAATATGGTCGATCCCTAGGCAATTGTGACTGTGTGCCACAATGCAGAACATATGAGCAATTCTGCATGTAGAATTGGCAGGTCTACAGTTTTTCACCAAAACAAGAGACTGAGCCAACTCCTGGTGAAATCAGTGGGACTGAAGTCAGCAAGAACAGCAGTAGAGATATGGCATTTCCTTGCCCAGAGCTTTATTTATTCTGACTATTGTAGGGAACATTTTTAACCTTCTGTTCCAAAAGTCTTGGAATCAGTGGCAGAGACTGCCACAGATGGGACAGTGCTGCAATATTTACATCTAACACCATAGCAGCAAAAAAGATTACAGAAAGTGACACAGCACAGAATCTAGGTTGCGTTTAGACAGCCATTCTGCAATTTTAGATAGTGTTTTAGATAGTGGGGGTTTTGTGGGTTGGGGTTTTTTGTTTGTTTGGGGGAGGAAGGTGTTTGTTTTTTTAGGCTTTCCTCATTGTTCAATATTTGTTTTATGATCATCAGAAAAGTAGTTGTGGAAGTCAGTAATGTTTGTAATGGGAATGCAGTCAGAATCATAACCCACTAATAAACATAAATTAGAGTATAACTCATGTTAACCTCACACTAGAAAGCAGGAAAAAAACAGAGAACATGTCTCTTGAAATAAACTTTAATAGCCAGAAAAAGTACTGTAAAAGGGGAAATAATTTGTAATTCTGTCATGGATGAGAGTGTGTATATAACATTTATTTGTGCTGGTAGTATAAAATAGATGTCAAGCACCAGAGAAAGAAAGAGTTATAAGAAAAAAGTAAGACTTTCTGCTTCAAACACACTAATGGTCAGTGTGGAGCTTTAGTCTACATGACATTTAAATACATAATTAAAATAGAGTTTGGGGACTGGAATGGTGAGAAGTGGTAGTAGGAGAAGGAGTATAAAAATTCCAGTAATGGTAATGGGTGCCTTTATGAACTCTGTTCTCTCAAATTAATGGGATTATAAATATGATCCATATCAGATTGTGTTTCAAAGAGAAATAAATTTTAGCTTTATTGCTGTAAAGAAGGACTGAACTTTGACAGTCCATATTTTGAAAAGGCAAAGAAAAAGATTTGTGGGTTGTGGGGGAGACAGAGTTTGTAAGTTTTGAATGGTTTGAGTTAGCAGTACTTTGCTTTGGACCAAGTGTATTTTTTGAATTAGGCACAATGCCTTTGGTATTTTGGTGAAAGTGGAACAACAAATTGCTCTGGCTTTGGTTCTTGGCAATGATCACCATGCATAAATACCTCTGAATAGGGAAGGGATGTATTTTTTATTTTCAGTTTTCCAGTTTTTCGTGTAGTGAATCCATTCCATTAGTGAATCCATGAAACAAAAAGACCTGTCTATTTACCTTCCATCTTGACAAGGTATTTCATGTCATGATTTGTGTTTCTGCAGTATACTTCCATTGTCCACATGCACATTCACACAAAGTTTTGATATTTTTTACTATACTTACAAAAGTCTACTGTTTTGATGAACTTTGGCACAAAATTCCGACATTACAAAATTCACTACAAAATAATGTGGGTAATTTCTTCATGGATAATTTGGTGTAAGTTGTTTTGTGAAAGACTAAATTATTTGCTTTACAAGGTAAACTATGCAGAAATTATGTCTCACAATCCCTCGGGTGTTTCAATTATTTTTTTAGATAAAGATAATCTATTACAGAGCCGTTGCTCCACCAATAACTTAGTTGAATTATTCAGCAGAGGTGTTCGCACATAGAATCAATTGCTATTTTTATAGTTGTCTCCTTCCTGCTGTTTCAAGAGGAGGGTTTTGTAAATGTATGTCTTTACCAGCTTAATTTTCAATAGATAGTCTTCATGCTGCAAAGCATTATTCCATTCCACCTCAGGATTTGTTGTTTTAACTCAAGACAACTGTTCTGGATTGAAGGCAAATGTAAAATATCATTTTCATGTTTGCTCTTTGTGTCATGCAGCTTACCTGATTAGCTGCTGTTAGAATAAGTGATTACAAATACTCATCCTTCAAGGCAAGTGAAAAGAGTAGCCTGTAACTTCAGTAATGCCAATGGGAATATATTTGACCTCGCATCTTCAATCCTGACATTGTCTAACCATATCCCACAACTAGTGAATTTCAATTATTTGTGCAGAAGAGCCATTCATAATTGCCTGGTGTAAGCCTGCCTTTAGGATGCAAAGCAGAAAACAATGAAAATGCTACTCTCGTGAATTAGAACAGCAGCACTTAAATGTATAAATTAAATGGGCCTCTTTTCACAGCTTTCTCTTTCTATTCCGAGAGGCCTCAGCCTGGTGACATCAAAGACAGGATTATGTGAGAAGATAAAAACTTGATCTAACGTCCATGTTTGAAGTCATGAAAGTCCTCTTCTCTTCAAGCCAAAATAACCCTCCTTAAAGTACAATGAGCTCGGGTCCAGGTGCAGGGGGGGGAAAGTTTCGGGAAGGCACTGAAGATATCTCAGAAAAGCCGAAGAGTTGTACATTAAACCATAATCTTCCTAAATGTGCTAAGAGATTGTATGTAGACTTTAAAAGCTTTGTCCTGTCAATTAGTTTGTTAAGTCTTCCTTTTAATTAAGAATGCTATTATGCATATGGCTGGATTGGCCTTCAATGAGAATTCAACCTGTTTCACCTACTTATAGGAAAATCTACTTCATTATGTATGAGGAATCAAAAAGGGAATGCTAAAACACAAAGTCTAAGAGTACACTGTGAACATACATTTTTGGTGTCTATGCAGATAACGCTCCATTTCTGATATAGCTGATACGCTGCCTATGGATTACAGAAGGCTTTAAAATGTAGGGCAAAATTATGGCCTTTTTATACTTTGAAACTTGTCTCTCTCTGTGAGGGAGTCTTCTTACAACGAAGTATTCTCTCATGTTGTGAAACGGTCTTCTCTGAGTCTCTAAAAATTGAGACCAATGGAAACTTTCACCTCACAAAAAGGTACTGCTTCAGTGCTTCATAAAGAAGATTTTTGTTTTAATGTAAGCATCTCCAAAATATGTCATTAAAAGTTCTTGCTCTTAGAACAGTGAAGCAAGTATCATAGGCTTGGCCTGTCTCTCAACAGGCTGAAGCAAGTACAACTGTCCAGGTTAAAATGCAAGCCGATTGCTGTAAAATTTTATGAACATCAGCCCCTAATGAAAATGTTTGCCTTTTGTACAGTCTATGATCTTGCCATATGATCATATCTTTTCCATGCATTTTCAACTTTTTACACATGTTCACTAACAGAAAAGGTACATAACATGTTTTCAGTTTGTAACTATGGACAATCAGATGCAACAAACCACATGAAAAATAAGTAATAGACCGTACTAATATTCACCCTAATATTCACCACAGCCTCAATTCCAGCATCAGACAATTCACAACAGTTTTATCATAGTCAATTCTACTCCGCTGCTGGGGGAAGTTTTCTCAGTGGTGTATTGAAGATGACTTTAAAATAATGTATCTATTGTATCACTACTTTTTATTCGCCTTATCCACATGTTTCTGGACAAATAGCTATGGTATTACAGAAGTATCGGAACAAATATAGTTCACTGAATTCAATCTTTTTCAAAAATCTTTTACTGGCTTTGTATGTGCAATCCATGGAGCTACGAATTTTGATGGCTATAATGTAGTCTAATTTCTTTCTTTTATAGTTGTATCCCAGAACACATAATTTCTACTGCCAATTCCTCAGCTTCCTGCCTGCCTTATCTTTTACTTAGTGAGGTCATTTACCCTTTCTCCTATTGAGTTTAAGTCACTAAATGCATCCCGCCCTTTTCATTTGTAAAAGTTTTAAGATTGGATACTCCTGTTGAATAGAAAACTTTATTACTGCAAGATTCACAGAAAGGCCATCAGTAGCATCTCTGTTAAATTAGCTCCTGACAGACACGGAATGTTTCTTCATGATGCAGGACACAGAAATAAATGCTACTTCTATAGGCAGGTAGCATATTAATTAGATTTCACCAGCATACAGAAACCATTAGGACGTGTTTTCCAATGGTCTTACTTCTATGACATAACACTTTTGTTAAGTCAGTCTTCCAGGTGAGTATTTTCTTCCGGTCTGGCTTTCAGGCAGTGATTGGATAAGTACAAAGAAAGGTTTTCGTTACTTCATGATGGTGGGAAGGCCCTCATAGAATATTTTCAAGATGTTAGAGTGGGAGTAACTTTAATCCTACAAGAGGTCCTTGAGGACCTTTTCCCATTTGCAGCTCTGGGTGGTCCAGCTGAATCCTTTGTGGTCATTAGGGTCCCTCTAAGCATTTTGATGATAAAGCAATTAATGGAAATTGTTAGAAAGAGGGCCTGATAGAATACTTAACAAGCTCTCAGCATCCTTTACTTCTTTCATGAAACTTTCATCCCCCCATTTTCCTGGTTTTTGTCACTGCTGTATATGGCAGCAGGAAACATTTGATAAGCAAAAAAATTGAGAATAAATTGTTGCATGACCAAGAAGAACAGGGAGCTGCCGAAATGGGTAAGGTTCAAAGCAACAAAAATCTGACATCTGTCCATATAGATAGATTGGGGCTGGATGTTGCCATCTGCAAGCACCAGGACCTCAAGGCAGAATGAGGCAGTTCTTCCAAGGAACCAAAGCTCCATAGCACTTGGAAAAGGGATAATGCTAATTAGAAGCCAGAGAGCTCAAAGGGATGAGAAAACCTGATTAGCTAGCTTAGCTCAGTAAGCAAATGAAAATATTTGGCTCAGATAAGACTCAAAGGAAAGAGGAAATCTGTCTGAATCAGACTGTATCTGAGGCAGTGCTGGTACCCAAAGCTTATTTGCATGAGAGTGCAAGTGGATATTTATCATTGCTTTCTTCCAAAGTAACAGGACAAGCACCAGCAACTACACCAGAGTTTTATGAACACAAAGATGTATTTCATGTGCCTTTAGTTGTTTACATCTATCCATTTCTGGGAATTGAATCAGGGGAAAAGTATCAAAATGAAAGCTGTTCCCATGAAAGAGAAGAGGAGCTTGAAGGTGAGACTTGAACCGTATTTGTGAGGTTTAGATACAGTGTCTGTCTCTACTCCCAGCTATCTAGGCAAAATTAGGTTTTCTTTGTTATCTGTCTGTAAAATATGACAGTAGTGCCATTTTTTAAAATTTTTTATTTTTTTTTAGTTTACCTGTTCTTATGTTATGGTGGTGCTTCTCACTGTTTTCATCATTTGGCCTGGTGGGGTAGAAAGGAGTGCTCCTGTACATGTAACAACAGTATTGACATGTTTTGGTACCCATAAAGAAGTCTCTGAATGTCTTGGCCATATTGGGTCAAAGTAATTTAATCCTTTCCTTCCATTATATCCAGCAAAGATGTGAATGAAAACTTTGTGAATCAACCCTCTCTCTTACTCTTCTGTGGCTGCTGGGAGAATTATCACCTGCTGTCAGTATGCTTGTTAAATATTTAATGAGAAATTTTAAAATCAAAGAAACATGAAAAGTTAAAATGTCTTCAGGGGCAGAAACAAAGATTAATTTTGTGAGTCCTCCTCAATGTGCCCTTGCTAATTTCAATGGAGCAAAAGTCACTGAACCCACTTTTCATCCTTTGAGAGACAAAAATTGATGTCTGCACCACTTGTGAATCTTTCTCCACTAATAAGCTACTTCATGCCCAATTCTAGTTTCTTTGACCTGTCATCTCTAAGTATTATGTAGAACTTTCAAAATGACCTTCCAAAAATTTGAGATTAAAGTATTACATTTCATGAAGCATTGTCATTCCTTGGAACTTTCTACATAAATGTCCAACATTCTTGCCTTAGATTCTCAGTGCAATTTTTGGCGTTTCAAATCTTGTGTTTTTATTGTGACAGCATTGTTGGCGGAGCGGGGGAAGTAAGTAAAGAAAAAGTGGAACCATTTAAAGAAAATTCTCCTTACTGACCTTGTAAATTGTAGTATTTTTGGTAATGTTGATAAATAAAAGAAGATGTATCTTGTAGAAAATTAGGATGCTCTCAACTGTGTGACAGCATTGATACACTTCAGCCTGTTCTGGTACAGATTTCTTGACTTCAACATTTCCTTCTTTAGGGATGCAAAAATGCCAGAGATTTTGTTTTTCTTAATTATGCAACAGTAAATGATGCTATAATTCTCTGAATTAAAAAGGCACAAGAATCCCAAGGCAGGGATAGTTGACAGCAGAATGAAAACGTTCACATTGTTGTTCCAAAGAGGCAATTCCACCCAGGAGAAGGGAGTGAAACCTTGGTACAGGCCTTGCAGCCACCCTTTTTGCAAAAATGTTAGTGAAGGAAAGATATGCCCTTAACAGCCACTAGTGACAAACACCTTCCTGCACTCTCCTGCCATGAATTTTTTAAAAAATCTCGATTCACCACTTTTGGGAGTTCCAGAAAACTGCTGGCACACACAAAATACCTCTCTGATGACAACAAACAACTGCTACTAGAGGAGTCTTACTCTGTTTCATAGCTGTCTAAATAGGGAACAAATTTTAATTTTCAACAAATCAGAGGGTTGAATCAACAATTTTCTGACTCCTGCCTGGGAGAAATGTGTCTTTGTGGCACTTCTCAGGCACATTAGGAAAACTGAATCTATTGACAGCAGACATAATTTCCATATAAAAAAATTTCACGCTGAAAAAGTTGTAGAGCCTCAGTAACTGAAAAAATGGCAAAAAAATCATACCATCTCATGAGAAATAGGGAAATTGTCACAAAATTACATATTCCAGGAGAACTTACGAGGAATTCATTGTCAAACTCAGAGAACATGGGTTGGTACCACGGAGCTGAAATCACAATAAGAAGTGAACAAAACTCAGAATAGTAAATAAATAAAGTAGGAAATTTAAAAAGTACTGTGCAAGTAAGGAAGAAATGGGGGTGACAATAAGAGTACTCTATCTATGCTGAGGTACTATGAATCCATGAGAACTTCCAATTTTTTTTTGGCCATCATTCATATTCTTGCACACTCAATGAGTTTTCTGCTTATTTGTTAGTAAAGGAAATCTTCTGTGTTTCTTGCATCTAGCAAGTCTCCTCAGACACCTTTGTTAAAAAACCTAAAGTACATAAATTTATGTTACGTAATTTCACACAAACTCAGAGTGTAGTCAGGCTTTGTGCAAGGTTCTAGTCCTCCTCAAACTACACCGATGATTTGCCAGGCACCAATCATACCAAGTTCTTTACTGGAGCTCTGTTCAATATTCAGATTGTTGCACTACTTGTATTTTCACTAAAAAACTGATTAGCAGAGAAAAGCATCGAGTTTTTTCATAGAGGCTTGCATTCCATGTCTGAGGGTTATATTTACCCCATTTACCCCATTCAAAATTCCACAGCCTAATACACTGATGTTTGTCCATATATGTTCTCTTCATTTGTCTGGAGATTTGCTGATGAAATATGCTGGTGACACAGAAACTCCATTTCAAAGCAATGAATATACTAAAATGTAAAATCTGCAGCAATATGCATTTTGCCCCCGAATTTAAGCCCATGTTTTCAATCTGTTTGTATGTTTGTTTGTTTTCAACAAAGTTGAGAGCTGGTACATAAATTGGGGCATTTCCAATTTTTAAGAAAACTTATAAACAGATACAACGTAAAGATACCAGAGGCTTAGTAAGGATGTCAATTCACTAGTTATCTCTTTTACTGGTGTAACTTCACTTTGGAGATGTATCATATTCATCTTTTTATATCTTTTTCTCTATCTCTATAGCAAATACTTGAGGAAACAATAAAATGCATCTCTTTCTAGGTCTCATGTGAATAAACCCATTGAACTTTAAAAATTGTGTACTGTAATAATCAGCGTGCAGTGTACAATGTTACATTGTATTTTTTTATGAGTACCAGGAAAGCTTTTCATAATCAGGCAGTAATAATTAGTTTAAAAATATGTAAGCACCTACCAGTTTCAACTATATATTTTATTAAGCATATAAAGTATCACAATAACTTGCAGATTTACTAATCTGTTATGGTACAAATTCATACCAACCACAGTCAAAAGACCACATAGGGATTAAAAACACCCTAATTTCAAGACTTAGGAGAGGATAAATCCAAATCACACATCCCACATAAAACAACAGGTTAATAAATCACAAATGACTACTACAATTACACTACAAAGTTTCTCTTACACTTTTTCAGCAAATGATCATTTTCCAGTAGCAGTTCTATGATGCAAGCAATACATGAAAATACATTTTCCTTCTTTCTCTATGCACTTCTACCCAGAATTAATAATTGATTGAACTTCAGATTATTTAGACTATCTTCAAAGGGAGGCCTGAGCCACACTGGGAGTTTGTTGTACAGTACACAGAGTTAAAAGCATGGGTTTTGTTAAATTGAAGACTGATAATAAAAATCAGCATCCCTTACCTGTGGAAGAACTCTTTGTCCAAGACTTTATTCACTGGTGTTCTACCAAAAACTTCCCTTTTGACAGTAAGTAGCATGACTAGCTGGTAAGGAATATGAGATTGCTTTTACTTTTCCAAATTACTGCTTTAAGATGACACCAGACTAAAAATTTGGGGAATCATTGGTCATCATTGTACTGTTAACATCTATTGTTTGATGATCATTTCAATAAGCAATACATAATAAAAGAAGTCCATGCAGTGCAAACCTGCAGCTTTCAGGTCTTTTGACTTAAAAGCAGACTTTTCTATTCCATTGGAAATGGCTACCTCTCCCAGTGTAGATTAAGCATCCATGTGAAGACTCTAGAAATATTACAGGATATTTTGGTATATTCTGGATGTTAAATGCAGTAAAACTTATCTTTTAAAACCCTGTAAAACTCAGCACTAGAGTTGTTTTTTCCATTGTCAGAACTTGTTTATTTCCTCCTTCAAAAAGCTGTTTCTTTTCACTGGTCCTGTGACTGGACAAGGAGATAGAGATAAAAGTAATATACTGACACTTCTGCCAATGCCTAGAACACCGTGGATGCTTCAGACATGCATGGCATAGACTTGCCACGATTGCAGTACCAGGACACAGATATCTTAGGTGCTTCTCCATCTTAGAGAACATTTAAATCTCTATATCAGTTATGCTGGCATAATATAAAAAAGGGACTGGGTGTCTCATGCAGAAGCTTTTAATTGTATAAATAGATTCCACCCAAAAATAAGCAAATTATTCCAGTCAATGCAGCACTGTCCTTGAAATGAGGAATTTGTACATTACTGAACCATTTAAATTATTTTTCATATGAAACATATGCAGTTAGCCTTTGGAGTTCGAATTCTTTGCAAATGCATCTCTGCATACATCCATGAAACTTTCATATAATGCACACTGAAATAACATTAAGGAATTGCTTTCATTCAGGACCCTTGGCTTTGTGACCCCCGGAAGTCACAAATCCTGATCCCCTCTCCAATTAAGAACAATTGTCGTAGGTGACCCCAAATGTTCATCTATCCCAGTGTCCTGTCTCCAAAAGTAAACAAATAATGCGTGGTCTAGAAAGTGTAGGACAGGAGAAGTATGAGACAATACTTTCTGAAACATGTTATTAGCATAGCAAGTCTGAGCAAGAGATAGCGAGTTTTTGTGGATCAATTCTCTGTAATCTTACATCAATTTTCCACTTGCTCTTAAAACACATGTAAAATTTTAACACCCTGAACATCCTGCAACAATGAATTCAGTAGTGTGCTGTGTGAAGTACCCCATCTTTCTGTTTTCTTTGAATCCTTTTGAAGACTCCCAGTTCTGGTATAAAGAGAAAGAATGAGCATGTGTGCCTCAGCCTCCTTCTCCGGGTCTCTCACAATTTTGTAAATTTGTGTAATATCTCTGTATATGCTTGCTTTCTATGCTGGAAAGTCTTAGACTACTGAATTGCTACATGTACAGAAGATGTACCTTGGATCATCCCATCTCTGTGTATCCTGACAGTTTTAATGTATCTCAGGTATATTTCAGGTGTGAGGAATTCGCAGGTATCCCCAGTGTACTCCTGTTTCCTTTAGATTTAAAGAGGGACATGGTATTTTCTCTTATGCTCTCTGTTCTTTTGTTAATAATTTTTCCCTTTTTTTCACAGCTAATGACTAATAAACCAACATTTTCTTAGTGCTATCTACTATAACTTCCCAAGAATCCAAAGTTTAGGAGCCATTGTTACATATATAAAACCAGAATTGTTTTTTCCATGCATAGTAGTTTGCATATGTCAATAATGGATTTCACATTCCATTTTATTATCCTGTAACTTTGTGTGGATGTCTTTCAGCAGCTTTTTGCTTCGGCCATTCTTTTTTGTTAGTCCAGATGATTTAATATTAGCAAACATTTTCATGATTGTAACTCACCTTTTGCATACCACAACTGTGAATTCCTGGGACACCCAACACCAGTCCCTCTGGCACTCTGGTTTGAAAGTTTGTCATTTATTCCTATCCTTCCTTCCCTCCTTCCATCCATAATCTGTTTTCTCCAATGACATTTGGACTCCGCCTTTGTAGAGAAGCACTCATGCCCTGTGGCTTATTTGACACTTCATGGGCCTTACATTTGTTGCTGCTATGTAACATAACTTACTCCTGCCATTTTGCAGCTGACCTTTTTTGGTACACAAATGTGAATTTGAATCCTTTTGAGTTGAAGCTATGTTGAACTTGTTTCCTTCCAGGATCCTGAGAAGAGTGGTTTATTAGGCTTGTCTTCATGGGCTGTGCCAGTGATGACATTGTATAAGCAAAGAGGCAGGATCACAGATTCTTTAAATGAACAAGTTTCATGCTTAAGTATGTCCAGAATACGGGCCTGTAGGTAGTAATTTTTGTCTTTACCATAAGGTGTCTATAATTAAACCTGATTTGTCTAACTGAAGCTGGGTAATCTAACCATATATTCACCAAAACTCCAGAGGCCAAGGTGAAATTTTACTTTCAAAACTGAAACTATTGCAAATTTTCCAGTACTTATAGGGATGGTTATATCTTTAAACAGATTTGAAGGATAATGATTTAAAATAAAGACTTAAAATAAAGAGAAAAATCTGATACCACAGGCAGCAGCAGCAAAATTCAAAGCAGATTTGCTGTATCAATTTTTGTCCGGAGAGACTTCAGGATTGGATCATTGGAGTCCAGAATTTCAGTTATAACTCTGGTTGTTATATTGTAGCAGGTATCACTGAGATCAAAACATACCCACTGAAACACTGCTATCATATCCAGCTCACAAGCCACATTAATTCTAGGAGTCTTGCTGCATTTCTCTTTGATTTGCATGCCATGTGGGCTTAAAATACACAAAGCAATGCCTTGGTTAGGAATAGTTTCCCATAAGTAGAAGTAACAATCTTTATAATAGCTAGCCGAAATAAACCAAGATTCCCATAGGCAGAAGTAACCATCACTACATTAGCTAGCCACCATAAACCAGAAGTGTACTGGAGTGGGATCAATGCCTTTTCTTAGGCCTCCATTCTTTTTGTACTAAATTTTACTTCTCTACCTCTGGCAGTCCGACAATACAAAGATTAAGCTCACTTGTCCTCCTTGCATCTGTTTCTTCTGCTTACAACCACCCTGCCTGCATCCACTCAATAAAGACTCAGCTGCCTTTTCTGTGCAGAGCACATGTGCGCTTTAATCTGAAGACAAGCTGTTTCTGCATGAGGTGTACTGGTATAACAGACAAAATCTAGTAGTTGGCACAAGGCTGTTTCCCTATTTTATTTGTCAAGTGAAAAATCTTACCCTTCATGAGTTTACACTTGCTTTTTGCCTTGGAGGAAAGGATACTATTTCATTTCTCTACATTTTGTGCCATCATCTGGCTTTGAGTAGTGTTGGTATTGGGTTTACTTATGTATTGGGATTATTGATTGCTGGTGAAAAGCTTGTGTAACATTGCAAAGGTTATGTTTAGAGATTAAGTACCTAAGAATAAGTAAAAATTATGTATAAATGAGTTAGAAAATACTACTTGAATAGTTAATTTTCCCTCCCCCTCTGATAATCTGAAATTAGCAGGTCCTAACCCTCTAAAATTTTCATTGTACAAGCTACAGAAAATATCACCATCTTCAGTTCATACAAAATGTAGGCCGCTGCCTTTGGAGTCACACTGAGCTGTCTGGGCGAGTGACCCATGGCATAAAATCCCCACTCCCCTAAGCCCCAGTGGTGGAGAAAAACTGCTGAACACAACGCCCATGTGTGCAAACTGCTGTGCACCCTGCAATTTGTTGGGTACCCCACAAATCCCCATGTACCCGGCCATCCCAGCTCGTCTCTCCGGGTGATGGGCCTGGCCCTCAGCCCTGTCTCGCCTCCAGCTAGAGACTTCTTCCCGTCGCGATAGCCCTCTGTGCCTCTGTTGTCACGACACCAGAACCGACTGCCCGGGGGTGCAAGGCGGTGGGAGCCTCCTGCTTACACCTCACTGCAGGCTTTCCAGATAGGTCTCCTCACGCCAAAAAAGTTTTCCCACGATGAAATTTAGAAGGTCATCCAGAATCTTGAAACTGACCAGAATCCATTGAATAATTCCGAGGAGGATTACCTCTTCTACTGCTCCGGATTCTCCATCCCTCTAACCCCTCTGACAGACGTAAGGGGAAAATTCAGATTCCTTAAACTATGCTTTGGAGCCCTACACAGCAGTTACATCAAGAGCAGTGGAACATATTCAAATACATATAGAACTAATATACAGCTAGTGCTAGTCATGTTTTATTTGGTGGACTGCTTTTTTTTAAAGCAAGTTGATTTTAGCAGAGGAAATACCAAACCGGATCCCTGTCTAAGATGGAAAACAGCAGAGTAAAGAAAATGTGAAGCACTCTTTTCCCTTTTCTTCCTTTTTTTTTCTTCCTTTTTTTCCTGCCTTTTTCTTTTCCTTTTTTTTTTTTTTTTTTTTTTTATTTTAATAATTTCTTTTGGCTCAGTTTGTCTGGTTGCAATACTTTAGAGGCATTTCCCCTTCCAGACCAATTCGCAGACTATGATACCGATACGTGTCTCATTAGCATAACATTATTAATAATATTTTTCAGCGCTAGGAATTCTGTAATTTTTAAAATTAAGGTGCAAACCCACCCCCTCCCCCACGTAGAGCAGAAGGAACAACTGGAAATGCAATAGTTCTCGTGGAATTTCAAGTGGTTGAACAGACCCCACAAGTGTGTGTGGGGAAAGCTGGGACGGCTCTCAAGGCCAAACAGGTTTGCTTTTCCTAGAAAATTTCTCTGGCACCAAGGCGGGTCAGCCTGTCACAGGATGTCCTTTCCCGGGAACAGCAATGCGACCTGGCGTCTTGGGCCCCTGTAGGGTGCACAGGTATGGGGGAATAAAAGCGAGGGAGCAGGTGCTATCCAGTACACACGGAAACTGGCTAAACTACAACTGTCCCGCATGGGATCGGAATCCGAGCCGGTGCCCTCCTGTCACACCCGAACACCGGCTCTTCACCCGTGAGCTGCGGGCAGAGACCGCTGCGCCTCCGTAGCAGGCAATTTACCTGCAAGAGGTTTCTTTTCCTGTCTTCCCCTTGTCTTGCCGCCGAGAAAACTTTTGGATACTTCTGTCATTTTGGGGAGAAGGAGCAAAAGCTTATGCTACGAGCACACGTTTCTTAACCACTGTGAAAGGCGAGTGTTTTAAATAGCAGCACCAGCAGAAGCAAATGGATGGATAGGCTTTAATGATCATTGGTGTACAACAGGGCAGACAGGGTACGGCAGCAATCACTCACAAACCAGCCAGGAGTCATCAGCCCAGCACGTCGTTCTCTGACTTCTGATCTCTGACTTCTGATCCCTCTGCACAGACTTCTCGTCTGTTGGAAGGTTGTTTTCAGTAAAGTGCTTTTCCCGAATAACTTTTTAACCATTCTTCTGCTATCTTCACCCACTTTTCCCCACCTCTTTCACCCCCCGCCCTTCCCCTTCCCCCGCAGGTTTTTGTGTTCACATTCATGTGGAAGAAACACCAAGCAACACATACAAAATAGTGGTATCTGTGAGCGGTGAAAGGTGATGTGAAAAGCACAATCTACGAATCGCCGGGCTGCTTTTATTTCAATGAGAAACTAGGGAATTCGGACACTCATACACAGCTTGAGAGGCCAGGTCACGCTTCAGTCCCTTCTAATGAACTATAGGATGGATTATAAAAGTGCGAAGGGGAAGTGCAAGTTATCATTAGTTACAGGAACCCTTCGCCAACAGTGTTGTTGTCACTTAAATTCCCATTACTTAATGGAGCTATTTAACGATTACTCTTTAAACAGCAAACATTGCGCATCCTGGGGCCCCGCAGTTCGCCAGGGTCTAAGGTAACCCCTTTGCCCTCCTCTTTCAGAGCAAGAGCTGCAGGACGGTGGGGCAGAGGTTTCCCATCTCTCGTGGAAGAGGGAGAAGCACACTTCAGCAGGGCTTTTATCCTTCTGCTCTCCCCGTTCGTCTGCCGACTGCAGCACCTCTCTCACAGACCTCGGGTTTCGTGGGGCCTCCGGGGTGTCTGTCCCAGGATAGGGGCTCCGCGGGGAACCCAGGCGGAATAGTCGCCCTGTGCCTCAGGCTGACGGGGTGGCAGCGAGAACTTCGCTCTCGGCCCTTTCCTCCGAGACAGCCCCTTTGGCCCCACCTGTGATTTTTCACATCGCCTCTCCGCTACTAATGACATCTAACGACGATAAAAGATCTTACCTGCGACCTGGCTCTCAAATAATCTGATAGTACACGATATAAACACAGACAAGAGCAGGGGTATAGTCATGAGATCGATGGGGTTTCCGCACGCACGCCCTGGATCCCCTCGTCCTCTCCCCCGGGAGCCTGGGGGCCTCTTTCCCCGTGACCCCCTGCTCTTTAGGAGTGCACCAGGACGGAGTGGAGGGAGCCCTTGGCCTCGGGGTTGTTGCTCGCGGTCTGTTCCAGCAGCGATGCAGCAGCCGGGGAAGCGGCGGGGCAGATCTGCGAGGCGGCCACCGTCAGAGCGGGGATGGCCGAGGCAGCGGGCAGCGCCGGCGCCGGCTTGATGGGCACCGGGACGGCGGGCATGGTTTGTGCCGGCGGGTGGCAGAGCGCTTTCACGGGCATGCCGAAGGGTCCGTAGTCGGGGGACACGGGCACACCGGCCACGGAGTCCATCACCCCCACGTGCGGCCACACCGAGCTCACCACGCTGCTGAGCTGGCTGGGCACCGGGTAGCCCAGGTGGTGCATCACCGAGGCCAGCGGCAGCCCGCCAGCCTGCAGCACACCCTTGTAATCTCTGCCGATTATGTTTTCGATAGCGAAGGGATGCTTGAAGCCCGAGGGCTGGCTGCTCCCATAGGGCGAGAACTGCGGCAGCCTTCCCACCGCGGCGGCGGCCGCGGCCGCAGCCACGGCCGCGTCGGAGCCCGCCAGCCCCGGCACCTTGCCCGGGGGAGGCGGCGGCGGAGGGTGCGGGTGGAAGTAGTGCACCATGTGCGGGGTGGGCGCCGGGGGCTTGCCGGGACCGCCGCCGCCCGCCACGCCGCCCGCCCCGCCGCTGCCGCCAGGCAGGTGATGCTCGGGGCGCAGGACCTTGAAGCGCTTGCGGCGGCGGAGGAAACTGCCGTTCTCAAACATGTCCCCGCAGTCCGGGTGCAACGCCCAGAAGCTCCCTTTGCCCGGCTGGTCGGGTCGCCGCGGGATCTTGATGAAGCAGTCATTGAAGGAGAGGTTGTGGCGGAGGGAGTTCTGCCAGCGTTGGGTGTGCTCCCGGTAGTAAGGGAACCGCTCCATAATGAACTTGTAGATGTCGCTCAGGGGCAGCATTTTCTCGGCCGAGTGCTGAATGGCCATGGCCGTCAGGGAGATGTAAGAGTAGGGCGGCTTCTGGTCGCTGTACGAACTCTTCCCCGGCCTGGGCATCGCCGCCCCGCCACAGTCCTCCCGCGGCCACACGATCTCGTCGCTCCGGGCCGGGCACCGCTCAATGCCGCGCACGGGAGACTTGGAATCCGGGGACTTCACTGCCCTGCCCTGCCGCTGTCTCTACATCCTGGGTGCCGCCTGTCCGGGCCACGCACGATCGTCCTGCGGCCGGCCGGCGAGCTCCGCGCACGGCTCTCCCCAGCAGCCTCTCCCCGCGGGACGCGCTTGCCTCGCCGTCCCTCGGCTTGCGGGAGAGACAGCTGCCGCCCAGGCCGCGGGGTCTCGGGGGCTACGTGGCAGAGGAAGGTCCCGGCCCTCGCTGGCGTTCCCGCTTTTCTCCTGGAGGCCGCCGAGTCTCCCGGGCTTCCCCGCTGCCGCCTGGCACACTCTGCTGGAGTCGATGCTCCTCAGGCACCAAGGGCTCGAGAGCATGCAATTACTTCGGATCTCTGCAGAGACGGGAAAGAAGGAAATTAAAACATCCCTCTCACCGCTCAGTCCGGTGTCCCCTTAAAAGTTTGCGGCAGAGGCGAGCGCCAGGAGTCGGGGGGAGAGCAGGCGAGCGGGGCAGCGACCGCCGTGGCTGTGGCGGGGCTTGTGCGCTCCGGCGCGGTTTTGTTATGGTGCCCGAGCCGGGAGACCCCCACAGCTCCTGCTCTCTTGCTATCACATGACAGCCGCTTGGGGACTTGGCGTCTCATGGAAAAGGAGCGATAAGCGGCTCCCGGCTCCCCTCTCACTCACATCTCCTCATCAGGGCGAGGTGGAGCCAGGGGGCTGAGGAAACTCTGTATGAGACCGGGTTCCGCTTTCCATAGGGCAGTGAACAGCGGCCCGAGCAGGAAAGCTTCCTCCTCCCGCCTCTCCCACTGCAGCTTCCCTCCACCCCTTTCGCAGCCTCCCTGTCCACTCTCCTCCTTCTTGGCCCTCGCTCCCGCACAGCCCGGCTTCCAGCAGTAGGCGCGAAGGCCCTCCGAGGGCACCACACCACAGGGAGATGGAAAACGGGAAGAGGTCTTGCTCGTCCTCTGGGCAAGTCGTGTCAAGCACCCTGGGGAAATGGCCCTCGAGCTAGCCCCGCAAGGCAGCAACCGGGAAATACGGGTCCTTTGAAGTAATTTTTTATCATTCCTGTCATTGTGTTTAAGAAGCTACGCACAGACTAGCACAAAAACTAGAGAGACACAAAAAATCCTACTCTCTCCCCTCCAAATCGTTACGGTCAATTCTTGCTCCTCGCCACGATGCGGCTCATAGAAAACGCAGAAAGAATCAGCCAAAGCATCATCTGTACGCTTCTAGATGGGCTACTTAGCGCCAGTGTTGGTTTAGACCGGCTCATTAGTGGGAAACAATGAAAAGTGCAACAATTCATATCTATCCTCCAAACGTACTGCATTATAGCGGGTAGGCTGTAGGTTTGAGTGAGGAACAGGAAGACTGCTCTCTTTGCTGCCGCTAGAGTTGGAAGAAACCGTGCTCAACATCAGCGCCTACCAAAGCTCAATTAGAGATACTATAAGAAGTGTCAACGTTAAAATATTAGTCCGACTTTTATTGCCTAATACACAAATAGGTTCAAAGAGCCTTAGTATATATCTAAATATATATGAAAGAGCTTTTTTGAGCCCATCCTTCCAGGCTGGTGCTGCGGGTCTGACCCCACGGGTGTCTGTCCCGCGCGGGTACCGGCGGCTGCAGGAGCGCTGGGGCAGAATCTGGCCGGCGATGCCCCCCGCGCCCAGCTTCCACCGTCGGGACAGTTAGTTTGAGCATCAAATTTGTTTGTCTGTCTCCGAGTCCGGCGTTGCAGGTAGAAGCGGTGAAGAGGAAGGGGTGGGGGTGGGGGAAGAAAGAAAGCTTTTAAACGTGTGCTTATAATCTCTGCTGGGGGCGAAGGAAAAGATTATTTTAAACCCACCCTCAAATAATGTGTATTTAACAGTTTTTATACCTGATCAAGGTCAGTCAGGTGAAAAGCAAAATCGAAGGTAAAGAGTTAGCATAAGAAGTCAAAATTTTGCAAAGCCAAGTTTCCTCAGAAAGTGCGTGCTTTAAAAAAAACTTTCAGATTATATCCCAAAGCATTTACTTTCCTCTGAGAAACTAGGAGGCACGGTGGCAGCAACATTTACATCGTGCATCTTGGGAAGCTATTCCTCGTATTGCCAGCATGGAGAGACTCGACATTTCGACATCTTTTCTGATGTGCCTATTCATTTTGACCAAAAACATTTTATTCATGTTTAACCACTTAATTCTGTCCTAACCGATTAAGATCCCTGCTCCTACCCTAAAATTTTAAATCCTGTATCTTAAAGTCATTGTTTGCCACACCTCGCCAGTTAGCAACCGGGCGTTTCCCCCACCCCGTACGGCATGTGTGAGAATTTAGCCTAGCCCGTTCTCGCTTTTGCCCTCTTCATCTCCGCTGCAGCCGGACTTTATTTTTCACGGGAGAACCGATCCCTCCCTGGAGACTGGTGAGACCCGTAATGCGCCGTTTGCATTTGTTCTTCTCTCATCCCTTCCCAAACGCGGCCGCTTTCGGGGGTAGTGGTAACTCGCTGTTTCCCCGGGAAGGCATGGGGGAGGTTGGGAACGGAGGGATGGAGTCGGCCGGCAGCTCGATGGATGCCATCGTCCGGCGGGCACCGCTGCAGGAAACCTGGGGCTGCGGTGCTGCCACCTCTGTCCTCTGCGCGTCCGTCGGCCTCCAAGGTAGGACTTCTGGTAAACAAGGGGGTGTGGGAGCAGGCCCGCGTTAAACAGGAGCCCTTCCCAAGCTGTAGGAAAAGTGCTCGCATGCACGGGCTAGTTGCTAGCCGATTGGTACGCGCGTTAATGGGGAAACATCACCGCGGGGCTGCGGTCCACCCAGATGTTTGTGCAAGCGAGACTTGTTTCTTGAAGCCTCTAAGACAATTACTCAAAGAAACACACCTCAGGTAATCGGCCTGATATCAACCAGGCCAGTTCAGATTTTAAGGGGATAATGTTTTACTAACGATACACAACCACCCTGAGTTACTCGAGTTGTCTCTGTAGCACGCCCGACGCGGCAACACATTTTCTCAAGCTTTTTTTTTTTTTTTTTTTTTTTTTTTTTTCCCCAACCTGAAAAGTCACTATAAAGTTTTGTTGCTCTCGAGAAATTACTTCTCGTTGCACCCCTCAGACACTTCCAATTCTCGGGCAAAGCTCTATTCCTGGAAGATGGCCGTGGCTTTGGTGGAGCAGGGTGATAGCTTTCTTTTACTTCCTTTGCTATATTAGACATAATTCCCTTCTAGCTTTGCCGCTGTCTGCCTGCCTTAGTGAAGGTTAGCTTTAGAGAGGGCTTTGGTGACACAGGGTAAAAAAAGCTTCGTTTGTCAACAGCTGCATCACTGAGGAAAACGGACCCGAGCAGTACTTGGTGGACGGCCAGCTCGATAGAGCCAAGATATGCTCCCTCCTTGATCAGAGAGGTACCTTCGAGCACGGAAAAAGCCTTCACCTCCAGCCTCCTCCTTTAGCTCAGAGTCCACCAGTTTCAGCGGAGGAATTGGCTCTGTTCTTGCATTAGGACAGGTAATGCCAGGACGAAGGACGGCTTCATCGTCTTTCCTCCCACTCTTTGATATTTTTCCCCTTTCTTCTGTCCGTTTCACCTGCTGCTCAGTCCTTCTGTTATTCACGACTTGCTGGCACCGCTGCTAATTTCCAGGCGAAGTGAAGTCAGGCAGGATGCAGGATAATCACACCTGCCTTTCATGAGAAGAGGGTGCAGCGGAAGATGAAGACATCCTC